>CM072804.1:21400000-22000000 GCA_037013495.1 Hippophae tibetana
CAGGGATCGGTGTGGCAAATGTGGCTAATTCTTTCTTGAATTTAAGAATTGTGACCTGGGGTTTTTTCAGAATTTGACTGATCTCTTCTGGGAAAAAGTTTTTTTTTTCAGAATTTTCTTGATTTGGCATAAAATGCAGCAAGATAACCGTAAGAAGGTGAAATCTTACTTTTGGCTTCCCTTTCTTAAGTTTCTCATTTGTTTTTATTTGATTAAATGAAAACATTGTACGATTGCTTATCTATTCTCAATAAAAAATTGGACCTGAGATATACCCATAGGTAAAGTTTTATATGAACTCAGATTTCTAAGAAATGGTATTCGGATTTCTGATCGAGTGAAAATTTACTGACCAATGCAAACTGAGATTGAACTGAAATGATCCTTGAATGCATACATCTTTTTTTTAGTTAAATTGTTTTCTTTTGTGTTTATGCTCTTAGAGGTGTAATGGATAAAGGCATAATTTAATGCGAATTTCTTTATAAAGAAGTGGTTTTTCATTCTTATTCTGCTATTTTATTTTGTTTACATTTGACGCATATGCTTTTCTTCCATCCAGCTCATTATATACCATTTCCATTTATATTGGATCAGATTCTATTTTTTGCAAGTATAATATATTGGGGTTCTTATATTGTTATGGTCTTACTGCATCAGTTTTCTACCTTTTTTTGGTATTCTTATTGTGTTGCTGATTGTATCTGATGCTTTCTGCTCCACTATTTCCTGGGATGGTTTGTGATTGTGGACATGAGGTATTAGTTGGTCAAGTTTTTATTGTCATGATCACAAGTTAAGAGATGTAGAAAGATAAGCCTATAGATTTATGGTCATGATCACATTAAAATGTCATATAGTTTTTGCGGAATGACTCTATGGAGAGTCCTAATGAATCATTTTTATATTATTTCTCCAGCCTTTGAGTTTAAGAAATATTATCTTCCTTACTAGTTAAAAGTACCATTGCCTCCGAATCTTCTATGTGTTTTTTAAAGAAGTTTGACTTGGTTGGGTGGAAAATGTGGGGTGATATGTTGGAATCATGATATCTAACTTTGTTATTGAAAATGTTATTTCTCTGCATGTAACTTATGAACTATGCCACTTAATATGCATATTTTGATTACAAAAGTCTGCAAAAAAAAAAATAAAATTTCACCGTGCTGTTTTGTGTCAATGTGTTCATATTGGATTCCTTAAGCCTATTCAATCTTTTGGTTGTTCTTACTGTTGCTTACTAAACCAAAATAGCACATAATACTCTTTTTTGGTGGATAAAGACTAATTGAATTCTCTTAAATTTGTTCATAAAATTTATGATTTCATCTGATGAATCTTAAAATTCGGTAGAATTCAACGGAGATGGACTTCTTTTCTGAGTATGGTGATGCCAGTCGGTACAAAATTCTGGAAGTTATTGGAAAAGGAAGTTATGGTATTGTATGCTCAGCAGTTGACACTCATACTGGTGAAAAAGTGGCAATAAAGAAAATACATAATATTTTTGAACATATTTCTGATGCTGCTCGCATTCTACGTGAAATAAAGTTGCTCAGACTTCTTCGACATCCAGACATTGTAGAAATTAAGCACATTATGCTGCCACCTTCTAGAAGAGATTTTACTGATATTTATGTTGTTTTTGAGCTTATGGAGTCTGATCTTCATCAAGTCATCAAAGCAAATGATGACTTAACGAGAGAGCACTATCAGTTTTTCCTTTACCAGCTTCTTCGTGCATTAAAGTATATTCACACAGGTATGGTCACACACCTAATGTTCAAGGAAAAAGAAAAAAAATGAAACTAAAAAAAGCTCTCCAAATGCATTGTTTCTTTGCCTATGTTCCTAATATTTTTAAAATATGAATTACAAGTATGTTGTGTTTGACTTGAATTTTTATGCGGCTGCAGCAAACGTCTATCATCGAGATTTAAAGCCCAAGAATATTTTGGCAAATGCAAATTGCAAGCTTAAAGTCTGTGATTTTGGGTTAGCCAGAGTTGCCTTCAGCGATACACCCACAACTATATTTTGGACGGTATATCTTTATGATTATAGACCTGTTTTAGGTGTTAATTAGATTTATCTAGTTATCTCTATTTAAATCAAACCTAGTTAAAAATTATGAAAAAGGTAAGTTGCTTATTTATTCTACTAATTCTTATGATACACAAAAGGACTACGTTGCTACCAGATGGTATCGAGCTCCAGAGCTTTGTGGATCATTTTACTCTAAGGTATGGACTTGCAGCGATTATTTTGGACTTTTTTCAATTCAAGGGAGTGCATGAACTTGGCATAAGCCTCTCCATGTTGATCAATCTTAGTGATGGTAAATGGCAATAAGCCAAGAAATTTTTTTTGGTGTCGAGATGTATTTTGCATTTGTGTGGATGACTAATTCTTCAAATCACTTTGTTTGTGTCATTAAGACACCTTGTTCATATAGTTTTTGCATGAGATACATAAGTCATTCGATTTTTAAAATTGAGACACTTTAGTCACATAACTATGACTAAAGTGTCATTATGTGATTAAAATATCCATTTTTTGATGTAAAAAAGACACTTTAATCATCTAACTTTAAAGTTATAGGACTAAAGTGTTTCAATTTTAAAAATTAAGTAACTTATGTGTTCCTTGCAAAAGCCAAGTGATCAAAATATCCAAATGACAAACAAAGTGACTTTTAGGGTAATCTTTCCTTTGTTGTTTATGAAAGATAAATTAGTCTATCATGTTAGTAGACTAGTCTGTAGCATTATGCATGGTTTAAAGTAATTATTAACACAATGATACTGTAGTATTGTCTCACAGTGCTTAGACAATAACCGTTCATCTTTGGCTTATACATACTATGTTAATTATTGTCACTGTAAGTTAGTCAGCCACTTATTCAGAGGTTTGCAATAATCCTTTGAAATTTGCTTTGTATTTGACTTGACAAATTGTTTTTGTTGTGACTGATCATTATTGTTTATCCCGATCAAGGAAATCAAAATTTAATATTGTGAACTTATAAAAAATGGTCACTTTCACTTATCTTCTATAATCACCTTGGAGTTCTATCTTTCCTCTTTCCAAACTCCCTTCTCCCCCCTTTTTTTCCTTTTCCAAATAAGCAAATAAACTATGGGAAATGAAACAGTAAATAATAGGTGTTGGTACATAGGAAGATGAGAAATTCAAGATTTTGGTAGCGTACAACAGAGCTTTGAAATATTTTTTATCAGTTATCCTTAATTAGCTATGTATTTGTATTCTAAATAAGCATTTTAGGACTAAGTTGGAACGTTGGTTAATTTTCGAAAAGGATTAGTATATTTACCCATAAAATTGTGCTAGCTAAAAAGCCTAAACTATTAAACAAACTTTCGAACTTAATGTGCAACTTGCAATGATATTTTAGTTATGTTATTGATAGCTCCCAGTAACTCTGGATCTTGTCATGCTGGCCCTTAACCCCACATAATTTTTTCTTTACCACAACATCTGGGGCTATATTGTCATAACATATTAAATCAGTCTAATATAATGTTGCCTTTTAGGGATGGCAATGTGACCTAACAGGTCAGTGACCTGCAGGTACCGTCCTGTTCTGGTCGGTTATGGGAAAATCAATTCGGATCCCAAATAGTTCAATCCTTTCCCCGTTATTTGTATTACCAAGTCGGGTCGGTCGGGTTTTATACATTTTTATCTTTTTAATTACATTAAAAAAAATGAAATGGTATCTGAAATGGGTTATTGCTTCGGGTCACTAACCCCTGGGGTAATATCCGATTTGAACATGAAACCACTTAAAATGTCTCAATTCAATTTGTCCAGAGTGTCAATCTAGATCGGATCTGTTTGCGTCCGACACGAACCGACCCATTACATTCCTTATCGTCTTCTAGAGTATATACTAGATAAAGTATGTCCTGTCATTTTGATTATTCTTTTCCTTTTCATTTAGACTCTAGTTGAATTTCTTGTCATTGGAAGTGAAATTTGTGTATGGCAGTATACACCAGCTATTGATATATGGAGTATAGGCTGCATCTTTGCTGAAGTGTTAACTGGGAAGCCACTTTTTCCTGGAAAAAATGTTGTTCACCAGCTGGACCTAATGACGGATCTGCTTGGGACACCATTATTAGACACCATATCTCGTGTAAGCAAATTTTTATCTGTTGCAATTCAATCATAAATGTCATTATAGGTTGTTTCTTCAAGTATGCTTGTATCAAATCTTTTTTATACTACAAGCAGGTTCGAAATGAAAAAGCAAGGAGATACTTGACTAGTATGAGGAAAAAACAGCCTATTCCATTTGAACAAAAATTTCCTAATGCAGATCCTTTAGCACTACGGCTATTGGCTAGGCTGCTCGCTTTCGATCCAAAGGACCGACCAACTGCTGAAGAGGTCTGTAATTGTGAATTAGAGTTACTTATGAATTTTGTGCCATATGCGTGCTTGAGGATTTCCTTCACGAGATTAAAGTGTTGTTTTTTAATTTGACACTCAAAGTATTTCTTTGTGTTGAACTAATGTGATTTGTTTTTACCAGGCTCTTTCTGATCCTTATTTTAGGGGATTGGCGAGAATAGAGAGGGAACCTTCCTGCCAGCCAATTACAAAGATGGAGTTTGAATTTGAGAGACGAAGAGTTACAAAGGAGGATATAAGGGAGTTGATTTTCAGGGAGATACTAGAGTATCATCCCCAGTTGCTGAAAGACTACATGAGTGGAACTGAGAGAACTACTTTTCTCTATCCAAGGTTCTTAAGTCGTTTGTTTTCTTGACATAGGATCTGGTCAGATATTACATTCATATGTCATTTTATGCTTGTTTAACTGATCCTGGGTAATTCTTTATACAGTGCTGTTGATCAATTTAGAAAGCAATTTGCACATCTTGAGGAAAATGGGGGTAAAAGCAGTCCAGTTATCCCACTTGAAAGAAAGCACGTGTCTCTTCCTAGGTAAATAAATCAGATACTATTTCTTGGACATTCTGTCAGTTTTACCTTTTAATTTCCGTTAGTGCTTATTGTCCTATTGGTGTAGAAACATGTTGATGAGTTCCGTTTGACTTGTACTTCCGGTGCTGCTTTGCTTGAAACGGTAGTTCAAATTTGTCAATGATAGAATAATGTTTTCTTGTCTGATAAAGGGGTTAATTTTTTTATACAAAAAAAGAAAAGAACTTATAATGAGATGAGTTTGATGGAAGGAAGGATGCAAATTTAATGCAAAAGGTTATTTGTTGAAGAAAACAAAGGATATGCATAAATATCACGAGCAGACTGGAGACTTATTGATTTGGTGATGAGCTTCTGAGAAAAATTAGATGTTCAAATTTTTGAATTTTGGATCTCTCTACTAAATTATTGAAGGGTTTATTTCAAATTTATGTTGCTCACTACTGAAAACAGAGTGGACTAACTTTTCATTAGTGAGTGGTAAAGTTCTTCATGTATAGAGAGATATGAACGAGTTCGCATGTGTGCTTGCATGTTCGAACGTAGTAGTTGAGTTATGAGCTTATTACCTTTCTCACTTTCAACCTAACATTACTATGCTTGAATGTAATTGGTTCTAATTGGTCCTAACATTTCAAGATTGGAATGCTTGCATGTTTGATTTATAACATAGATTGGACGATAACTATGATATGATTTTCCAAATCTTGTTCATTCACAGGTCTACGATTGTGCATTCAAATACAGTCACTGCCAAGGAGCAAAATAACATTGCATCCTTAAAAGATAGGCAAACTGTAGAAGAGGTGTGCAAGCAAGATCCAGAAGCATATAATGCAAATCTATCAAGGACTAATGCACCTCAAAGAATCCCGCTAGGTATACTCAAATTGCTTTCATCAGCTATCTCGTTACGTTTCTTTATTAAGAAGTGCTAATTCAATTTCATTTGTCTTCAGCTAAGCCTGGAAGAGCTATTGGGCCCGTTGTGCCTTATGAGAATGGAAGTGTTGGTAAAGATGTATACGACTCAAGGACATTAACTAGAACTGCTATGCTTCCGCCTCAGCCTGTCCCTCCTGCTTATAGTTATCACAGGTCTACCGGAGGAAACCAAGAAAGGTCAACAGCGGAAACCAGGAAGGACTACTCATCACAGGCTAAACAGGTCCCTCAGTATGGAATGACGACCAAATTAGCCCCAGAAATTGCCATTAACATAGACAGCAATCCATTTTATATGACCCGGGCAGGAATCAATAAAGCAGAACATGGTGACCGAATTGCTATTGATCCAAACTTGTTGCAGCCAAATGCTCCATATGGTGGCATAGGTGCTGCCACTGCAACTGCTTCAACTGCAGCCGCTCACCGGAAGGTTGGAACTGTTCAGTTTGGTATGACAAGAATGTATTAGAAGAGCATTAAGGACGGAAAAGTTGAGCTTTCCTTTATGCAATAGCCGGAATGGTTTTGCAAGGGAATTGGATAAGAACTTCAAAACAGATATCCCTGATGGCTTGTGTAAAAAGAAAGTTTGTGCTAGATTTGACTAGACGTCAATACAACTTAATCTTGGTCACATGAAAATTGTGGTAATGACCTTAAAGTTCTAAATGGTGATGTTTTCCACCTGCTGCTTGTTCATCCTTCCATTTATATTAAGCATTTTTTGCTGAGGGGTGACTTTACATAATGGAGCTTACTTTGAATCTTCTAAAAGTAAACTTCAAAGAGTAAAAAGCAAAGATCTCTCTCTCTCTCTCTCTTTTTGAGAGGAGTCTCACTTATTAAGATAAATTAATACACTAGAAGGCAATACTCAATAGCATTATATTAATAAACTTAAATACAAATATATTGTCAGGCCACGTCTCAAATTTCAAGAGGTAAAGCTCTAATGCAATAAAGTAATACAATCAAAAGGATCTTGTTAGTTGAAGTAGTTAGTTATGTTTAGAAAGTAACAAATACAAGCGCCAAAGATAGCGATAACCAAATGAAAGTTATACTGAGTCAATATTTACTAATGTGGTTGCTATGAAATGTGAAAATAAATTAGTTGTTATATGGCTATCATCAGGACGGAACGAGGTACGAAATTTTATGGGGTTAATTAGTTAAATAAAAAACTATAGTTGTATTATGTTAAACATCTAAGATGTTTTTGAAAATAAAGTTTATAAAGTTTAATATTCTAAACTTTAATCTAGAATTATAATTTTATTAAGTGAATCATTTCAAATTCAATTGTTTAAAAAATATATTTTTTTAAACATATTTTCACTGTTATCATTCAAGATCAAATTGGTCATTAATTTACTTCTATAGAATGTATAAGCTAGTACCTAAAATTATATTAAAAGATCATTTTAATAAAAAAATAAAATAAAATAACTTTTAAAAGGACTGTATAGTAACAATTTATATTATCTCCTACATAACTAAAGCAAAATAAATTACTTTCAAAAATTTTGGGATGACCATCATGCTATTGTTTTGTCCCTGGTTATCATACTTGGTAAATAAGTATATACGGATGCAATAAGTTTTTTTATATATAAAAATATGTAAATTTTATATCACAAAATACAAATATGATAAAAATACTAAAGATATGGTAAAAATATGATAAATATATAAATACAAGTAGAATTAGTTTAATTTTGAAATATAGATGATAAAAATATGGTAATAATATGTATATATTTTAATAAAAATATTACGTTTATTTGATTTTTTTTATAATAATATAGAATATCAATCATATATTTGATATAAATGTAATGTAGAATAATAAGGAAAAATAAGAAAGATACACGAAATGAGATTAGAGATTTAGATGAATAAAAAGTGAAATAAATAGATAATTAAAAGAAAAATTATTAACTATAATTTGAATTCATTGATATGTATACTATTGAATCCTATTTATAGAATCAAAATGACAAACTTCATAAATATAAATTAATTAATAAAATTCGTCAAAACTATAAATCTAAATTCTAATTTAAATACTAAATAAATAAACTTAACTATTAAATAACAATTAAATATTAAGTCTCCAACTAGTTTTTTTTTTGGTTGGGTTTGCATTAAAAGGGTTTATAGTTCAACGTAAATTTACCATTAACTTTTAGTATGATATGCTTAATAATATTACATATTAGATTCATCTATCATCATTTTCAAGTAATACCTTTTCATATTAAAATTTATCTTTAATCTCTTTCTCTTTTAACGTATGTTTTCATGTGTTTTATAGTTAATATATTTTATTATTAAAAAGTATATATATATATATATATATATATATATATATATATATATTTATTCTAAAAATTTCGTTATTTTCATCCATAAATAATTTTTTTAATATTTCAATAAATTATAAAAAATAATTAAATATAATTAATCATTATTTTTATAATGTATAGTTGTATTGTGAAAATAATAATAGTAATAATAATAATTTATTATCGGAGAAAATATTTTTATTTTTCGATAGTTTATACCTTTTTTCCTAAAATATCTTTTCTATAAGGTTATTTGTTATAAATTTTCTTATATTTTTAAAAGTCATGTAATTTTTAAATTTATATCTTTATATCTTTAATTTTTTTGTATTTTTTATACTTTTGCTAGTAAGATTTTATGTTACATTCATATTTTTCTAGTATCTTAAAATCTCTTGTATCACAAAATATTTTATTATTTTTATGAAATTTATAAAATATGGATTTAATTAACCTATATGAGCCATTGCTTATTATTTTTAATTTTTATTAATTTATAATTTAATAACCTAAAAAAGTGGCCAGACATGCAATCGCGTGTAAGAATAAAGTGTGTAAATAAAAGAATAACACAATATATTTTTAGGTGAAAACAACCTAGGCCATAACCAATGTCTAAGAGAAAAATTATCGATCCACCAAACCTCTTAACTTTCCACTATGAAAAACAAATGTTCAAGTACAAACTTGGTTTTGTGCTACCCTTCCTAGGATATTGCCCCAATGCACATTACTTACGAGCCATTGCTCTGTTTTTACAGTTTCCAATATTAACGTAAACGGTTTCCAGACCAACATTCCAATAAGCTCCCTACCAATCAAATATGATCATGAATCAATTGTAAAAGGGTTAGCACAAAAAACACAAATTTCGTGTGTGTTCTAGAATGGATTTGATAATGAATAATCCTAACTAAATGATTCAAAACATATGTCACTTAAATCAAATCAACTAGAAAATCTTAGAGCAAAAAGATTAAACACAAGTTCAATAAAATAGCTTATTTAAAGATTAATAATCAAATTAAATAATTCTGATAAAACAAACACAATTATTTGATCTAACAATTCAAGAATAAAAATAAAGAAGAAGCTATAAGAATATATGATCAAAATATCATAAACTAATTAGACTTATTAATCAATCAAACATAACCACTAATATTTGATAGATGAACTAACTAAATAAGCCTAAAGAATTATGATATTATATTTGCAAAACAAGATAAAGAAATTAAGAAGAGTAGAATAATTCTCTTGTGTGGTTGATTGAAACAATGAGAAATGAGTTTTATTTATAGGAAAAATTAAAACCCTTAATCTTATGTAATTGATAAGTATCTTTTCTATTACAAATAGCATTGGTAATACTTATTAATTAAGAAGACTCCTATGTAATTGATAAATATATTTTCTATTACAAATAAAATTAGTAATACTCACTAATTAAAAGGACTCTTATTTAAAGAAGATTTATTTTAAAGTAGACTCATTTATCACGAAGACTCTTATTTAAAAAAAAAATTTAAAAAATATATTTTATGCTATTTTTTAGGCTATATCTTTTATAATATTTTAGCATATAATTTATTCTATATTTTAGCCTAAAATTTAGGATATATATTCAAAATAATGAAACACATTAAAGAATTAATAGGCTAAGTGGTAATAAATTAATTTAAGTTAAAATAAATATTTTAGCAGCTAAAATATTTTCATATTTATGAATACGTGTTATTAAATGCATGAATTATCCTATGTGTGATAGTTATAAAAGATATACCTGAAGTATGACTATTTGAAATTTTAACGTTTATTCGACATTTCTTGATAAACTTAATAGCGAGCTTAAAAATAAGTTTACATGCAAATATTTTTTTCATGAAAATAGCCAACACTTATAATCCTTACAAACTCCATCTTTGGCATTTTTGTGTGGAAAAACTCCTATCTCACTACATGACACTTAGAAATTTTTTTTTCTCACTACATGACACTTATATGAATAAGATAAAATACAATGATGTCCTAAACTCCATAGTGGAACTATTCTATGATCCAATGAATCCATCATTGCTGTAACTTGACAAACTTGTAAGTAACTGGAATGACATAAACAAGACATACGACAATTTGGCTTGAGAACCTCATTGTACATTAGTTTAGTTTACATAGAAATAAGCGAAGTGTAAAGAATAATCATGTAGTATGTAAAGAATAATCATGTAGTATGCATAGAATAATCATATAGTATGTATTCATACTAATCAAAACTAACATAAGCTTAACTAAATATGTTCTTCCCCTATATGCATAACGAAATAAAACATGAAAGTGAAACACACTATTCTCTTCCCCTTTTTGACATACGATAAGGACAAAGCATTTGAACAAAGAAATAAAGCTAGACTTTTCTTGAAAATAGAGCAATGTAAAAGAAGGAAATTATAGAAGTGTTATGTGGTTTAAACTCTCCTAAGTTTTATAACTCTCTAACTTAAAAACCAATAAAAAATGTAATAAATAAAAATAAGATGTAAATGACTAAAAATCTGATTTGTTTTTAAATTTTCATAAATAACCATATAAGGTATTAAACTCATTTAATCACAAACGAGTGCACAATCAATTGAAAACTTGCATTTTTTTAACTCAAATTTTAAATATCTATTGTATAAATAAGCAAGTAGAGTAGAAGAGGCACACGAGCATACTTCATACATAGAATGATATATTGATATTTACTTAAAACTAGTATATATGTTTAAACTTTACAAATATGTCAATTAATTCATTTATGATCAATCAAAAAAGACCCAAAAGAAAAAAAATCACCTATCATGTAAAATTATAATCGAGTCTTCAATTTCACAAAATAAAATATATATACCAAAAGAAGACTTAAATTTTTTATCTTTATTTTATAAACGAGGCAAATGATTTTTTTAAACCTCTATTGGCCCTTTCTTTTTGTGCATTCCAAGTACAATTTTATAAATAGTCACTTTTTGCACAATTTTTCCTTTTTTGCACGAGCTATAAACCTAGCATGATGACTTTTGCACTAGTTATGAGGTAACCATCTTCGCTCACTGTAGTAACTTTATACATCACAATAGGTAGCCCTCTCAATACTAGGTGCCCCATAAGGTAAAATTTTAGTAAGCAAACAATAGAACTCAACACAATTTTACAGTCAAGATTAGTTGAAGTCCTAAAGTCTTTCAATAAAATTCATAAACTTCAAGCATAACATATATGTGTATTTGTGAGTGTGTGAATAATTTTATGTCAACATCAATCATCACATGTACAAAAATATGTGTGTGTGCATAAGCCAAAATTGTAGAATAATTTATACAATAAATATCAAAATGAGTTAAGTCATTAAAAATAAGGTTATATATCTATAAGTGTTGAATAAGTCCAATACCTTGTTGGACAGATATGGATTCTACTTTTCTCTCATTTTTTAAGCTTAATTAATAAATAAACTAAAGACAATAAATATTGCTCACCTAGGGTCATTTAAGGACTTTAATAAAAATACCTAGATGAGAGAATAAAAATGATCAGGTGATCGTGAAAAAAAATCTTTCTTTACCCAAATTTTCTTGCATTTTGATTTCTCTATATCATTGAGTTGGGACTCAACTAACGTAGGTTTCATAGGCGTGTTCTTGAACTTAGTTGTACTTTTCTCATTCATCCTAAATGAAGATGCAGTATACATAATAGGATGATGATAATGAGTCCTAGCATTAAAAATATTAAATTTTGTTTGCCTATTTGAACCTAAGACTTCATGCTTCATAGTAGAATTTTTGAACAAGTTATTATAATTTCCATTCATCCTTAACTATGATGTAGCATACACAGATGAATGATGCTGATAGGTCCTACTATTTGAAACATGGAAAGAATGACTAAGTTCAGAAGCATTTATCAAAAATCTACATTTTGGTCTTATATGACCTTTCCTACCACAATGATGATAGATAAGCACAAATTTAATCACTTTTTATACTACAGGTGCAATAGTTCTTTATGTATAAGTAGTGACAGTAGGATTATAGTTGAATGAACTTACAAATGTGGTCTTTGATGTTGAAGGTGTTGCTTGTTCATCTATGTAGCCAAGACCTCTCTTATCTCCATGTAACTTTCCATACTCTAGGACTTTGGTCACTTTTTCAGCATCGATGGTCAAATTCCTCACTGTCTCTTTAACAATACTAAGTTCTTGCCTAAGCTTTTTTTTTTCCTGATTAGTTTCTACAAAACTCATATTCAGAGCATTGATATGTTCAGACAATTCCTTTTTATCTTCATCTAGGCTAGAGAAATTTGTTTTGTGAACAATGATGATATCATTAAGTTTAGTTACTTCCACAAGTAGTTTTCCCTCTCCCTAGCACCTAGACAATTCATGAATAGTTCCTTATAATTTGATACATTAAACTTAGATAATAAGAAAGAAGAGTTTACTTCCTCATTTTCTTCATTCGAGCTAGAGTCGGACTTTTTTTGGTATGCTTTGGCAGTTGCGGTGAAGGCACAATAGTTAATGTCATTATCCTCTGAGTTACTAGAATTTTCCTACTCACTTTTTGTGACACTGAGTGCAGCATTAAAGGCTTTTTCAACTTTATTTTTATTGTTAGCACATTTTGCAAAAATATGACCAAAACCCCCACAAGTAAAACATTAAAGACTAGTAGGCTTACTTTTCTTACCATCAAGGCTATGATTCTTGATTTCCCTTGACTTTCGATCCTTCGAATGAATGTATTATCCCTTATTAGATTGATTATTCAATTGATTCTTCTTCTTCATGAAATTCTTAAGTTTTCATGCTAACAAGACTAGTGACTCATTATTCATATCCTCATCACTACCAAAATGTCCTTTTTGGAGCTTTTGAATGCCACATCATTTTTTTTCTTGAGTGGATCAAGAGTAAGCTTATAGGTTTGGATTGACCCGACAAGTTCATCAATGTTTAGTGTGTCAACATTCTTTCTTTCCTCTATCGATGTAACTTTCATGTTGTAGTCTGTTGTTAAAGAACTTAGGAGTTTGCATTCTTGTATAGGTTGTGGAGTTTTCTCACCAAGATTAGAACAAGCATTCGTGATATCACAAAAGGAAGCATAGAATTGACCACAAGTTACAATGTTTCTCATTTTAATGGAATCAAACTCAGATGTTAGCAATCTCAATTTTGTTTGTTTTACTTTGGAAGTTTCCTCATGAGCAAGAGCAAGTGAATTCCATGCATCTTTAGCAGTCTCATAGTCAGAGATGTGATGGAACTTATACATCAATACTGTAGCAAATATTGAGCTCACACCTTTTTGGTTTACCCCATTAAGGGTGCGTTCTCTAGTGGTCCAATCTTTTCTTGGCTTTAAGGTTGCTATACCATCTTTAGTTACTAAAGATGGTTCCCAACCATCAAGAATAGCATCCTAGACTTTTTCATCTTGTTTGAGAAAGACTTGCATGCGAGCCTTCTAGTAAGGGTAATTATACCCATCAAAGATTGGGGTTCTAACAGATGACCCATCTTCTTTCATTTAGTCCATAAGTAGGAGTGTGTGTCCCTAAGGATCCAACTCACTAAGTGTGTCTAGTGTTGACTCTAATACTAATTGAAAGTTTATAAAATATGGACTTAATTAACCTAGAGGGTGAATAGGTTATTTTTAATTTTTATTAATTTATAATTTAATAACCTAAACAAAGCGGCCAATCATGAAATCACATGTTAGAATAAAGTGTGGAAATAAAAGAATAACATACAATATTTTTATGTGGAAACAACCTAGGCCACAACCATGACTTATGAGGAAAAATCACCGGTCTACCAGACCACCTAACATTCCACTATGAAAAACAAATGTTCAAGTACAAACTCAATTTTATGTTACCCTTCCTAGGATACTACCCCAATGTACCTTACTTACAAGCCACTATTCTGTTTTCATAATTTCAAATATTAGCGTGACCGATTTCCAGACCAACGTTCCAATAAGATCCCCACCAATCAGATACATTCATGAATCAACTGCAAAAGGGTTAGCACAAAAAACACAAATGTCGTGTGTGTTCTAGAATGAATTTGATAACGAATAATCCTAACTAGATGATTCAAAACATATGTCGCTTAAATCAAATCAACTAGAAAATCCTAGAGTAAAAAGATTAAGCACAAGTTCAATAAATATAGCTTCTTTAAAGATTAATAATCAAATCATATAATTATGATAAAACAAATACAATTATTTGATCTAATAATTAAAGAATATAAAAAAGAAGAAGCTATAAGAACATATGATCAAAATATCATAAACTAATTAGGCTTATTAATCAATCAAATATAACCACTAATATTTGATAGATTAACTAAATAAAGAAGCCTACAGAATAATGATCCTATATTTGCAAAACAAGAGAGAGAAATTAAGAAGAAGAGAATAATGCTCTTGTATGGTTAATTGAAACAATGAACAATGAGTTTTATTTATAGGAAAAATTAAAATCTTAATCCTATATAATTGATAAGTATCTTTCTATTACAAATAGGATTAGTAATACTCACTAATTAAGAAGATTCCTATGTAATTGATAAATATATTTTCTATTATAAATATAATTAGTAATACTCATAATTAAGAAAACTCTTATTTAAAAAAGATTTATTTTAAAGTAGACTCATGTATCATGAAGACTCTTATTTTAAAAAAAATCTTTTAAAATATATTTTATGCTATATTTTAGGCTAAGATTTAGCTTATAATTTAGGCTTATCTTATATAATATTTTAGCATATAATTTATTCTATATTTTAGCCTATATCTTTTCCTATATTTTAGCCTAAAATTTAGGATATATATTCAAAACAATGAAACACATTAAAGAATAGGCTAAGTGGTAATAAATTAATTAAAGTTAAAATAAATATTTTAGTAGCAAAAATAATTTCATATTTATGAATATGTGCTATTAATTGCATGAATGTAATCTTATGTGTGATAGTTATAAAATATATACCTAAATTATAACTATTTGAAATTCTAACGGTTCTTTGACTTTTCTTGATAAACTTAATAGCAAGCTTAAAAATAAGTTTATATGCAAATATTTTTTTCACGAAAATTGCCAACACTTATAATCCTTCCAGTTTATATTCGTGTCTTTCTTGATATTTATTGATTATCCAATTTTTAAGAGTTCTTATTCTTCTTTCTAAGGTGTCTAATATAGTTTCTCTTTTTCTTTTATTCCATCCTTCTATTATAGTTTTAGGCAATGTTTAGGTAAATTTTGAAACATATTTCCTTGTAATTTTATTTCATATAGGGTGGTAACTTGTGATAATATATTTCATATTCACAAATAAAAGAATCTATATAACATATATATCATATATCTATATTTGTTAAATGTTATTTGGCTTCCTTAATTTCATTTTCATAGGATTTTGTGATATGTTTTCCTTTATCCTCTCCAAAAAATTCCTTATATATTTCATTTGCTAAATATTCTCTTCTTTTGGGAAAATTCACCTGTATTTGTAAATGCTATAATGTTAAATTTGTAAACCAAATTTTAACATTTTCTATCATTTTATGAGTTATTAATACTCTACAAAAATTTATGGTTAATTTGATTGTGTAGTTGGAGAAGTTTGTATGATTGTACTCATACCACTCGATCATTCATCAAAAGCTTTTTTTTATCTCTTATACAATCTAAATATAAAAGATCAGATCTATAATTTTTGTGAAGTTGGAATTCTGGAGCATTACTACTTCTAATTTTTCAATGCTATCCTTCTTCCATTTTAGGTTGTTATTTTCTTCTATAAAGAAGGTTCAAGTTCCTATTGCCTTTTCTTATTTATTTCTTCCTTATGTAAGTTAGATGTTCCTTTTTGATGAAGAACTAGTAATAAAATTGCTTTTATATGATTTTTTGGGATAATATTTTCTGGTTCAGAATCTATTTCACTGATTATTGTCATATCATATTACTCTTTATTTGTACAAAGTTTTTCATTATAATGTCTTGTTGTAGTTTATTATTATAATCATATTCTCTTATTTCTTTTCGTAGTTCTTTTTGTGTCTCATTTATGTCTTGTAAGGACTTGATGTTTGATTTTGAATTAAATGCATTTTTTCTACAAAAAAGATTGAAGCTTTCATTATTGTTATTTCAGAATCTGTTTTACTTATTATTGTCATATCATCTTCCTCTTTGTTTGTACAAAGTTTTTCAGTATAATGTCTTGTTTTAGTTTTTTAATATAATCATATTCTCTTATTTCTTTTAAGTGTTCTTTTTGTGTCAAATTTATGTCTTGTAAGGACTTAATGTTTGATTATTTTATTATATCAATTTTTTCTACAAAAAGGATTTAAGCTTTCATTATTGTTATTTCAGAATCTATTTAACTTATTATTGTCATATCATTTTTCTCTTTGTTTATACAAAGTTTTTCAGTATAATGTCTTGTTGTAGTTTTTTAATATAATCATATTCTCTTATTTCTTTTAGGAGTTCTTTTTATATCTCATTTATGTCTTGTAAGAATTTTATGTTTGATTCTTGAATCATATCCATTTTTTCTGCAAAAAGAATTTAAGCTTTCATTATTGTTATTTCAGAATATATTTCACTTATTATTGTCATATCATTTTCCTCTTTGTTTGTACAAAGTTTCTTATTATAATGTCTTGTTGTAGTTTTTTAATATAATTATATTCTCTTATTTATTTTAGGAGTTCTTTTTGTGTCTCATTTATGTCTTGTAAGAACTTGATATTTGATTATTGAATCATATCTATTTTTTCTACAAAGCTTTCATTATCGTTATTTAATTTTTTGATATGCTTGCTAGGCTTCCATTAAATTCTAATTCTATATCGTGTAGTTTATTTTTCAATATTATTACTATGATAATATCATTTTCTTCCTAATATTACATCATGGATTTATGCTTTCATTATTTTAACTTATTATTTTAGATTTGTTACTGTTAGGATATACTCGTGGGTCCCGTACTCTACTATGGGAGGGTCCTTAGACTCCATCTCCAATCTGAGATACGTTAACGAGTTCCTTTCGCTTTCCCCAAGCCTCAAACCTCTATGAATCTGTGGTACTTAAGGACTAGGTCCCAGATTTGAGGCTTGGGAAAGACGAAAGAAACTCGTTAACGTACTTCGAATTGGAGATGGAGTCTAAAGACCCTCTCACGGTAGAGTACGGAGCCCACAAGTATATCCTAACCGTTACGGTTCTTTCTTTGTTAGAGGATTGTCCTTCAGGATCTATAAACGTAAACTTTTATACATTATTTTTTTTATATTACTTTTTCTTCTTGATATCAGTTTTTTTCATAACACCTAGGTTATATTCTTTTGGTATTTTAAAGTTTCTTAATATTTTTTATTTTATTATTTGGTTAATTTCTTAGAAATGTTTATCTATTTCTAGGAATTCAATTTTTTTTCGTATATTAAATTGTTAGAATTGTTTGTTAATAAATATCTTACTATATAGTGTAGTACAAATGAATGATTTTCTTATTTCATTGTATATCATCTTTTAAATTTATAAATTAAACTTAATAATTGGTTTAAGTTTTTATCATTAATATTAATGACAAATCTGAGATATGCTATGAATTTTAATTTTTGGTATCTTAGGTCTTCATAAATCATTCCTTATAAAATATCTTTTCTATTTATTATTTTGTTGTCTAATAATATTAATTTTATTAGTGTAATAGTTCATTATCTAAAATGTGTTTTTATTAGTATTTGGATTCCTCGTAAATAGATATATTCTATTTTTTTTTTCAATCTTTATGAGACCTTTTGATAGTTTGTTCATACTAATTTCGTTGTAAATTAATGATTTTTTATATATTCTTTTACGTTTGTAATATTAATACTAATTTCTTTCTTATTTATTTCATAATAAATATATATTTTTTAAAAATATTTTTCTTATTCTTAAGAATGATGAATATTTAAATATATATATTTTCTTAAAATTTAATTTTATATTTTATATTTTTTTCAAATTTCTTTTTACTAATTATCATTTCTTATGAAAAATATATTAACATATCTTGTAGTTCTATTTTTATTTTTATTTTTATTTTTATTTTTGTCATTTTTACATGTAAAGGATTACTATTTATTTTATGTTAACTTTTAATTTTGTAAAATTTGAAGAATATTTATAATATTTTTAAAATTTTATGAGTGTTTGTGATATTATTTTAAAGTTTATTGATATTATTCCCTTTGACACATCGTGATAAGAATGGGGATGGATGTGTAAAGTCACAACTACTTGTTACTTTCAGTGAGGCTCCGTAACTTGCAATCATAAAGTTACGAAACACCAAATTTATAGGGATTAGGTTCATACTAGATTAGTCTTTTAATTATTTGATAGGTGCATTTGAGTCATTTTTGTAAGTTGGATGAGATTAGTTCAATAATTTTTTAAATATAATCCATTTTAATTCAATTTTTTTTAAAATAATATTTTTAATGGTAAAATTAATTTTTTTAAAAATAATATCATAAAAAAACATTTAAAACTCAAAAAAATTAAAATTTATTCCTCTTTTTGTTCCCAAATAGCCTTTTTTTTAAATAAGAGAAATTTTTTTATTTTTATTTTTACTTTTAAGAAAAATTAATACACTAAACTTAATAATTTAAATATAATTAAAATTTCTTTATTCAAGAATTACAACTTACAAGAACAAAGTCATCACCTTAATCCCAAATTTACTATTAGACAATAGTGTAATGTCTCGATAAGTAGATCGACCGTTCGTATGAAATTATACTTGCAAACAATTTCTGACTCTCACATACCTACAAAGAGTTAGGGCAACAATTTCTGACTCTCACATACCTACAAAGAGTTTGGCAAACAATTACTGACTCTCATACACAGAAGCACACGGCACATAATAAACAAATTAATTAATATTGTAAGTAAGACAGAGTGTGTTGATTTATATGATTATGGGTGCACATTATTTCATGCCATATCTATCTATATTCACCTTATTTCCATGTCTGCTTTGTCCCAATGAAAACCCTTCAATAAGGCCCTACTTGTACTACCTTTCTTTATCAGCGTATCAAATGAAAGAACTATCATCATTAATTTTCATTTACAATGTATTTAGACATCACTGCCAAAAAAAAAAAAACAATAATAATAATTGTAAATACTACAAGCTTATCTATTTTCGTGAACAAAATATCTATTGTAAACTTATTTTTTAGACCTATTATCAAGTTTATTAAGAAAAATCGAATAAATAATCAAGTTTTAAATAGTTGTATTTAAGATATATATTTTATATCTACGATACATAGAATTACATTCATGTATTTAATAACACATTTTTATAAATTTGAAATTATTTTTGGTTCTAAAATATTATTTTAAACTTATATCAATTTATGAAATTATTAATTAATTATTTTTTGATGTGTTTTAATATTTTTAAGATATGTTTTAAAAAAATTACTTTTTTTTGTAATATTAATATTTTTAACAGGCTTTAAAAAAATTTAAGCCCAAAATACATTAAATCCTAATACTACTAGGTATTATTATTATTATTATTATTATTATTATTATTATTATATTCATTATTAATTTCGTTCTAAAACACACACAAAAACTTGTGTTTTTTGGGTTGAAGTTATAAATTGTGTATATTTTCGTCCAAGTACAAACCAAAATCCTTATGAGATATTGAGAGGTAAAAACCCAATATGAAATTCATGCATGTTTTTCGAAGTAAATACTACATACATAGGGATCAAGAACACTTAGA
This sequence comes from Hippophae tibetana, assembly GCA_037013495.1. NCBI lineage: Eukaryota > Viridiplantae > Streptophyta > Magnoliopsida > Rosales > Elaeagnaceae > Hippophae > Hippophae tibetana. Next base: position 21,420,164 of record CM072804.1, read on the forward strand.
AAAGTTTGATTCAAGAAGTGATGAAGATATATTTCTTGGTTATTCCATAAATAAGAGAGTCTATAGAGTCTTTAATTGTAGAACTAATGTTGTTATGGAATCTATAAATGTCGTTATAGATGATGCAGGTAAGCAGATTACAAGTAAAAAAATTGGTAATAAAGAAAATTTCACAACACTTTAATTAACAATGACCAGTGATATAATTGGAACAAAATAAGATGAGGTAGAGGAAAGAAAAGAAAAGAAGGAAGAAACATCAACCTCATTAATGATAAATTCAACCCGAATTTCAAAAAATCATCATATTAATAATATAATTAGAGATTCTTATGCAAGCATGGTAACAAGAAGAAGACAAATAAGTAAGGTAACCCATTTATGCTATATTTCTCAATTTGAACAAAAAAATGTGAATGCAGCTCTTAGGGATGAATTTTGGATAAATGTCATGCATGATGTGTTAGCTCAATTTGAAAGAAATCATATGTAGATATTAGTACCTTAGCCTAAAAAAAATGTTATTGGAACAAAATGAGTGTTCAAAGATAAATCTTGAGCATGACATTGTTGTTAGAAATAAGGCTAGATTGGTAGTTTAAGGCTACACACAAGTAAACGAAGTTGATTTTGATGAAATATTTGCACCTGTAGTTAGACTAAAGTAAATTAGGATTTTACTTTTCATTGTTTGTCACATGAAATTCAAATTATATCAAATAAATGTAAAGTCTATATTTTTGAATGAATTTCTGAATAAGGAGGTATACGTGGAACAACTAAAAGGATTTGTTGATTCAAAATTTCTAAATCATGTTTACAAACTTAACAAAGCTCTTTATGGTCTGAAATAAGCTCCTCGAGCATAGTATGAGAGACCTACCAACTATCTCTTAAACAAGGGATTTATTTAAATACGATTTGATAAGACTCTATTCATTAAAATGAGTAGTGATGAGATATTTATTGCTCAAATTTATGTGAATGACAGTTTTTGGATCTACGTATAGTACACTAGTAGATGATTTTGTGCATGTTATGACAAATGAATTTGAATGTCCATGGTGGGTGAAATCACTTTCTTTCTTGATTTGCAAATCAAACAATCTCATGATAATATATTTATTTCTCAAATAACTGCGCCTATGACATTATTAAAAGGTTTAGTCTTGAAACTAGCAAGTCATTAAAGACTCCTTTAAGTACCAGTACATAAATTACAAGGATACTTAAGATAAAAGTGTTGATCAAACGCTTTATAGGAGTATGATAGGTAGTTTACTCTACCTCATTGCAAGTAGGCTTGACATATGTTTTAGTGTTGTTGTGTGTGCCCGTTATTAAGTTGACCCTAAGGAATCACACGTAGAGAATGTAAAGAGAATCATCAAGTATATCTCAGAAACAAGCAATTATGGTATATATTTTTACTACTGATACTACTTATGAAGTAAGTGGTTATACAGATGCCGATTGAGCAGACAATCAGGATGATAGGAAGAACACATCAGGTGGTTGCTTCTACATTGGGAACAACTTAGTATTATGGTACAGTAAAAAATAGAAATTTATCGCACTATCTACAATTGAGGCAGAATACATTGTTGCACGAAACCCTTACACAAAAAATGTTTTAGATGAAAAACATACTCAAGAACTATGGTCAATCACAAGGTATAATGACCTTATATTGTTTTAACTATAATCTCGTATGTATTTCTAAGAATCCAATTCAATATTTTAGAACTAAACATATTGACATTAGACATCATTTTATTGGAGAATTAATTGATGAGAAAGTAACGACACTAAAGTTTGTAACTAATGAGAGATTACTAGCTGATATATTCACCAAAGTGATAGACACACAAAAATTTGAATATCTTAAAAGTGTTTTGAAATTTCTGGTTCAAATTAAATTTTAAATTTTATTATAAAAAATAATCATATTTTTATATTCTTTTTATTTATCAAATTTCAATAATAATAATAATAATAATAATCACTATTCCTTCAAAAACATGTTAGTGTGATTTTCTCAAGCTAGCTGGTTTTTGATATAGCTTTGAAGGTTAGAGAGTCGGAATTATTTTACAGTGGTAATCATGCACTTGAACTTATCCCTACTTTGAGTAATTATATATTATACTAGTAATGCACAAAAATAAATTAACCAGATATATAAGTTCATTCTTATTAGTTAAATTTTATTAAAATTTTAACGACAGTTAGATTTACGATACAGGTGTGATATTGAGTATATAATAATACACTAAAAGTGTATTAGATTTATATATATTAATTTCAGCTGAACTTTGCAATTCTCATAGAGTATGTATGGTTTGACAATTTCCCTATCAGTAATAAATAAACTCTGCCAAACACTACCTAGCTAGCCAGCTACACACTTAAATTGTACTAAAAGATTGAAGCCTTAATAGAAGGGTAAGCCATAAACCTGTTATCTGTAAAAGAAGTTTTTTTTTTTTAAAAAAAAAAACTTCTTTTCAGTATCAACGTATCATTTAATTCATGTGTTTACCCACTTGGATTGAATGCAGGCTACCATAAAACCCATTTTTTAAATGCAAGAAGAGAAAAAATCTTTTACCCTTCAATGTTATACAAAGTTAAGAAAATTATTTTTTAAAAATAAATATCCTTTTTGTTTGTTATTATCTATATGACAAACAGAAATGAAATTTTGACATATATCCATTTATATATATATATATATATATATATATATATGCATCAAAAACGTGATTTCACAGGGTAAGAAAAGTCAATAGTTGACTGATCTATATATATTTATATATATGTTTTTTTTGTACTTGAAATGGGTACGGAAAAAATTGAAAATTGAAAATCCAGAGAAAGAAAGGAGAGAGATATGGGATTTGAATGAATCATTTGATCCAAGAAATGCTGTGTAGTGTGTAGGTAGTGTGTTGGGTTGAATAAAAAGAAGTGATGGAGTGTAGTGCGTGAAAGTGACAACAAAACAAAAGGGAAAGGGTGGTTCTGATCAAAGAGGTGTCCCATTACCCCATATGCCCAACAACACCAAATCTCTCTCTCCTAAATCCCTCCACTTACCTTTGGTTTCCTTCTTGGAAACACCACCATTAACTCTCCTCCACTCTTTTCTTCCATTTCCACCACCTAAATTTCTATTACAAAATTATATAATTCAACCATAACAGCCAAAACATAATTTATATATCTTAAATCTTTTAAATAATGTCACAAAATTGAAAAAAATATATATATAAATATAAATTTTTAAATATTTTTTTGTTAATTATAATTATTGATATTAATGTATTTTATTATAGGTTAATACAATCGTGGGGCTCAAGGGTGGACCATAATGGATAACACGTGGCAATCATGCCAAGGCTAGTGATGTAGATCATAGGAAACGAAAGGAGAGGAGAGATAGAGAGGCACATGGGGGTGTTAGGTTTAAGAAAATCATGTGATCACATGTGCTTTCTCTCATCTTTGGATTGTGGTGTGTGGGGGTGGGGTCCTTTTTTAATTTCTCACCCTCTCAAAAGCCTATCCGCAGGTGATTTATTCTCCACTTACCCCACCTTGCGCGTGGGTTTGTGTATCGCTATTTTTTCTTATAATCTTGTTAAACATTACTTTTCATCAAATCGTACTTTACCTCGTTAACGAGAATAATTGATATTTTAATAAAATATAATAAATAAATCAATAATATTAAGATATCATTTTATTATATAATTTATTAATAATAATTTTATGATAATATAATTATTTATAATAATAAATATACCATATATTTAATTAATAATAAAAAGGTAATTAGAATGTGTGACTATAAAGTTTGGATATTAAATTTAAAGAAAGAATATTTATCCTTAAATTAGTAAAAATCTGAATATTGTTTAATCCTATTGATAATTATAAAGATAAAAATAAATAAACTTCTAAAACACATCTAACGCATGCAACTAAGTAAGAAAATACACAGTTATTGATAGTAAAATTGGAAAGGAGTAATGCATGGAAATTTTATTCACAACTATTATTTTCTAATGAAACACTTATTAATCATTTTAATATAATAATTACATTTTGTGGAAGTAAAAAAAAGAAATAAGCAGTTATTTATATAAGTGCGCATATAACGCTTTCTAGTGGGTAGTGAAATTCACGTACAACAGTCCAAAAAAAGGGCCCACCCAGGTCCCGGGCTTGGGAAGGCAAAACAAAAGGTGGGTCCATCTTCGTTGGCATTGACATTTCTCTCAAACACAACAACACACTGTACACTACACCTCCTCCTCCTTTTATTTTTTACAGGGTATTAATGTCTTTTTTTAAATTAAATAATTAAATAAGATATAAATTTAAATACAAAATAATAAAGTGAGAAATAATAAATCCAGTACTACACCACCTCCTTCTTTAGTTCTTACAATAATAATTTAACTCCTCTTCCTCATATATATCACACACAATCCTCGCTAAAAGACTTGTTAACCCCTCTTTTCCTCCTTTCTCCCCCAAAACCTCTTTCTTCATTCTTTCTCCTTATAAATAGTATAGTGTATACCAATGGAGAATCAGAGTACCCCTGAAACAAACCAAATAACCATATCATCATCATCATCATCATCATCATCTACATTTCAGAGAAAACAAACCAAAACCCACAAAAAATTTAACCATCATAACAAAATGGCCGAGTCATTAGCATCCGGTTTAAAAAGCAGTAGTAGTGATTATAGCAGCAGGAAAAAGCAAAGAAGAGAGCTGATTGAGAAGAAAAAGAAGAGGAAGGTTCAAAATCATCAACAATATAATTATGATGATAATGAGGACAAGTTGGCAATTAATAATAATATTGGTGATGAAAATGCTGGTGGCGGCGAAAACAAAGAAGAGGTAGAAAGAAAGATTGAAGCATTACAGAGGATTGTGCCTGGAGGTGGATCTCTTGGAGTTGACAAGCTCTTTGAAGAGACTGCTGGTTATATTTTGTCTTTGCAATGTCAGCTCAAAGCCATGAAAACTCTTGCTACCTTTTTTGAAGGTTTAGAAAAGGAGAAGAGAAAGTTTGGAGGTTAATTAATTAATTCATACTTTTCTAAATTAATCATGGGCATTTCACATTTGGTCTGTACTTTGTAACTAGTTATGGTTGGTTCAATATCAGTCAGTTTAATTTAAGATCAAATTGTTTTTTCTTTTATTTGGGAGAGCAAGATTTCCCACCTTTTAATGTTAATTTATCATGTTTACTTTTCATTAATGGATACTAGGAAGAGTTACTTGGTATATATATCTCAACTACGAAATTTGCAAACGCTAATGATGATGTAGTGTGTTCAAGCTTTTTCTCATGTATTGATTTTTTTTATTTTAAATAACTCATATTTTATAAATTTTAAATATATTATTTTTGTTTCATGTTTAGTAGATTTAGTAATATTATTTTTAGATACTATAAATTAAGAAATAATTTTCTTTTGCATTACTTATACATTAATTGAAATTCGAAATCAAGATCTATAATTATTGCACATACCGGGACAATAAACACGATAAAGTTAAACTTGAAAAAACAAACAGTAAAAAGACGTGGCTTTTAATTTTTTTTTTTTTCAATTTTATATTAGGTGGAAAGTCGTTTAAAAACAAAAATTACCGGTTTATTTGTCTTCCTACCATATTACATTTTTTTTTTGAAATATTAAATTTCATTATTCAAAAGAAAATAAAAATATATTAAATTATTATAAAAATTAATAAAAATCATCAGTAGAATGATTAAGTTTTTTTTTTTTTTTTAACTTTTTGAGTTATCTGAGCAGGTATGATTATTCTTATTAAGAAGATTTTAATCACCATTCATACATTAAGAAATCTTTGACTTATAGAAATATATATCTAAACAAAAAAATATAATATTTATTATATCTAAATCTAAAAATAAATTAAACATTCTAAAACATAACAAGTCATATAATCTGTCTTTTATTAAATAAGTTAAATGAAAAAAAGATCTTCTATAATTGGATTAACTTTTTATTAAGAAAAGGGAGAGAGAGTGGGGTTTTTTTTTTTTGGGTTCTCAGCATATGGCAGTTAAATACAATCTTTTGGAAAATTTGTTTTGATTGAATATACTTAAAAATCAAAGTATTAAATATAAAAAGTTTTTTTTTAAAGAAAAAACATCAAAACTGTTATTATGATTTATGAAGAAGTTACGGGTCTAATAGAACCTAAATACACTTTATGTCTTTAAATTGAGAACGTTAGTGGCTTAATGCACTTAACAGTTCGTATATAATTAAAAAAGAAAAGGCAAAAACAGTGTAAACTGCACGTTCATTTCTGTGTATGGCTCAGTTCCATGCTTTTCAGTGTCACTACTTTGCAGAGCCTGAACACACACATATATATATATATATCAAAAATATATATATATATATCAAAAATATTTTTATATATTACAATTATATTATATTATAATTATAATTAATATAATAATATTTTATTAAATATACTTATCAATAATATTGTAGTATATCACTATTAGAATTTACTAAGTAAAGAAAAAAAAACTAAAATAAACCCCAACCAAAAAACAAAGAACAAATAAAATAAAACTAAATACATAATACCACTTCTTTCAATTTTGATTAAATATTTTTAAAAAATAACATTCATAACTCTTATTAAATTTATAATAATAAAAATAATATAAGTTATACAGTTAATATGTATTTGCTACAAAAATATTTGATTTTAATTTTTTTTATTTTAAACATCATTTAATTTGATGCCTTAATTTAATACCGTTTGAGTTAATATTCAATTAATGTTCAATGTTATAAAATATTATTTTTATTATTATAAATTTTAAAATATTATATGGTTAATATTTCTGGACAACTTTGTTGACATATTGGAAATTAAACGTTGATAACTTAACATTGATGTTAGGAAACCTGAATTTAGAGTAGTATTTCATACTCATACTCTATAATCAATTAAATCAAGAGAAAAAAATTAAAAAATAAAATAAATATGTAAATTAAAGGTTAAGATATATGTGTGACACAAAACATAACCATAAATATCGTGTTCTCAAGAATTTTCCTAAAATAAAACCTTCTTACTCTTTTACGTATAGGATATGTTTTTCACCTATTTCAATTCAATTTAATCCAATCAATAAAGAATTTTAATTTAAAATTGATTTAATAAAATAATTATTTCTAATTAATTTGAAATCGAGTATAGATTTTTTTAAATGTGATAATATCCTATTGATATTATATATATAAATTATTATTATATATAATAAGTTAACATCACAATATCAATAATATTTTAATATCAAATTGATATATTTTTAATAAATTTACTGTTTAAAATCAAAGTAAAAGAATCACAAAACAAGAATGCTTGAAGACTTATTAACTATTATATAAATTTAAAATTTACATTTTATTGTTTACACCAAGAATTCAGTATAATTGTGATTTATATAATATTTAAATAGAATAACACATTAAATAAATAATTTTTTTATAATTTTAATAGTAATTTTATTTAGTTTAAATTGTACATAGAATACATAGATCCAAATTTGAATCAAATCTAAATCAATTATATATTTTTTAATATTGTTGAAACATGATGTAACTTCGAAACCAATTCTATCTTTCAAATTGAATCAAATTTTTAATCTAAAAGGATTAATCAATTTGTATGATCAACCCTACTTTAAGAAATGGAGCATAAAAGGATTTCTAGAGAACAAATTAAGCCTGTAATATTGAATAGGTTTTATTTTTACAATTTTAGTGAAATTTCCTAGTTTAATTTGTTCAAAGTACTTTTATAAGAAATTATACTTGCATTTAATAAAAAAAAAATTATATGGAAGAGTCAAATTATATATCATTTTTAAAATATCAATTAATCAAATAATGAACTTAAAACGACATTTGAATTCTTGGTTCAATCTCATTTGAGTAACTTTTTGTTCACACATGAGAATCACGAGCTTAGCATGTTAATATGTTTATAACTAATTAAAGCAAGCTTGTTATATTCATTGTTTTTTATTAATATAACAGTTTATCATATAAAACTTAAAAACTCATATCTAACAACGCCTATGATTTTTATGTATCTCTTTTCTCTCTCTTCTTTATTTTCACATCTCTTTTCCCCTTTTTTGCTTCTTTTGTTTTGTAAGACTCCATCGATGAGTGAAGAAACCAAGCAAGTGCGCATAAGCAAGATATAAGATAATAATACTAATATTTCTTAATAATCAAGATTATAATTATAACACTACTTTATATACACAAGCCTATGTAACCACCTACACCATGTCTAACAACTTCTATAATAAACTCTAATACCTTAAGCTATACTACTTGCACCTTCACAACACATATGATACACCTACGTACAACAACTCACTAACATACATGACACATCAACATGACATTTAATCAAGATGTGCAACATTAGACATAGGATACTTAACATCTTATCTCGAGTTCATGTTTCTATTGAGTACAATTAGCTTAGATCCTAATTCTAGAAACCCTGCATATCATAGTGACTTAATCATAATATCAATTAATTATGCTTAAGAAGAAATATACTCCATATACACTTCTCCACTTAACGTTCTTTCTATGATGAAATGAAATTGATTTCCAACTGTTTAGTTCTAAAATAAAAGACTGGTGTTTAGCTATGGCTCTAACTTTTTGATTGTTACAAAACAATATAAAAGTATATAGGGATGGTATGCACAATTCAACCAACAATTTCTTATATCATAACAGTTCAATCAATATCAAAATTAAAGATCTAACTTAAATCGAGGACTTAGAAATTACTCCATGTTTCCTAAAGCTCTAAGATATAAGAGAGTTTCATAAGAAAATATACCACCGTTCAATGCTTCTTTTATCATATGAGCAAGTCGTCCAATTTGTATCAGAAGTCATAAGAGGTAAACTTATGAGTTTTGTTATAGAACTCCATAACCGACAATATCCTTTAAATATTTAAGCAATCTCTTAAGATATTTCACATGAACATCAATAGGATAATGTAGAAATTGATAGAGTTTATTGACTGAATAAACAATATTTGTTCTAGTGATGGTGTAATATTACAAAGCCTACCCCACAATGAACATATAAGTCCTTACATAAGTTAAGAGCTCTCCATCATACCTTGACAGTGTTTTCCTTGGACCTAATAGAGTTGTAATTGGCTTAGAATCTATCAATTGAACCTTATCCAAGTACACTATTGGATCTAGTGACAAGTATGTCATCCACAAATCAATACCATCACCATTTTAGTACCATCATTATACAACATTATGAAGGTATTAGTTTTTGAATTTTGAAAACCCTAAGATATCAAACAATTGCTCAATTTGATGTACCAAGTTCTAAGATCTTGTTTCAACCCATACAAAGCCTTCTTCTTCTTTCACACATAATGGGGAAAATGTTTATTCACAAAACCTTTAGGTTTGTACATGTAGAACTCCTCTTGATAAGACTAAAGTTAAAATCACCTGAATTGTTGTTAGTTCCACGATAGGGCTAAAGATCACATAGTGGTCTAAAATGGTTTTTGTTTTCATATTTTAAAAAATTTATTATTAAATTTCAAATCAACACATCTTTTTCAAGAAGAATACAATATGAACTCTTTTATATTGTTATTCTCAATAAAAGGTTAAATTTTAGAGTATAATAAAGCATAAATGAAGATTAAATAGATAGATAAAACAGAAAACATAACATGAAATATGAAACACAATTTTATAAAACAAGTTATATGTGTTTCATGGTCATATTTTAGAAAACATAAAACATAATTAATTAATAAATAAGTTATTTTAAATGAGCTAAAAAAACTAATTTCAAACACAAAATAAGAGAACTTAAAAATAAAATTTGTTACAAAGTGATGCGTTAATTTTTCTTCTTGAGTAGTAGCTATTAGAGATGATCCAAATTTAAAGAAAAAGCAAATGAGATGTAATAAAACTTGTAAATTATGTATGGTTCAAGACCATCATGTGTGTGTATATATATATGCCATTTATATGGATACTTGTCTATTACATAAAGAATATATATCAATATGTGTCATAGTGGTTAAACTAATAAATACAATAGACATTAAGACACAACCTGGTGAATAGATTCGGGCTTCAGCTTATGCATAGAAACACCTGCATAGAGATTGTGATACAATGAACGATTAAAACTCGGGAAATATTGATACTAGGCAACATGTCGTATTTTATACTCAAACATCAAGTCTCCCCACTCTTTTAGCTTGAATCCCCAAACAATGTGAAGGAGTTAAAAATGTTTGGCAACCAAACTGTCAATGAATCACCTTCCTCTTGTAACTGCTCCACTTTTATTTCAAAATTTTAAAAAATGCTCTCAATGATGACCACATTCGTCACTTGATTAGATAAGGGGATTGTGAAGTCATATAATAAGGGATTGAGTGTTTAGATGCTCATCCATTTTTTAGGTAGAATATTCTCCATCCTCTTCATATTCTTATTTGTTTTTTCTTCTTCGATCTTTAGCTTAAAAGATGTAAAAAATTCCATAAGTAGGAACAACTGCATAGAGATCAATTGTTCTTCTGACCCAAATACGCAACCGAGACCTAGATGGGGGGTAGAAACACTAACATATAGAACTTTTTTATGAGTTCTATTCCAATTCCAAGTAAGCCTCATAACATGAATTAAGCAGATAATATAGTGGAATAGAATAACATGCTTAATTTAATATACAACTAAAACAACTAGCAAAGAAAATAACATTATGCTGTAAACATACTAAGACGATGTACCTCACAGGCTACTATCCAAACTAGCAACAAGGAAGCATGGAAAACATCAAACATAATGTGAAATAAGAATACATATTGGAAAAACAACAAAGGATTTCTAATCACTTCAAAATCTCATATGTGAAAACATATTCGATAAATGATAATAGTATTCTCATAGCATGCAATCACATAAACACATCATACTAAAAGAAAGAGTCCAACACGCAGTACACAATCAAAGTAAAGAGATACTAACTCCTTAGAGACTCATAACAAACTCATATACAGACATGTTAATTTAATATAGCAGAAGAGTTTGAGGCCGGGTATGTAACAAGGGTAAAGAGATAGACTCATAAATAATTCGTCCCTACAAGCAACAAAATAAAAAAATAGCTACATCAGTATATTTTAGCAATAAAATAAATTAATCATAGGCTACAAAGACAAAAAAATAATTTTTTCTAAATAGAAAGCAAGTAGCTTTCCAATCAGAGTCCTAAGCCTATATATGGAAATATATAATACCAAGATTTAGATTGTACTCATAATAAAGCAGATCATCTAAACACAATCATATAATGAGGTAAACTCACACAGAACCCCCTCCTATGTGATAATATCCTCTAGTTGCTTATGGAAACCACTCGACATCAAACAATCTACTAAAAACAATAAACAAACACAAATACCTTTATCAATCAAGATCTCTATCCTAATTGCATATTATTTTCCTCGCTTGCTGTCTTTATAATGACTTGATTCGATACATGAACCCGATATTCCTCCAAAGCTAATCAATGTAGTATGATTAGTGACCAAAGATTAGTAATGTGAATCAAAAAGTGAACTACTAAATGTGAGAGATACATTTAACTAGGAACCACCAGCAACCAATTGTGGGAACAAAACTCAACCACGAATCACAACACTCAATCGACACACAACTCACCACCACATAGACTCATCATATATTGCATCCTAGTAACTACTAGTTGACACATAACTCACCACTACACTAGTAAAATAGTCTTAAGTGCTCACAACTTAAAAATGTTGTCTTACCTTTACAAGAACATAACACAAACACCAAAATATACTCAAGATGATTTGTGAAACGAAACTAGAAATTTATCTCACCCAAAACCCACTAGGAAACATTACCTCGAGTATTTACCACTAAAGTGCATGGTTTTATTCACTCAATTATGAATCAAAAATATCGAATGGCACTCAAAATATTAGTGATTCGAAATTAAAAAAAAGGGTTATAAAATTAATAAAGCTCGGCTACATTTTTATCATTAGAAAGATAAGAAGAAATGGGGTATTTATAGAAATCATCTAAGCTCATGGAGTACCTCATCAAGAATCTCGCCAACCACCCTTGCTGACCTCGATGAGGGGTTCGATAAAGCACACAAAAATTCCATTTTTTATTTTCAAGATTGTCGAGTAATTTTCAAAACTACCTACACACCTAACTCAACAACGATAACATTGGCACACTTACAAAATCGCTCATGGAACAAAACAAAATCCACACCACTCTACCTAGCATGTACACTAGGAAAACCAACCCTCGAGAATGTGCAAAGATGCTCACATACAAAGTGTATTTAACTATGTTTGTATGCATTATTGATTGTCAGTAACCAATCTTATATAGAGAAAGAAATATATACTAAGTAAAATAAACAGACTCTGTGTTTTGGAAATGAAAAACCAACAAAGATACAAAAGATTACAAGACTTACAAGATGTATTACAACCCCTAGTTGGGTATTAATGGTTCGACTATAGAATTATTTTCGAGCACATACCTTATCATAGTGGTTGACCAACTTAGTTATTTTATGATTCAAGGTGATGAGATACTAAAAATGTATGTTGTGGGAGATCTTTGTAGCGTATTCCTAATGTGTGAGCACAATTGGTAAGAGGGAAAAACTTTTATCACTAATTGTTAAGCTGAATGTTTTTCCTGTTAGACTTATCCTCAAGTGGAGTTACTTGTTGCACGTGAATAGATAGGTAGAACTTATTGTTGAGCTACTGCTTTACTCATCAAGCGAACATCTTGCAAGAAATTACTTCATTATGCAAGGAAAGCATAAGCTAAGGGTTTAGTTCGGTCTTGTAGAATAATAATAATGTGAAAGTTACAAAAAGATGCTAACATATATTATAAGTAATAATTAATTTTTTCACCTCAATCTTGCTCCCAAACTAAAAGAGTGGGATTATTGATGATGTTTGAACTTTAGGTATAACCTAACATTAAATACGATCTGACCATAGGTACAACATAAAGTAAGAATTGACTAGCTAAATTGGCTTATATGTGAAAACGTATACCAAGAGCTTTACAACTTATCATTAGCCTAAATGGTAGTCTCAAAAGACGTAAAACATAAGTTGATCACCCTGGTCAAGAGCCAGGTAGAATGCTCAAACTTCTCCTTTTACCTTGAGAAGATGGTATGTTCAGCTCCAAGCTAAAAGAATAGTATCAAAAGAAGTAAAACATAAGCTGATCACCTATGTAGTCTAAAAAATATTAAATATTCTTGATCTATTTAACTATATGTAAACTTTAGCTCTCTACCTAATACGTAATTGAGGTGATCAACTCTTACTTTAGCTCAAGTGCTATACCCAATTCTTTACCAAGGTGACCAGCGTATGTTTAAATAGATGCACTCTACCCAATATATGATCGAGGTGATCATATTCATATTTTAACATGAGTTTTCTACTTGATATGTGATTAAGGTAATTAGCTTATACTTTAGCATGAGCACTTTATCTGGTTCCTAACCAAGGTGACCAACTTATGTTGGTGGGAGTGCTCTACCTGGAATATGATCGAGGTGATCAATTTATGTTTTAGTGTGAGCACTTTACCTGGTACATGACTGAAGTGGTCTATTGTAATTTAGCATGAGCGATTTATTAGGTACATGATCGAGGTGATCAACTTAGGTTTTTAGTGAGAATACTCTACCAGGTATGTGACTGAGGTGATCAATTCGTGTTTTAGCACGAGTGCTTTACCTAGAATATGGTCAAGGGGTTCATCTTATGTTTTAGTATGAGCGTTCTACTTGGTATGTGACCGAGGTTGTGTGCTTTTATTTTAATATAAGCGCTCTACCTAGTATGTGACCAAGGTGATCAGCTTATACTTTAGCATGAGCTCTGCATCTAGTTCATGACTAAGGTGATCAGCTCGAACTTTAGTGCAAGCGTTCTACTTGGTTTCTAATAGAGGTGATAAGTTTGTTTAGCATAAACACTCTACCTAGTACATGATCGAGATGATAGATCATACTTTATTACGTGTGCTTTATCTAGTTCTCAACCAAGGTGATAAGCTTGTGTTATAGCATGAGTTATCTACCTAGTATGTGATCGAAGTAATCACCTCGTGTTTTAGAACGAGCGTTCCAGTTGGTTCCTGATTGAGATTATTAGCTTGTGTTTTACCTCAATCGCTCTTCCAAGGACATGATCAAGGTGATCATCTCATGTTTTAGTATAAGCGTTCTACCTTATATGTGACCAAGGTTATCAACTTGTGTTTTTATTATGTGAGCATTCTACCTAGTACATGATCGAGGTGGTCTTCTCATGCTTTAGCATGAGTGCTCTACCTAGTACATGACCGAGGTGATTAACACATAATTTAATATGAGCGCTCTACCTAGTACGTGATCGAGATGATAAGATCATGTTCTAGTAGAAGTGCTCTACTTGGTACGTGATTGTGGTGGTTTGCTTGTACTTTAAAACAAGCACTCCACCTGATACATGATCGATCTACCTGGTTTCTAACTGAGGTGATTAACTTGTAATTTAGTGCGAGCACTATACCTGGTACGTGATTGAGGTGATCAACATGCACTTTAGTACGAGTGCTCTACCTGATTTCTAATCGATATGATCAACTCGTGTGTTTAGCACAAGTTCTTTACCTGGTACGTAACTGAGGTGATCAACTCGTGTTTTGGCATAAGCACTTCACTTGGTTCTTGACTATGATTATCAACTCATATTTTAGCACGCGTGCTTTTCAGATACGTGATTGAGGTGATCGGCTCATATTTTAGCACGAGTGCTCTACCTAATATGTGATCAAGGTTATCAACTCGTGTTTTAGTATAAGCACTTGGTTCGTGATGAGGTGGTATACTCATACTTTAATGGATGCATTCTACCTAGTACGTCATCGAGGTGATAAGATGGTGTTTTAACATGAGCACTCTACCTAGTACGTGATCGAGGTAATTAGCTCATATTTTAGTACATGGGCTCTACCTGGTACATCATCGAGGTGGTCTACTCTTACTTTATTATGAGGCTCTACCTAGTACGTGACTAAGGTAATCAGCTCGTACTTTAGTATAAACGCTTCATCTAGTTCATACCAAGGTGATAAGTTTGTACTTTAGCACGTGCACTCTAACTGGTTCCTGGATGAGGTGATTAACTCGTATTTAACGTGAGCGTTTTACCTAATACGTGACTGAGGTGATTAGCTTATGCATTAGTCCGAGCACTCTTCCTGGGTTCCTAACCAAGGTGATCAATTCGTGTTTTAGAATGAGTGATCTACCTTATGCGAGGTTGAAATGAACAACTCGTGTTTTAGCATTAGTACTCTACCTGGTACGTGATCGAGGTTATTAGCTCATACTTTAGCTATCTTGATGCCTTAGTACTTCTCAAAAGTTATATAGTTTATTGAGCCTTTCATTCTTATGTTTGTTCCCTTGCATTTGCAATTCTCCATTCCTTCTTATCATTTCATCTCATCTAGTTTTCCTATATTCCGTGCAGTTGTTGTGTGCCATCGAATTTGACATTGAGCTCTACCTGAGCATTATTGTTATTTGTATTCATTCCTAAATCACTTGAATTTCTCTCTAAACATAAGATAAATCCTTTTAATAAAAGGCGTTAGAATTTAATATTACGAGTCTCTAATCATAAGCCTTATGGTTGGTGACAAAATGTTAGTGATGATCTGATTTTAGAGAAAGAAATAAGGACATAGTATGCGTCGATTACATAAGGTGTACACATCAACATTTATCAAAGGGGCTAAACTAGTAAATATAATAGACATTAGGGCACGACCTGTTGAATAAATCCAAACTTCAGTTTTTGTGTAGTGATACAGAATGGTTAATCCGTCCGCTTACCACGAGGCAGAACCTATTCCACATGGCACCAAATTGTCCACTTTGGTCCATAATTACTAGTTTAGCGGGTTCATGACCATGATTTAATAGTTCAACGAGATCTCACGGTTTTGATTCTAGGAAGAAACCTTAAAATGCATTATTCTATTTAGATAGTGTTTACCTCTTATTAGCACATCATCACTTAACTTCTTAAATAATGTGAGACATATGCAGATACATTGCATCATGTAAAGACACCGACATAGAGATCGTGATGTAAAAAACAATTAAGATTCGGGTAGTATATAACACCATATATTAAGTTGTATTTTATGCTAAAATAACAGCCATAGATGATCAATGACATAGAACCAATATTATATATTCAAAAATGGCTAGTGGAAGTAAAAAACAACCTGCAGTTTTGTTTGTAACATTTAAAAGTTATTTCACAACTTGGTCTCTCTGAAAAGTACTTTGTACATACTGGTACCACATCTGCAGGTTTGGTTTAGGTGCATGTATATGGTAATTGTATGGAGTGAAGTCATATATATAATATTGCCAGCAAAAATAACGAAGTTTCAAAGACAAGGAAACAAAAGAAATATTAGATACAATCTGTTATAGTAGGTCTACCATAACAGGTGGTCCAATCGTAACAATCATGGTGTTGAGCTTAACATCTGGAAAATTGAATATGTTTCGGAATTTTGACAAGCTGTAAACTTTTATTAATTTATATTTTTAAATTAAATAATAAATATAAAGTATAGGTAAGCAAAAAACCAGTAAGCAGAGATCACCCATTATCTTTAAAATGCCATGTGTCTCCATTCAGGTTTTTGGTCCCCATGGGTACAGTGTACTGTCCTATCTTTTCAATTACGAATTACAATATATGGATTCAGATATCGAATAAATTAATATGTTGAAAAAAAGTAAATTCAATCATTTCAATTGTATGTTTGGGTATGATTAGATTCGGAACTTTACCTTGCGACTTAGAAACTCAAACCATTGATACGTTTTGGATCATAATTTAGTTTAAAAGGTATAAAATATCAATAACAAAAAATGATAAGAGATAAAATTCGAGCCAAAATATAATCTTACCTGGTCCAAAACAAACTAGTATTGAAAATAATTGGGCATGCATCGAATAATTTGTGACCTGAACTTGTATGCCTCACAGTTTACTGAATTATTATTGTCCATAAAGTAATTACTGGCAAATTTGAAAGTATTTAGTTATTTACCACCTGCCTTCGTTTGTTTTGTGATTCAAAAATGGCTCAGTATAAAGGGCCTGATTTTGAATGTGATATCTGTGACAGGCCCAGCCCAATAAAGTAAAATACAAATAAATAATATCTTTTATACTGCTTTCGGCCTTTTTGTTCCATGAAAATGATTTAAATAGCTTATATTTAATCTTATTGTTCATTTTTTTCAAATTAACAAAAATAAAATCAAAACTCAAAATTTAATGTTAACATTAAATTAAATTTTATCAAATTACCCTCTGATCCTAAAATCTCAATCCAATCTAAACCACCATCCTCCACTCTTCTTATTACAACCACTGGAATTTCACCAAAGATTTCATCGAAACTCTATCTACACATGGACCATTTAATTGAAGCTCTAGTGAGAGAGGTTGTTGGCTATCTCACTAGAAGTTATAACATGTTATATTCAAAGATAGAGACGATGTAACATATTATATTTAAAAACAGAGACAATTTAACATGATATGTTGAATGACAGAGATGATATAATATGTTACTTTAAAAATAGAAATCATGTAAGATATTATACAAAAAGCTATAGAGATGATGTCACATGTTACATCTAAATATATAGTTAATGTAATATGTTATATATAAAAATATGAAATGATAACATGTTACATTAAAATATATTCACTTAAAATAGAATAATGACAATTACATGAAAGTTAAACTAACCCAATGTACACATGAAAATGTTGTTGATGTTAAAGAGGATGTTGGTGAAATCAGTTTAAGCAAATTTTAACTAAAATAGGGGAAAAAATTGATCGGACACGAATTGTGTGCAATGAATACACAAGTATACGTATTACATCAAATAATAAAATGATAAGAAAATATCGTTTCTACGGAGATTATGTTATTAGAAACTAATTTTTAAAACAAAAAATAAATAAAAATTATTTTTTTTGTTTTTTATATTTTAAGAAAACAAATTAAAAGAACTAAAAATAAATAACAATAATTAATTAAATCAATTTTGACAATTAAGAATATATATTGGAAAGTATCTAGGAGTATTTAATATCCCAATTTTCTAAACATGTAAATGACTAAAATTTTCCAAATATTATAATCAATCAATTACATGATTAATTAAATGCATGTATTCTTCTCTCAAGTAAAACTATACACCATATATTAATTAACTTAATCACATTCTCGTGTCAATTAAATTGTATATTACCCATTAAGTTAATCAATTATGGATCATGCATGTTATTTAATCAAGACAAACAATTAAATAATTCTATCAAATTTATTTAATTGCTTCTATAAATTAATTGTTGGCCAAACAATTAATAACATAAAAATTAGATTAAATAATATAATTAAATCGAAACTATAATTAGGGTAAAATACTATATTATCACATGATAAAAATTGGGTTCATAAGACCTCTAAATTAATAAATTAATTATACATAATTTTGTTCCTAAAACTCATATTTTTCATAAAAAAAGACATACAAATTGATAAAGAAATGAGAAGAAGAAATACAATCAATATTTTGAATTGTAGTATCAATCTTCTCTTGAATCTCCTTTTAAATTGTTTTGTATTTTTCTCTCTTCTTGGCTCTAAAAGCTGATAAAAAATATGTTAATTTTAACTTCTTAGGATTTATGGGGGTAATTAGGAGATTAAATATAGCTCAGGTGGAATCCAAATTGTCAGATTAGCTTCAGGTTAAATATGATAATTGTGTTGTAAGTTTTTCTTGTTTTTTTTCTTCTTCATAAATTGCATTACATTTTACCTTACTTTGTAGCATAACACATGATTATAATTTTTTTTATACAAGTTCAAGGTACAAGAGTAAATGTAGCCCTTATTGGTTATGCATAAAATGTAACTTAAAGATATGAAAGATTCTTTGTTAAGCTTAGTGACTATGAATATTAACAATAGTTAACTTGAAATGATCAATTGATTCAAATAAGAACTAAATCATCTTTTTTGCTAAATACTATTTATGATTTCACCTCAAGGGATGATCAAATAGATTCTAAAACATGGTAGATATCATCAACTCACCATAAATCTTCTTTCAATAAGAACACCAAAATCAATCATGAACATGTGATTAAAAATTTAAATCAAATTAATCAAAACTAGCAAGTATATCACATAATTAATGTAAGTATCTTAACAAATATGTTACATTCCTTATCTTAGTCGTGACAACCAATTTGTATCATTGAATTCATATGTTTCATATATTTATCAATTTTACCTAAATCATGATTAAAAACATTCTAAAAATTAAAAATATATACTAAACACTAATTTAGAGAATGAAGTTCCCTCAGTCAAACTTAAATTACAACTTGTCCCCAATATGCACATATAAATATGAAAAATTAAAAGGAAAGAAAACTCCCTTAGTCTTGGCACACCACATCTGTTGTTAAAATACTTAATCTTGTTGCGCAATTACTATCCATATTAATTCACCTACAAAACAAAAAGCAATAAAAATATAAGTCAAATAACATTTGGTTTCCTTCCAACCAACGTTATGTTTAACGTCCTTAACTAGACGATCATATCAACTCCTAAAGTACATCCTTCTATGTCCATTTACTTTGGAGTCTGCTCAAAAATAGTTTGAGTCTTGAATTAATTCAATAATACTTTATGTTTCTATTTGAAAATATGGTGGTTAATTATTTTATCATGCCATACCTTATATATTTTCAACATCTTTTTCACCTCTTTATACCCACTTGATTGGAAAAATGGTAGAATAAAGGTGTGAGGTCTAAACTTAGTATCCCTTTAATAGATGGTTTGAGCTTAGATCTTATCTCAAAACTCTCCACAACCAAATTAGTTAAACACATGGGAGGTATAGTCTCCAAATAGTTTACAAAATCAACAATATCAATCATATATTCCACACTTTCAAAATTAACACAAATTGAGTTATTTCTTGGTGAGTTTATTTCATTGTTCACGGCATCATATGTAATAGTATTAAGTGTGGGAAACTCAACAAATTCTTTTAATTTATCATCTATCTTAAAGCATTCGCTAGCATTATCAATATCAAGAGGTTCAAATGCTTTAAAAACTTTAAATGTCACTCATTTATCTGGCACTCTCATAGTATTGATTATAGAAAAGGAAGAGAAAAATGCTTCATCCCAAATGGAAAAAAGAGCATAGATGAGTGATTTAACATAGACATACTCAACTATGTCTATGTGTGCATTTTGGATGACCATTTTGTTGAGGGGTATGAGGACACGATGTATAATGAAGAATACCATCACTAATCAAAGTTGGCTTTGTGGCCTTCTATTATTAAATCTTTACTGTCTCACTCTTTTCTTTCTCTACCTTGTGTATATAAGAACTGACCAGGATGCTGCCAATAGCCACTATTGATTAAACTATTGTCCGTAGGAACCTACTTTAGAATAATTGCCAAGATTGATATGCCCAACCTAATTTGCCACATTTGTCATCAATCTTGGATAAAAGTTTGAAGATGATCTCATGTTTGGAATATAATTTACTTCTTGAGACTTAATGCTCACATTGATAGAGGGTGAATGTGAAATAGCCACAATTTCTCTACTCTCTAACCTAGTATTAGGTGGTGTTTGGTTGACTGGAATAAAATGAAATCAGAATTAATTTCTTTCAATTTTATATTTGATTGGATTGAAAATTGGGAATGAAATGGAATCAATTCCTAAAAGAGAAGGAATGATAATTCCTTTTCCTCAAGGAATCATGATTTCATTTCCATCATAATTTTTTGTTCCAATTTTATCCTAACCCCAAATATAACCCTAAACCCTAAGCCATAAACCCTATATCTTATACCCTAAATCCTAAATCCCAAATTTCAAACCCTAAAATCAAAACCCTATTTATAAAAATAATAATTTTAACCTTAAACCTTAACCCACAATATATCCCTAAATCCTAAAACCTAAAACCCTAAATCTTAAATCCTATTAAAAGTTTATAAAATATAGACCTACTTAACCTAGATGAAGGGTGAATAAGTTATTTTTAATTTTTATTAATTTATAATTTGATAACCTAAACAAAACGGCCACACATGCAATCGTGTGTAAGAATAAAATATGGAAATCAAAGAATAACACATAATATTTTTAGGTGGAAACAACCTAGGCCACAACAATGACCTAAGAGGAAAACCACCGGTCTACCGAACCACCTAACTTTCCACTATGAAAATCAAATATTTAAGTACAAACTCGGTCTTATGCTACCCTCCCTAGGATACTATCCGAATGTACTTTACTTACGAGCCCTTGCTCTATTTTCACAGTTTTTAAAATTAGCATGAGCGGTTTCCACACCAACATTCCAATAAACTTCCTACCAATTAGATACGTTCCCGAATTAACTACAAATGGTTGACACAAAAACACAAGTGCATGTGTGTGTTATAGGATGGATTTAATAATTAATAATCCTAACTACAAGATTCAAAACATATGTCATTTAAATTAAATCAACTAGCAAATTCTAGAGGAAAAAGATTAAACACAAATTTAATAAAAATAGCTTCTTTGAAATATAATAATCAAATCAAATAATTATGATCACACATAAAATTATCTAATCTGAACATGTAAAAATCTAATAAAAAACAAATAATATAAAGATAAACATATTAAATTAATTTATTAGTAAATACCTCTAATATGATATCAATCTATTTAATTTGTTGTATTTCAATTAATAAAGATAAATTTACCATTTTCATTTGCCTACTTGTACCATCTTTACTACCTATATATTAATTAACATTTTGAATTAATCATACCTTTCAATATACATTAAGCCCACAAGTCAGATTTTGTTTTCTCAGAGCAGTTTTTGCTTCTATTTGTTTCTTCTTCGGCAGCGCAACACCAGTGTTTTTGTGCTTCATTTTTCAAAACTCATTAAAAACTTTACTATTAAAAAAAATTATTTCTTAAAATACATCTTAAAAATATTAAAACACATCTAAAAATATTTAATTAATGATTTCATAAATTAATTAAAATTTAAATAAATATTTTAGCACCAAAAATAATTTCAGATTTATGAACATGTGCTATTAAATGTATAAAAGTAATCATATGTGTTGTAGTTATCAAAGATATACCTGAAGTACAATTATTTAGAATTCGAGTATTTGTTCGACTTTTCTTGATATACTTGATAACAGGCCTAAAAATAAATTTATAGGTAAATATTTTGTGCACAAAAATAACCAAAACTCATAATCCTTACAAACTTCCTCTTTGACATTTTCTTGTAGCAAAACCTCTCACTCACTACATGACACGTATAAAAATAAGATAAAAATACAATAATGTCTTAGACTTCATAGTGGAACTATCCTATGGTCCGATGAATCCATCTTCATTACAACTTGACAAGTTTGTAAGTAAGTGAAATGTCATTAACAAAGTATATGACAACTTGACATGAAAACCTTATTGTATATTAGTTCAGTTTACATAGAAATAAGTGAAGTGTAAAGAATAATCAGGTAGTGCATACCTACCAATCAAACTTAATTAAATATATTCTCTCCCTATATGCATAACAAAATAAAAACATGGAAGTAAAACACATTATTCTCTCCCCCTTTTTGACATACGAGAAGGACAAAATATTATACAAAGCAATGAAGCTAAAGACCAATTAAAAAAGTAATAAATTAAAATAAGATGTAAATTAATAAAAATATGATCTTTTTATAAACAACCACATAAGGTATTAAGCTCATTTAATCACAAACGAGGACACAACCAATTCAGAACTCATCTTTTTTTAACTCAAATTTTGATTAGCAAGTAGAGTTGAAGAGACACATAAGTACACTTCGCACATAGAATGACATATTGACATTTACTTAAAATAAGTATATATGTTTAAACTTCATAGATATGTTAATTAATTCATTTATTATCAATCAAAAAAGATTCAAAAGAGAAAAAAATATCACCTATCATGTAAAATTACAATCGAGTCTTCAATCTCACAAAATAAAACATATCTACTAAAAGAAGACTTAAATTTTTTCTTTATTTTATATATGAGGTAAATACTATTTTTTTTTATTTGTTTAGCCTTTATTGGCTCTTTCTTTTTGTGTATTCAAAGTACAAGATTTATAAGTAGTCGTTTTTTCCATAATCTTTCCTTATTCTTTTTTTTTTGCATAGGCTATAACCCTAGCATGATAACTTTCACACTAGTTATGAGGTAACCCTCATATCACACATCACATTAGGTAGCCCTCTCAATACTAGGTGTCTCCATACGTTAAAATTTTAAAAAACAAGAATTAAAACTCAACACAATTTTATAATCAAGATTAGTTGAAGTCCAAGAGTCTTTCAAGAAAATTCATAAACTTCAAGCATAACATATATGTGTATTCGTTAGTGTATGAATAAGTTTATGTCAACATTGATCATCACATGTACAAGAATATATGCATGCATAAGTCAAAATTGTAGAATAATTTAGACAATGAATATCAAAATGAGTTTAGTCACTGAGGTTATGTATATGTAAGTATTAAATAAGTTTACTTTTTTTTTTAAGTTTAACTAATAAGTAAATTAAAGACAATAGATATTGCTCATTTAAGCACTCCAACAAAAATATCTAGATCAAAGAATAAAAATGGTAAGGTGACCAAAGAAAAACAACCTTTCCTAGCCCATATTTTCTTGCATTTTGATTTCTCTATATCATTGGGTTGAAACTCAACTAACTTAGGTTTCATAAGCATGTTCTTAAACTTAGCTTTACTTTTCTCATTCATCCCAAATGAAGATGCAGTATACATAGTAGGATGATGATAATGATTCCTAGCATTAAAAGTACTGAATTTTGTTTGCCTCTTTGAACCTAAGACTTCATGCTTCCTACTAGAATTTATGAACAAGTTAGTATAATTTCCATTCATCCTTGAATATGATGTAGCATGCATAGATGAATGATGCTTATGGGTCCTACTATGGAAAGTATGGAAAGAATGATTAAGTTTAGGAGCATTCATAAAATATCTACATTTTGGTCTTATATGACATTTCCTACTAAAATGATGACAAACAGACACAAATGTAACAACTTTTTCTACCAAAGGTGTAATAATTCTTTGTGCATAAGTAGCAACATTAGGAGTAGAGTTTAAGAACCTTACAAATGTGGTATTTTATGTTGAAGGTGTTGACTGTTCATTTATTTATCCAAGATCTCTCTTTTCTACATATAACTTTCCATAATCTAGGACTTTGGTCAATTTTTTAGCACCTATGGTCAAATTCCTCATAGTGTCTTTAGCAATACTAAGTTCTTTGTTTTCCTCATTGGTTTCTACAAGTCCCAAATTCAAGGCATTAATATGTTTAGGCAATTCTTTTTTTATCTTTCTCTAGACTAGAGGAATTTATTTTGTGAACAATGATGATATCATTAAGTTTAGTTACTTCCATTAGTAGTTTATCCCTCTATTCCTTAGCACCTAGACAATCCATGAATAGTTCCTCATAACTCGATACATTAAACTTAGACAATAAGAAATAAGATTTTACTTCGTTATTTTCTTCATCCGAGCTAGAGTTGTAGTCATTGTGGTGTGCTTTAGTAGTTGCGATGAAGGCACGATAGTTAGTGTCATCATCTTCTGTGTTATCAGCATTATCCTGCTCACTTTTTGTGTCACTGAGTATAACATTAAATGCTTTTCCAAATTTCTTTTTATTGTTTGCACATTTTATAGAAATATGACCCAGGCCCTCACAAGTACAACATTGAGGACTAGTGAGCTTAGTTTTCTTACCATCAAAGCTAGGAGGCTTGATTTCCCTTGACTTTTGATCCCTCAAAAAACTTGATTGTCCCTTATTAGATTGATTATTCTATTGACCCTTCTTTTTCAGGAACTTATTCAATTTTCGTGCTAGTAAGACTAATGACTCATTATTCATATCCTCATCACTATCAGAGATGTCCATTTTGGAGCTTTTGAGTACCACATCCTTGATTTTCTTGGGTGGATCAAGTGAAAGCTCATAGATTTGGATTAACTCGACAAGTTCATCAATGTTTAATGTGTCCACATTCTTGCTTTTCTCTATTACTGTAACTTTCATATTGTAGTCTACTGTTAAGGAGCTTAGAATTTTTCGTACTTGTATTAGTTGTGAAATTTTATCACCAAGGTTAGAACAAGCATTCGTGATATCACAAAAGTAAGCATAGAATTGACCAAAAGTTTCAGTGTTGCTCATTTTAATGGAATCAAACTCAAATGTGAACAATCTTAATTTTGTTTGTTTTACTTGTGAAGTTTTCTTATGAGCAAAAGCAAGTGCATTCCATGCATCTTTAGCAATCTCACAGTCGGAGATGCGACAAAACTCATCCATTGACATTGCTGCAAATATTAAGCTTAGACCTTTATGATTTTGCCCCCTTGGTCCAATCTCTTCTTGGCTTTATGATTGTTACACCATCTTTTGTTACCGAAGGTGGTTCCCAACCATCAAGAATAACATTCCAGACTTTTTCATCTTGTTTGAGAAAGACTTGCATACGAGCCTTCCAGTAAGGGTAATTATACCCATCAAAGAGTGGGGTCTAATAGATGACCCATTTTCTTTCACTTGGTCTATAAGTAGGAGTATGTGTTCCTAAGGATCAATCTTACTAATTGTGTCTAGTGTCGTCTTTGATACCAATTGAAAGTTTATAAATACAGACTTGGTTAACCTAGTAAAGGGGGGGGGGGGGGTGTGTGAATATATTATTTTTAATTTGATAACCTAAATAAAGCGGTCAGACATGTAATCGTGTGTAAGAATAAAATGCGAAAATCAAAAAATAACACACAATATTTTTAGGTGGAAACAACCTAAGCCACAACAATGACCTAAATGAAAACTAACGATCCACATGACCACCAAACTTTTCATTATGAAAATCAAATGTTCAAGTACAAACTTGGTCTTATGTTACCATCCCTAGGATATTATCCAATGTACTTTACTTACGAGCACTTACTTTATTTTCATAGTTTCCAAACCAATATTCCAATAAACTTCACGTCAATCAGATACGTTCCCAAATTAACTGCGAAATGATTAACATAAAAACATAAGTGTACGTGTGTATTCTAGGATGAATTTGACAATTAATAATCTTAACTAGATAATTTAAAACATATGTCAATTAAATTAAATCAACTAGCAAATCCTGTAGCAAAAAGATTAAATACAAATTTAATAAAAATAATTTTTTTAAAATTTAATAAAAACAATTTTTTTTAAAATTTAATAATCAAATCAAATAATTACGATCACACTTAAAATTATCTAAATTGAACATGTAAAAATATAATAAAAAAGAAGTCATATATGAATAAAACATATAAAATAAATTTATTAATAAATACCTATAATATGAAATTAATTTAATATTAATCAATTTAATTTACCTTTTTCGCTTACCTAGTGCGGGTAAATATATATATAAATATATATATATATTAATTAACTTTTTTACTTACCGCATGTATCATCTTTACTGCGTATATATTAATTAATTTTTTGAATTAATCGTAACTTTCAATATATATTAAACCCAGGCGTCAGATTCCCCCCTTTTTTTTTCATAGTAATTTTTGCTTCTATTTTTTTCTTCTTCGGCAGCGCAGCATCAGCGTTTTTTTCTCTCCAGTAATTCAGCAACTTTCAAACAAAACTCATCTCCAATAATGACCTAAATTAACATTAAATATTTTTTGGGTTTAATTTTTTAAATTCCATTAAAATATTTAATATTAAAAAAATTTCTTAAAACACAATTTAAAAATATTAAAATACATCTAAAAATATTTAATTAATAATTTCATAAATTGATTAAAGTTTAAATAAATATTTTAGCATAAAAAATAATTTTAGATTTATGAATATGTGTTATTAAATACATAAATGCAATCCTATATGTCATAATTATCAAAGATATACTTAAAGTACAATTATTTTAAACTAAAACATTTGTTTGACTTTTCTTGATAGAATTGATAGCAGATTTAAAAACAAATTTACAGGTAAATATTTTGTTTACAAAAATAACCAACACCTATAATCCTTACACCTATATAAAAATATAATAATTTCAACCATAAATTCTAATCCAAAACCCCAAACCTAAACCCTAAATCCTATACCTATACCCTAAATCTTATATTCTTAACCCTATACCTTAAACCCATAAATTTGAAACCCAAAACCTCAAAACCCTAAATCTTATTTAGAAAAATAATAATTTTAATAATATATTTTTTAAGTAATAATTATTTTGGAAAATTATGATTCCAATAATGTATTTTGTCTAGCGAAAAAATAATAATTAAATAATATTATTTAAACTTTATTGAATATAGGGTATTAAGGTAATATACAATATTTTTCATTTTATTCCAATTGTAAGCCAAATACTGTAATATTGATTCCTTTTTTAATTCCAGTGATCAACCAAATAATATTATTTCCTTTCCATTGTATTTCATTCTCATTCCTATTTCCATTATCATTTCAATTCTATTATGTGAACCAAACGTCATCTTATGGCTCAACAATAAAGATTTCACGTCATCCAATGTCACTATTTCACCCAATATTTTCTCAATAATAATAGCAAAACCGACAATTATCAAAGTTTTCATTAAACTCTTCTAGCAATACATTCATATTTTTTCTTCAGTTATGGGACACCCTGGTGACTACAATTCATTAGTTAGTACTTGTATTCTTAAAATATACTCATTAACACATTAATTCTCTATTTTAAGTCCTTTAACTCATCCTTGAATGGAAACATTCTTGCTCTTGACTTTGAAGCAAAAGTACTTTCTATCTTTACCCAAGCCTCCATAAATGTATCAAACCTAAAAACTTGCTTTAACATCTTATCATTCATGCATGTCATCAATAAAGAACCTAACATTTCATCTTGACTTTTCCAAATACTTTTAGGATTATTAACCCCATATGATAATATTGAAACTAGTGGTTCTTCTAAAATAAAATTTTCCAATTCAAGACTTCTTAATATCATCAAAATTTGATGCTTCCAAATTACAAAATTTGAACCATGTAATTTCAATCTAATCTGTAAATTGTGAAAAAAATTATTTACCAACCTGATTCATAACATTCATGTTTGGATTATTCTGTACTATACAAGGTATGTATTTCCATCACCAATACTGTTGAACTTAAAGCTCTCTTGGATTTCATGGCTCTGATACTATGTGGAAAAACTCAAAACCTTGAAGCAATTATTTTGTTGATTAAGACATAGTTAAAGTAGATTGTAAACTCAAAGAAATCCATAATTGAGGGGAAATTGATTTTCATTCATTAACCATCACACAAATAAACTAGGGTTAGGTACCTTATTAATATTCTAATTTAATTTTTGCTACCCTTTTTAATCATTGTTTTCAGGTATTACCCATATTTAAGAAAGTTATCAATTTGATGTAATTTTCACGTATAACCAGTACATGTAGTTTAAATAATGGGTATTTGGATATTTTTTTCTTTTCCTATTCTTGTAACATAAATGTTTTTCCCTATTTTTAAGTTTTTGGGTACATATTTTTAGTACTTTGTGACCCATTTTACCTCATTTTCATCCATATTATTCTTAGTCAATTTATACTCTTTTTAACCTATCTTCTTAGTCATTTTGTACTATCTCACTTCTTTACTTTTATTTTCTTTTGAAGGTGTAAACAAAACCCATTAGAATCCTTTCCCAAAGAGTAGGTATGGAATATGATCTACAAAATAATGATAATTTTTTTTAAATAATAATATCATCCAATAATAAATAACATTGAAGATATTGATAATTTTCTATAATATAATATGAAATTTAATCTTTTAACTTTCAAAGAAAGATGTCACTCTCTTATAGACATGTCCATGTGGTTCAAAAAATTATAAACTTATCATCTCATTTTAATTTTTTCATAAACAATTCTTTCTTTCTTTTTTTTGTTAAACTTTCACAAACCATTATTGCTTAAAGTGTATCAATGAATTTTTTATTTTATAGTGTTTGATACTCTTTTCACACCAACATCTTAGGATAGGATTATAGGTGTGGTTTATTTCCAATTAAAAAATAAATAAAATTGAGTAAGTGAAGTTGAAAAGAGAGTACAAAATAATTCAGGAGAATGGAGAATGAAAAGAAGTTAAAATGAGTTATCAGACATTAAAAATCTATATTCAAAAACTTAAAATGAGAAAAAAATTGTTTGTGTTGTAATGGCAGGAAGAGATTAAAATGTCATAATTATCTTTCATTTAAAGGGTATATGTTGATCATATCTAAAAATTGTATGAAATTGATATATATTTTTTAAATATAATTACTATTAAAATATTATTTAAAATATAAGATTAAAATAGAATTAGGATACTACTAACTTACCAAAGCCTATAAAAAAAAGAGGCTAATCTCTTTTTACACACAAAAAAAAAAAAAATTAAGAGAGGGGAAATAGAGGAATGTAGTTTTTTGTTCATAACAGACAAACAAACTCATATATCATATTTTCTTAGACTATCTAATCAAGAAAACTAAGAACATCTTCCAACATCCTCTTGTTTGCTTGGATCGCCACATCACTTCAACAACGAATGCCACCTGTTTTTTCTTCATTTACCACTTGTCACATTACTTAACACCTCGGCTCCACTTATAGCCTTAGCAATGCATATCAGTTGTATCATGATATCTCAACTAGATTAAAACCTTCTCAACACATAATATTTAACCTTTCAATTTTTTGTATTATTAAATTGGGTGCTTCCATGAGTCTCAAATCTAAAAATATATTTAAATCTTATATTTATTTTTTATTACAATTTAATCTTATTATTATTAAAAAATGATAACACAAGAATAAACAACTATTTTTATATTTTTATTTATTTTCATTATTATTTTATTTTTAAAAATTAATTCTTTCATTTAAAACTTATTCAAGTTAAAATAATCTTTAACTAAATGCAATTAAAAATAAATAAATAAATATAAAACAAAGTTAACTTTATACTTTTTTTAACATTATTTTAATAATAATAGAATTAAATTCTCGTAAAACCATGCAAAACCATTTGAAACGATGCTGCTAGCTCAGCCTTAAATGCATGAGAGATAACAAGCGGAATTCAAAAACATCCTTTGACAAATGATCTCTAAACTTCAAACAAGCTTTCAAAAGCTCCTAGAAAATACTACATAGTTAATGTCAAAATAATAATTGTTTTGTTTGTACGTCAACTTCTTGGCTGGCCTTTTGTCATTACATACTTGTTAGTACTATGTAAAAAAAAAAAAACCACACGGTTTCAAGAATATTCGTGGTACAAAAAAAGAAAAAGAAAAATATTATATTAAGACTAAAAAATCAAATGATCAGAGTATGTCCACAAAAAAATATTCATAATTCACCACATTTTTCACTTTGATTTCTCTCTTGAAATCCTGCCCTCTGTAGAGTTTCAATATTGTAGTTCAACTTTTGATTAATTTAATGTCAAGCACACAACAGAGTTCAGGATCAGGTGCAGAACAGCTGCTCTTGTTGTGGCATCTGGTAATCAGTTTATTTCTTGACTTATTTGACGTTCAATAAGGAGCTAGCAAATTAACCATTCAGTGTATTAAAATCATATACACCTTTAACATAATTGAATTAGCTATAAAATAACATGTACATAATATACATTAATTTAGAGTTTACATAAATTATGATATTTGTATAATATATATATATATATATATATATGTGTGTGTGTGTGTGTTATATATATTTTGGACTTCAAATCTTTACAAACTTGGTTTTTCATTGAGTCACTTTGCAGTAGTCATACTAGTAAAGATCATGGTTTTGATAATAGTTTGCAACAAAAGAGCTTCAAGGGAAAGTGATTCTACTAATAATGCTTCAGACTCCAGATTTTTGACACTTACAATAGACAAAATAATTAATGATATGGAAAGAGAGCAACCCATCAAGTTTACTTCTCAACAACTGAGGATTGCTACTGATAATTACTCTAACTTGTTGGGTACTGGAGGTTTTGGAACAGTTTATAAAGGGATCTTTAGCAATGGAATTATGGTGGCTGTAAAGGTTCTATATGGAAACTCTGATAACAGAATCAAAGAACAATTTATGGCTGAAGTTAGTACTATTGGAAGAGTTCATCATTTCAATTTAGTTCGTCTTCATGGTTTTTGTTTTGAAAAGAACTTGAGAGCTCTTGTTTATGAATATATGGGAAATGGGTCACTTGACAATTACTTATTTGGTAAACAACAAATCTTGGGATTTGAAAAACTTCATAGCATTGCAATTGGAACAGCCGAAGGAATTGCATACTTGCATGAAAAATGTAGGCAAAGAATTATCCATTATGATATCAAACCCGAAAATATTCTCTTGGATTTCAATTTCAATCCAAAGGATGCTGATTTTGGGTTAGCTAAGTTGTTTAACAGAGATAATACACATGTAACTATGACTGGAGGTAGAGGGACTCCGGGTTATGCTGCTCCAGAATTATGGTTACCATTTCCAATTACAAACAAGTGTGATGTTTATAGTTTTGGTATGCTCTTGTTTGAAATTATAGGTAGGAGAAGAAATCATGACACTACTCTTCCAGATAGTCAAGAGTGGTTCCCAAGGTGGGTTTGGAATAAGTTCGAAGCAGCTAGTGAATTAAGAGAGATGATGATTGTGTGTGGAATTGAGCTGCATAATTGGGAGATAGCTGAAAGAATGGTAAAGGTAGCACTTTGTTGTGTCCAACATAATCCACAATTGAGGCCTGCAATGAGTGTTGTTGTTAAAATGTTAGAAGGTTCTTTTCAGATACCTAGACCTTCAAATCCATATGATTATTACATGATGAATAATGGAGCTTCAGTACTACCTACCAATGATGCGCCGCAGACGATTAGTACTCTTCCAGATTCAGATACTACTTCACAGGCAACAACAACAACAGCAGGATCTCTTCTACCTGGTATACCAATCATGAGGAGATATGAGATTCAATTAGCCTCTACCTAGGTCTAAATGTACATCTCACATTTGTCTTGTCTTCCATTTACTTGTGAATAAGTGAAACATTGTTCTCTTGTTATCCAAGATACATTCTAAATTTTATAACCTTTTCTATTTTTGAGGCAGTAAACTTAGATCATGAATCAATATAATAAAGTTATTTCCCCCATCCCTCTCTCACCCCCTCTTGTTAAAAAAACTATGCTGTCTTTTCTTTTCCCTTTTTATGGGAGGAGTATCTCCTATTACAGCAGCCCTATCTCCTTTTATCGACATTTTTATTTAATTTGTTTCAACAAAGACAGATTACATATAGATTTCGTTCTAGTTTGATTTTTCTTTAACCCATTTTTGCATCCATATTTGGGCATATCTTGTTATATTTTAGTTTTTTGGTTTTTAGATTTAGATCCAGATTTCACATTTTTATTTAAGTATTTCTGCCATTCAAATCATGAAGATATCAAGGTATGAATTGTTAAGTTGGAAGATTTGTGTTTGTAAGAATTGAATTTATTGATGATGAATAAACGAATGTTTACAACCTATTTATACATAAGAAAAGTAAAATTGTAATAATTAAAAATAAACACAATTATGGAGAGGCATGTTCTTGGACAGCCTATCCTTCCCCACCAACAGCTTGGTGGCTGCTTCCAGCTGGTGTGTTGGTTGTCACCAGCTGGATATCATGTTCTTTAACATTCCCCCTCAAGTTAGAATATATGTTAATTATTCCTAACTTGTTAAGTAAGCTTGAGAACTGTGGAAAACTCAGGGATTTGGTAAATATATCTGCTGGTTGCTCTAATGTAGAGATATGATAAGTTTTGATCATTCCAGCTTGAATCTTTTCTCTTACTAGATGGCAATTGATCTCTATGTGTTTAGTTCGCTCATGAAACACTGGATTTGATGCAATGTGAAGAGCTGCTTGATTGTCACAATATAATTTGGTTGGTTGGGAGTGTTTGATACCCAAATCATCCAGAATATATCGTAACCAGGTTACTTCGCAACATGCTGCTGCCATAGAGCGATATTCTGCTTCTACACTTGATCGTGAGACTGTATTTTGTTTCTTAGTCTTCCAAGAAATTAGCGAGTTTCCAAGAAATATACAATATCTTGTGGTTGATTGTCTTGTATCTGTGCATTTTGCCCAATCTGCATCACAAAAAACATTTAGTTGTAATGAACTAGTTGCTGAGAAAAAGAGACCTTGCCCTGGTGTGTTCTTGACATATCGTAGCACTCGTTGAGCTGCTTCCAAATGTGGTTGTCGTGGTTTATCCATATATTGACTGAGAATATGCACGGCATACACTAAGTCGGGCCTTGTGATGGTCAAGTATATTAATCTCCCAACAAGTCTTTGATAAGATGTGGGATTACTGATGAATTCCCCTTCAACCTTGCTGAGGGATAAATTTTGTTCCATAGGTGAATTGGCAGATTTGGCACCAAGATAACCCATGTCCTCCAATATTTCAAGTGCGTACTTGCGTTGTGACAGAACAATTCCCTTCCTGGAACGTGAAACTTCTATGCCCAAAAAATACTTTAATTCACCGAGATCTTTAAGTTTGAATTGTCTCATGAGATGATTCTTAGCTTCTTCAATGTCTTGTATATTGTTTCCTGTTATGATTATATCATCTACATAGACAAGGAGAGTAGAAAAGGAATTACCACGGGTTCGGACGAACAGTGAGTGATCATACTTGGATTGGTTAAAACCAGCTAGCTTAAGTGTTGTTGATAGCTTGATGAACCACTGTCGTGAGGCTTGTTTGAGTCCATACAAAGATTTATGTAGCTTACGTACTCGTGTTTCCCCCTTTCGTCCGAATCCAGGTGGAAGGGACATGTAAACATCTTCATGAAGATCACCATAGAGAAAAGCATTGTTGACATCGAGTTGTCGAAGATGCCAATTTTGAATAGCAGCAACGGCAAGGAGAAGCTGAACAGTGACAAGTTTGGCTACTGGTGCAAAAGTTTCTTGGTAGTCAAAACCTTCAATCTGAATGTATCCTTTGGCCACTAACCGAGCCTTGTATCGTTTCAGAGAACCATAAGAATTATACTTGATTTTGTAGACCCATTTACAACCAACTGGTTTCTTGTTTGGAGGAAGTTGTTGAAGCGTCCAAGTGCCATTAGTTTCAAGAGCATCCAGTTCTTGTTTCATGGAAAACCTCCATTTTGGATCATTGAAAGCTTCAGCAAAAGTGGTTGGTTCCCTGAGAATGGAAATAGAAGTAGCAAAAGCACGATGTGCAGGTGATAATTGGTCATAGGTAAGTACATGAGATAAAGAATGAGAAGTACCTTTGTCTTTGGACGATGCTGAGTGAGACGAAGGGAAGGACCGAGAAGGTAGGGAAGCTTCTACATGATATTTTTGAAGGTAGTTAGGAACATTGGTGGATCGACGAAGCCTATGTGTGACTGGTGTTGGAGGAATTATGTGTGGTGGAGAAGTTGACGATGATGTTTCTGGAGATGAATTTTGAAGAGTGTCTGAGTTGATTGTTGGAAGGACAGATGGTGTATGATCAAGTGATATATTTGGATTGGTTGATTGACGAATGTTGGGTAGGTCATCATAAATAGTATCTTCTGATGGAGGAAATAGAGTTGGAGTGTTGACAGCGGAAGTGAAATAAGGAAATACATGTTCATGAAAGATAACATCACGAGACACTAAAGTCTTGTTTGTTTCCAGATTGTAGACACGATAACCTTTGATCCCAGATGGATACCCAATGAATATGCATTTATGTGACCTAGCATCAAACTTGGTAAGTCGATCATGATGTGTAAAGACAAAGCAAAGGGAACCAAAAACACGAAGGTGTTCATACCTAGGAGTTTTGTGAAAAAGGACTTCAAATGGTGTTTTACCCTTGAGAACAGGTGTTGGAGTACGATTTATGAGGTATGTGGCTGTAAGAATGGCATCTCCCCAGAATTGTTTAGGAAGATTGGCTTGGAAGATTAATGAACGAGAAACATTGAGAAGATGACGGTGTTTACGTTCAGCAACACCATTTTGTTGAGGGGTAGAGACACAACTAGTTTGATGAAGGATTCCTTTGGTAGAAAACAACTGGGTTATAGAGAATTCTGGTCTATTGTCACTACGAATGACTTTAACTCTGGATGAAAATTGTGTTTCAACAAGATTGATGAAGGTGGTAAGAAATGTGCGTGTATCAGATTTAGTATGTAAGAGATAGACCCATGTGCATCTTGAGTAGTCATCAACAACAGTGAGAAAATAACGTGCTCCATTAAGTGCTGGAATGTGATAACCACCCCAAATATCAACATGAATCATTTCAAAAGGTGCTTTTGTATTGATGGAACTTAAAGGAAATGGATTACGTGTTTGCTTAGCTAATGGACAAATAGAATAATCACTAATGGAACAAAAAGGTGTGTTGATGGAAAGAGAAATTACACGCAAACTGTTATTAGATAAATGACCAAGTCGTTGATGCCATAGATAAGAATTGGTGGAAGCAGTGTTTGAAACAGAGAAACATCCAGCCTTTTCAGAAATAGTCAGGTAGTAGAGTCCTGCTTTCTCAGTTCCCATCCCAATCGTCTTCCCTGAGCATTTGTCCTGAACAAAGCACATACTATTAGTGAAGGTGACATGGAAAAATGAGGTTTGAGTTAGTTTGGCTACTGAAACTAAGTTTAATTTGAAGGAGGGAACACACAAGACATTATGGAGTATGAAATTATTTGAGAAATGCACAGTGCCAATATGTGTGACACGGGCAAGAGAATGATCAGGTAAATGCACATGCCGATTAGTGACTGGAATGTTGGAGCTCATAAGGTTTTGGGAACAGACCATGTGATCAGTTGCCCCTGTATCAAAAATCCAACAAGTTTCTGAATGGAAAACAGTTGCACATAATGTGTTACCTGAAGAAGTAGTCACTTGATTTGCCATGCTACTTGATTTGGATTGATTGAGAAGTGTAAGGAGCTCTTGATATTGGGCAGATGTAAGATTGTGGGATGGTGTCTTTGTGTCGGAGCAGCTTTCCTGAAAGTCAGTATGATGAGCTTTGGAAGGGAAGCCATAACTTGTGTTTCTCTTATCTTGAATTACTCCTTTCTTCCGACACATGTTGATGTCATGTCCATTTAAACCACAGAAATTACATTTGAGACGCTTTCGGCAGTTTTCAAAAATGTGTCCATTGAGACCACAAAAATCACATTTGAGGTGACTTCGGCAATTCTCAGAATTATGACCTATATTGTTGCATCTATTGCACTTGAGATGTGGGTTCCTTGGTGGGTAATTTTTCTGAGGATATTGTGGACGACTATCTCTGGCAACGAGTGCGGCAGCTTCTGGCATCCTTCCTATGCTTTGAGTGGAGACAGCTCTTTGCTTTTCATCTTGAACAATAAGTGAATATACCTTATTTACTGTAGGTAATGGTTCCATGAGCAAGATTTGTCCGCGTGTTGATGTGTAAACCGTGTTAAGGCCCATGAGAAACTTTATGGTTCGCTGCTTTTGTTGATATTCTTGTAATTCCCTTCCAGCGTTTCCTCCACAGTGTGGAAGAGGACATAGTGCATCACGACTATCCCATAAACTTTTCAATTTGGTATAGTATTCGCCAATGCTCACACCTTCTTGCATGCAATCATGGATATCTTGTTCAATGTGGAATAGGTGCATGCTGTTGGTGTGCGAAAAGCGTTCCTTTAATTCTTCCCATAGCTCATATGCAGTATCACTATACATGACACTTTCTGCAATTTTGGGTGATATGGTGTTGAGGATCCATCCTTTGACAAGAATATTGCAGCGAGTCCATTGTTTGATTTCTGCTTCAAGGTTTGTTGATGGCCTTTTGATTGTGCCGTCAATGAATCCTTCTTTGTTTTTGGTTATTAGAGCCATGAGCATTGCATGACTCCAAATGTGATAGTTTTCTTGGTTTAAGGATTGAGCTACAAGGACCATGCCTGGTTGGTCTGAGTGGTGTAGATATAAAGAATGGCTAGGATCATCATACCATTTTGGTAGTCATAGACATTTTTTATTGAATAAATTTGAAAGAACGGGATGGGTTTAAGTGTGTTTTAGACAATAATGACTATTTATGAAATAAATAATGGACTGAAATATGCTTTATCTTATAGAAAATGAGTCAAGGATTACAGAACCGGAAATTTCAGCCGCAGAACCAGTCGGAAAGTGGGTGAACCGGCGTCTGGATTGGCTAGAACGACGGCTGCAATGGTGAAGCACTGAACCGGATGAAGACCAAACCGGACCGGACCAGACCGAGGGAACGACGCGTCGTTTATTTCAACGCCGAGCGAACGACGTGTCGTTTGTTTCAGCGGGCAAGCGACGACGTGTCGTTGGAGTCGTCTTCTTCAGCAGCTAGCGCGTGTTGGAGCGTGCGTCTCTGGCGAGGCGCGTGGAACGCCGGCGAGATTAAACAAGGCGCTTGTGAGTGCGTGGAGAGGTATTTTGGCTTGATTTTAATTGCAGATTGCTCGGATTTTTCTGAATAATATTCTGGGATGAAATTGAAATTATTTTGTGAATCGAAATTGGTTTTGAAAAAAAAACAGATTGAGGAAAAATTGGAAAAAATTTCTATGAGCTGATTTTTCTGGGAATTGTTTCCTAAGCTCTGATACCATGTAAGAATTGGATTTATTGATGATGAATAAACGAATGTTTACAACCTATTTATACAAAAGAAAAGCAAAATTGTAATAATTGAAAATAAACACAATTATGGAGAGACATGTTCTTGGACAGCCTATCCTTCCCCACCAACAGCTTGGTGACTGCTTCCAGCTGGTGTGTTGGTTGTCACCAGCTGGATATCATGTTCTTTAACAGTGTTCTTATTAATAGGAAGAGTTATAAACCAAAAAAGAAAGCTCAAAAACAGTTTGCTCTCGGGTTATAGATGATTCTTTTTTTATTATTTTACTCTTATGATATTTTGATATAGTTTTAATTTATTGATTTAATTATTTTTGTAACTTTTATTTGAATAAATAAAATTTAAATTATTCTAAAAATTATGAATATAATATCTTTGAAAGTCTTCAACCTATTACATGCACCTTAGGTTGTTACATCTGCATAATTAATTATGTTGAATTATCTAAGTTAATAAGTAACACAAGTACATTTACACGATTCATAACATAGAAGTATAGGTAGTAACACACAAGTGGTAAGTAATAAAAGTAAATTGCACAAGATTTATAAGAAACATGTGATTATGCGACCGTCCTTACAATTAGATTATAATTTTATTAACCATGTAATTAGTTTCTTATGTTTTAAATCACTTTCATAATTAAAAATCTTCTTGAATTCTTAACTTTAGTTTTAAAAGTTTAGGTGTGCTTAAGACTTTCCATCTTTTCTTACTATGTATTTAATTAATGATACGATTGTTAATCAACTTTAATCTTGAACAACTTACAGGTAACATGTTTATTAGATTTAATTCATTCATTGCATTAAGATCTAAAAAGATGAAAATTAAAATAAGAAAGATTAAAATCATAGCTTATTCTTTAACATTGTTATTCAATCTTATTTATCTTAATAGCCATAAGGTATCACTTCGAATAATAATATTAGCGATTACGTACTAACATTTTAAACTAGAAATAAACATATTCATGCAACAAATTAATTGATCAATGTAATGCACACATACATAGTTTTGACTTTCAAACATAGAATTGAACACATCAAAAATCAAGAACTGAAACTAAAATTATGATAACGTTAAATTAATTAAATCATAGTCTATGATTAGGAATCACCCACAATCACATTATTAGTTTAACTAGATATGGATTCTACAAGAATCGTCATTATAATCATGGAAAACTAAATAGAGAAAAAAAAATAAGAAAAACTTATGAAAATCTACATTCTTTTCTTCAAAATGTACATGTGCTCTTTGATCTGTCTTGTTCCTTATTGCAATTATTTTGTTTTGATGACACTTTAGGTTGTTTATATAGTGTAATTTCAAGCCTAATTCGAGTTGAACTAGAGTTTTCTTGATCCAACGACCAAGATTAAAAATAGGTGTTGAAAAATTCCATATTAGCATGTGGACTGATTGTCTCAATCGATTAATGCCCTTTCTCAATAGATCTAACCTTTGTAATTTATAACCCAAGAGTGCTCGAGCGATCCTCAATTGAAGCTTGATTAATTGACCTAGTACTTGATCGATTGAGTTCCTTTTTTGATAGATTGAACCTTGATTGTTTCTCTTTCTCTAACTCATCGATCGAGTGTTTTGTTTTTGTCCTAGATACACATTTTTGTCACTTTTTTCTCGTTCCGTCCCTAAACACATGTATAACATAGATGAAATGCATAAAACACATAGAGAACAATAATTCATTGTAAATATGCGGGAATTGATGCACAAATATTTGTTAGTCCTCGAGCAAAGGCGAAGTAAGTCATCATAAACATAGTTTCTAATATTTCATTTCAAGAGCTTAATAACACTAATGTGCCAATATCTAACAAATATTAGTTGGGTCTTCAACCCTTCCTTTGCTCTAGCATTCTCCATAACTACTATTCTCTTTTCTTTCTTTTTTCATTCTTTTTCAATACTCAACTTCTTTTGATATTTCTTTTGATCTTGTCCCCTCATTATCATCATTATCATTATCATTATCATTATTATTATTATTATTATTATTATTATTATTATTATTATTATTATTATTATATATGTAATGGGTATATTTTGTAAAGGAATTTTATCATTTATAGCACATTTTGACACTTTTAAATCTTATTATAGTATTTTCATAGTCTATTCTTTTTTATGTAACTTTACTTTTTATTGAACTATAAGTTATTGTCAATGTGTTTGGTTTAAACGGTAAGAAGTGGGTACATATAGGCTTGATCAACATTATTTTGACCTATAATTTGCTATGTTTTTAAGCATTTATTTTATGTTTTATTTTGCTATTATCTTATTTTGGAGAGTATTGTTGTGTGCAAAATACGAAGTTTGTTTATTTTGCTTAGTGTATCTATCTTCCTCTATGTAAGGTTGGTTACTAACGATCAGTAATGCACAAGTGCATACACTCACTTAATTAAGTATCCTTTATACGCGAGTATGCTTACACATACTTGGTTGGTTTTGTAGTGTGTATGCTGGGCTGAACATTGTGGTTTGTAGGGAGCGATTGATGTTGTTGCTCATGTTTTTGTTTCGTTTCAAGAGTGGGTATTTTTGGAAATTACTCCATAATTTTTGGAACAAAAAAATATGATTTTTGGCATCTTTCCACACCTTTCGACAAGGGCTTCACCACACCTTTCAACACGTCTGTGGTGAGGTAGTTGGTGAGGACCTTAGAAAGGATCATGGCAAGGTGGTTTAGCCAATTGTATTCTTCTATAAATGCCCCATTTTCTTTGTGTTTGGTATCTTGAAAATATGAAGAGGAGTTTTGTCATTTTGACATCTCATTTTTTTGTTTCTGGATCACTATTACCTTGAGTGTTGTTCAATATTAGTAATTCGTGATTGTGTGAGCAAAAACATGCTCTTGAGTGGTGAGTACTTGAGGCACTATTTGCCAGTGGAATTTATATGAGAAACTTGTGTGCCATATGTTTGGTATCTTGAAAATATGAAGTGGAGTTTTGTCATTTTGACATCTTATTTTTTTTTTGTTTTTGTTTAATATTAGTGATTCGTGATTATGTGAGAAAAAAACATGTTCTTGAGTGGTAAGTACTTGAGGCACCATTTTCAAGTGGGATTTAT
Organism: Hippophae tibetana; assembly: GCA_037013495.1. Lineage (NCBI taxonomy): Eukaryota > Viridiplantae > Streptophyta > Magnoliopsida > Rosales > Elaeagnaceae > Hippophae > Hippophae tibetana. Next base: position 21,461,550 of record CM072804.1, read on the forward strand.
ATGAGAAGACTATGTGGTTGTGTGCCATGTGTCGACTGAGTGTTGTTGACAAAATATTATGCTTAAGTGTTGAGCTTAAGACTATTTTGTTTTCTGTGTGAGACACTACACTATGATATTGAGTTGATAAATCCTTAACTATGTGCAACATATGGGTGATTATGTGTCACACATAGATGATTTATGGATTTTGGTGAAAGTGTTTCCTATGGTGATTTTTGGCTGTTTGCAATTATGGGTGATCCTTAAGATTCATTATTTCTTTCTCTTTTTTTTCAAATTACTGATTCACAGTTACTAATCACATAACGTTAGGTGGTGTTGGATTTGAAAGAGATTTGGGTTTATGTGTCCAACTAGGTTATCGTTGAGGTAGTGAGCGAGGGTAATAACAGTTTAGACAGAGGTCCCTATTAATAGAGGTAATAAGGGTTTTATTTCTATTAGGGTTGTAATTTTTTTGTTGCTTAGTGGATTTATTTACTATTGAGTAGTTACCATAAGTAACCCTAGAATGTTACCATATAGGTAGGGCTTTTATGTGGATTTACCTCGTTATATTTGGTGTTATGTATGATTTATTATTTGGCTAGTACAATCTGAGTTTAAATTGCGTATGTCTTTACATACTGAGGTTTAAACTCTGATTATAAAGCCTTAATATTTATTCCTTGCTTTTTTATTATTGATAATATATTTGCTACTTATTTACTACCTATTTGTGCTTATTTATACTGTTGTTATTATTATCAATTAAATGTTTATCTTTTTGTTGTATGCATATTTGGCTTGACTTCTTAAGGAGTCAGTAACTCCTTAACTTGGTTGTGTATCAGGTCTTGAAATTCTTCAATATTGTTATGCATGATTAGATTTTTGTCTTAGTATAATTTAAGATTGTATCATGTATGTGCAAATATACTAGCTCTAGACTCTAATTAGATCATTTTTTTTATTTTGTGTAGTTGAATGCTTTGTTTCCTTTACTTATACATGTCTATAACTTTCTGTTTATTTCTTTTGTAATATTAAATTATTCTGTCTACTTTCAATTAATTTATATTACTTATGTTATTTATCTACATTAAGTTTAATGTGAGTCTCTAAGGAGTTAGTATCTCCTTACTGTGATTATGTATCCGATGTTGGGCTTTTTCTCTTGATAAGATGTGTTTTGTTTGATTGCATGTCACAAGAGTACAATCATCATTTATCAAATATGTTTTCATATATGAAGTCATGAAATGATTGGAAATCCTTTATAGCTTTTTAGTATATATCACTATTTCGAATTATGTGTGTTGGTTGCTATTTTTATGCATGATGTTAGCCTAAACAAGAGCCTATGACGTACACCATCACTAATGTGTTAACCGTAGTTTGTTCTTCCTTACTACTGGTTATTTTTTTATTGTGTGTTGAATTGAGCAAGTTATTTTGTACTTTTGCTATGTTACTTTATGAGGCCTACTTGGTCGAATTGGTATAGAGCTCGCAAAAAGATTCTATAAGTTGGCATCATTACCCATCATCTAGGTCTCGGTTACCTATTTGAGTCAAAAGAACAATTAACCTTCACGAAATTGTTCCTATGTATGGAATTCTCAATTGGTATCAGATTGGGTCACCCCTATTTAAGCTTAACCACCTGGGTGCTCGATTCTAGAGCTCTATCTACATATACATACACCTTGTATATTTGTGCCTAATGTCTCTTATGGAGAGGACTGTTGTTGTTCTGTGAGGTTGTTTATCTTTGTAAACTTTTGTTGTTTGAATGTTTCCTATTTTCTTATTCATACATGTCTCTTTCTTACTACTTCTTTGCCTTGCATAGTATGTTAATTGTCATATTTTTTGCTATGCATAATTGTTTAATCTTTTACTAGTATTCCCCTAGATAGTTGCTTTGACATGCTTTTTATGTATGTTTGCCTTCATTATAGCTTATTTCTTCTATGGTTGTTTGCATACATCACTTGTTTTCATCATGTAGTGTCAAAGTATTAGAATTTCTCTATTTACAGTCTTGTCATTCATATGCCATATATAGAATATAGATTAGTACATATTGTTTGGGAAAACTCCTAGCCTCATTAATCCTGCTAAAGTGTTTGGGGAAACTCCTAGCCTCACCTAATGTTAGAAACAAGATATAGACGATTTTAGTTTGCTTGTTTCACTTTGATAAGTAATTGAATGTGCTATTAATCAAATTATAACAAATCTACAATTTTGTTACTTTTCATGTCATTCATCTGAATAAAAAGAAAATATGCTCGTAAGAATGCATCAATACGTATCCAATTAAATTAAGACTATTAAGAAAAGGTAATGTTGCATTTTTACTTGATCCAAGATACAAATTTTAATATTTGAAATTCTTATTTAAAGAGATTTATAATTTAAAAATTGTTAAAAAATTGAGAGATAATGTCAAAAATAAAATGATCTGGTTTTTGGACACCCCTAATGCTACATAACTTGCCTGAAAATATAGAGAGAATCCCACAACCACTTAGAAATCATTGGCATTTCAAAACTCAAAACAAAAAGTTACATTAATTAACAAATGCAAACACAAATTCTAACTTGAAGGATTCACTCAGTTTTCTCTTGGAATATATTCTCTCTATATTCCTGCACATTCATCGATTTTTGGACACCACTAATGCTACACCACTTGCCTATTGTAAAAATAAAATGAAGAAACGATAATACAACTTCCAAATCCAACTTGTAATGGGGAAAAGTATATCAACTCATCACTTTTAGTTTGCTAATACAACATTTGTTCACGAAATTGTACTTAACATATCAAAAACTAAAAAAAAAACAAGTATTGACAACCAATCCAAAATATAGACAATGTCTTGTACACGAAATTGTACTGAGAATGTTTGAAAAGTTACACGCAATAGTTTGTCCATAAACTCAAACATATATCAATAAGCTCATCACATACTTATTTCGTTAATGGATGATAGGACAAGAGACAACGCGAGGTGAGGTCGGTTGGCTGGTGATGGAGGCAACACGATGATGGTTGGCTGCTGCTGGAGGTGGCGGCGACGAGGATGCAAATACTATTTTTGGGTTCGATTCAAAGAGGGAAAACGCAAGGGAGATGAATGGGAGGATGTTGTAATTTTTTTATATATATCGTTTTAATTAAAAACTTTTAAATATATTATTAAAATTGGTTTAGTTCGGTCCGGTTTAAAAATTAGTATAATCGGATTGAAATATTTGAAAATCAATTTTAGTTAATACAAATTAAATTATATCGTTTCATTTATAAAATTATTCGGATTGATCCGATTCCATCTGAATTTTTGATTTAATTCGATTCAGTTAAATTTTTAAACACCTATAATCAATGTAAATACCTTTACTTTTGAAGTGATCTTAGGCGAGATTGCTCCGAAATATTTCTAATAATTCCTTCGTGATTTAAAACTCCCGTTAATATGATAACTCCTCCTATTATGAGTTATCTTTAACATTCACTTATTAGTTATGTTTCTGCTATTAAATCTTAGATGCATGACGATTCGTAGGATATTAATATTTTCCCTTAGATGATGATTGGGTCTAAGATGGTGACTTGAAGATTTTTCAATAACAATGAAAGGTTCGGCTATTGCCTCGATCTCCTAATTTCTTATTTCCCAATGATTTATGGTGTATTTTGTAGTTGATATGATATTTGCCAGTAGGATATAATAAAAAAGGTTGAGAAGGTTTATTGTGATTCGAGTATCTTTATAAACATTATTTCATTTTTTTTTAATTTCTTTTTTAGTAATGAATTATCATAATAATACTCGTTTTTGTTTTTATTGTTCCATATGATATAAAAGAATATTGAATGTTTAATATAAATTTTTTAATCTCATACATACCAAATATAATAAAAATTTATAATTATATTATTCAATTCAATATAGTCACTTTAATACTGTACTATCCGATCTAACAAATGGGGTCTTAATTACTTTTAGTAAATCATTTAATAAAATTTGCAACCTATTTAAAAAAATATGAATGCATACAAATCAATAAAATTTAAAATAAATTATTACAAATAAATGAAATTACAGAGTAATAATAACTTCGCACATTTTTTCTCTCTTACAATTTTGGCACTGCATAATTATTATAATCAAATTAATATATTTTATTTATGATTCACTTAGTCAATAAATTTTATTTTTCTTACACTTTTGACTAAATTTAAATATTTGATATTATAACTTAGTCAAATTACATTAATACTATAATTCTCTATTTATTACATGTTCAAATGAATAATTTTAAAAAATTATATCAAATTAATACTCATTAAAATTTATAATAATAAAAATAAAATATTTATTTTAAATTAAAAATATATATATTAAAAATGTTATTTTTATTATCGTATTAATTTTATAGTTTTTTTATCTCTTTTTATTCCTAAATAAAAAGTTCATATATCTCTAATATAATTATAATACAAATACATTTAACTATTATTATATATGAATAATTTTATATTTTCAAATACTTGGTTTTTTGAAATTTATTTTCTCATGTTAGTCGATCCTAAAAAAATCTAAAATAATAAGTTCTAATGTAATAAATTATAAATTATAAATTATGGTGATTAGCATAATAATAATGATATAATAATAATATTTATTTTTTTTATTTTAAATCATAAATTTAAATTGCATAAAAATTATTGTTGGTTTTTTAAAAACAAATTGCAAATTATGAAATTCGGGGTCTGTCCGTAAATTCCACAGATCACGGGCGTAAATTCCTTACTTTTTTATTTGATCAGAAAAAAAGTATCGTTTCTTTAGTTCTCAGAAAATTCTCTTCGTCGGAAACCCGATTCCCTTCCTTATAGGGTTTATCTAACGTAATACATGAAACTACTCATTAATTTAAGTTTCTAGGCAGCGAAACAAACATATACCGTCTTTTCATTTTCTCTGGTTCATTGATTTTATGGTTACGATTGTCCTCTCTGTGTGTTTAGGACAAAAGGATTGAGAAATGGCTGACGTGATGAACGGCGTCGACGATCAAACGGCAAACAGCTCTGTCGACACCGATCAGACTGCGGAACTCAATCAGAAGGTGGGGTTGTTGGAGCGAGAGAAATGTGAATTGTTGACGGAGAATGGAGATACCAAAGAGAGAATGAAGAAAATGACGATAGAGATTGAGAAACTGAAGTGCGACGAGTTGGATATGAATGAGAGGTTGGGACAGATGAAGAAAGAAATCGAGCAGTCTCAAGAGATCAAGCGGGTTTTGGAATCGATCACGAAAAGACCAGTGGAGCTTGAGACTGAGGTCTTGAGGCTCCAACACGATCTGATTGCAACGATGAGCGAAGGCGAGGATGTTAACAAGGAACTGGGGGAATTGAAGAAAGTTCTAGAAGAGAAGGAAGGTATGGTTGAAGCACTGGAGAGAGAGGTTGAGAGCTTGAATTCGGCAAAGGCAGATAGTGAGAAGAGAGTGAGGGAACTCAATAGGAAGATTGGAGTTCTTGAAGTGAAAGAAACGGAGGAGAAGAGCAAAAAGATTAGGATTGAGGAAGTTATGAGAGAACGAATTGATGGGAAAGAGAATGAAATCAATGGATTTAAGAGGAAAGTTGAGGAGTTAGAGTGTGTGATTGTTAAGAATGGTTTAGAATTGGAAAAATGGGTGAGGGAGAAACTGAATGTTGAAGCATCACTTAAAATGGCTGAGAAGAAAGCTAGGACTATGGAGTTGAAGCTTGGAGAAGCTGAGAAGGTTATTACTGAATTGAAGGACAAGAACGTGGAAACCATGAATGGGACCGTGAATGAGATGAAGGGGATCTTCGATAGTGGAAAGACGGATTCCAAAGACCTGAAGTGGCCAGTGCTGGCTGGTTCGACTGGAGCCATTGTTGTAGCAGCTGTACTTCTTTACTTGTATGCGAGGCGGCAGTAATCTGTTTATATACCAATGTGGCTGAAAGAGAAATGCCGGCAGAGTTGAAATTAGACAGGTTGAGGTTAGCGCTACGTGATTGGAAAATATATGTTTCATTACAGTTTTGCTAGATAAACGGATGTCTATTAGCATGATTTTAACTTTTAGATTATGAATCTTAGCTTGCTGTAGTTCTGGAGTGTCGAGGTCTTAGCTATCTCATCTATGGGGAAAAACCATAGAATTTTTAAAAATTTGCTACTGGTGTGCTGTTTGTTTTACTTCCTGAGTGTTGTTTGGTATAATTGTGAATTTTTTTAATAGTTACATTTTATATGATTTGTGTCGTTCCATCTATAAGTACTGTACACAAGATATTTCTGCTCAATACTATTAGGGTTGTTCAATGGACCAGTAACTTGAGAACATATTTCTCATCCTTTTCTTTAGAATATGATGGGTATTTTAAGTAGGGGTGATAATTTGTATCATAATTTGATAGACTGAGTTGAATTGGAATTGAAAAACTTGAATTAAATTAAATTTAGATCACCTTAAATAGCTCAAAAAAAGTTAGGTTCAAGGTAACTTGTTAGTCTGAAATCAAATTAAAAATGTTAGTGATTTTGTGTTGTATATCTAAAATGTTATGATTTTGTGATGCATATCTAAAATGTTGTAAATGATATTATATCTTGAAATTGATGAAATCTGAAATATGGTATGGATTATTTTGAACCTTAATATTTGAATGAATATGTAAGAGGATATTGTTAATGTGTGTTCTTTGTGATTGATTAGTTATTGTAATATTATTTTTCTAATTTTTATTATTTCATGTAATATTGTCTGTTCTAATAAACTTTAATATCATTAAAAAGATTTTTTTATTTATAAAAAAAATTTCAATTAACTAAAAAGAAATGCAATTAATAATTTGTGTAAGTTTAAGTCAATTTGAGTCAGATCGTTTGTGTTTTGTTTGAGATTGGACATACATTTCCTAGTTTGAATTAAATTTGATTAATTTAGATTAAGTTAATTTGAGCCCGTTCAAACTAACTCACTCTGCATGAATTTACACCCTTTTTGTAGGTTTCATTATATTTTTGCTCTTAAGAAAATTGTTCTATAGTTTAAGGAATGTAGAAGTGGATTATCAGCTATCAGTGTTCAACTACTCTCAGCGGTAGAAACTGAATGGAACTGATAATTTTGTTTTGGTCAAATAATGGAACTGATTAGTATTTGGTTGATTTTTATGATGTCTTTCGTCTTCCTTTCGTTTGTTCTCTTTATTTATTTTTATATTGATTCTTTTCTGATGGAGATATCTGACATTTTAATGGTATATGATTCTTTATGTTTGATGGAGATGTCAAGTTACTATGACAAGAGCCTGGATGAGTATCCTTCACAGGGATGGCCATGTTTCCCAAATTGATGTGCTTTTTATCGATTAATAACTCCTTTTAGTTTATGGATTTTCTCAAACACCTTGTTGCAAAAGGAAATTTCTTCTCATCTCAAGACACTTAATACGGTTTCTTAATTGCTGTGATAGATTTTGATCGGATGAAATTGTCGGACCTATTTTTATCTCCGCTAATGCGCTATAATGTCTGTCGTAATTCCTTACCAAGTTCAGATGAATAGTAATGATATGTTTAAAATGTACTTCCAATGAGGAAGTGTAACTCTGTCTTTTTAATCTTTCTGTGTCTGATGTACCAATCTTCGATTCTTTCTTGACTAAGTTGTCCGATTCGATACATATCTAGTATGAAAATTTTTAATTTGCAATTAATTCAAATAAAAGTTGTATCAGAATTTTCAAATCAACTGTAACTAATCTGAATCGAAGTAGAATGTATTAAGTTTAAAACTCATATATAAATTATCATTCGTACATAAAATATTAATTAAGTTCATATACTTTCCACGTGTTATTTTATTATTTAATTGTTAAAAAATTAGATAAGAGTTAATAAATTGAGAAAAAATTTATTTATATTACTTAAGATAAATAATATTATATAAAAAATGATCATAATTTAGAAATTGTAAATATTTTAATTACTAATAATTTATTACTTAATTTATATTATTTTATTGATAAAATATAAGACTTAAATAATTAACCTCTAAAAAATGATAATTTTTTATGTTACTTAATATAAATATATTTTAATTACTAATAATTCTTTTACTTAATCGATAAAAAAATAAGATTTAAGATAATTCATTAAAAAATGATAATTATTTGTATCATTTAAGATAAATAATCTTTTATAAAAAAAGAATTATAATATAGATAATAATCAATATTTTAAATACTAATAATTTATTACTTAATTGATATAAAAATATAAATCTTAATTAAATTATACAATAACTAAGAAAATTAGTAGTAGTTACTCAAGAATATGTGGGCAATTTTGTTCATTAATTTATATAACATGATTTAGCCTTTTATATAGTATAAATATATATATTTTAGAGATTAAAATTTATATTTTGTTTAAATTTAAATTGTAATTTAATGTGATTAGCTGTAATATTTAATCATAGTATATTATAAAATAAAATATTATTTATTTATAATTTTAATAGTAATTCTGTTTGAATAGAATAATGGCTTATAAAATCTACCGATCAAAATACGAAACGAACTCTAATGGATTTTATATTTTACAATCCAAAACTAATTTGACTATAACATCAAAATTTATTCAATCTTGTGTATCGAAATTCTGTATTTAAATAAATTGATTGAATTATAAAAGGCTAATATTTACAAATATTTCTTATTGCCTTAATATTTATATGATGTGTGCTTAAGTACAATGGTTAAATTGGATCATAAGCTTCTTCATTCTTATTTTTCTTTGAAGTTGGTACGTATATTTGTATGTTTTAAAAATATACATTGTCTTGATTAGTTAAATAGTTCGATTAAAATTCAAGGTAGGAAGAAATTAATCATTTGTTTTATTTATAGTTAAATTAGATTATCGGGTGTTTGGAATAATTATATCTATATGATGTAATACTCAAGTTGAATCATAAGCTACACTAGACCATGAGCTTTCTCGTTCTCCCAACTTTATATTTCTAGTTTTCATGGTTATACGTTATGCTGACACTAATTTTTATTGACATTAATGATTGGATGCATCTCTGCTTTCATAGAATCTGTGAACTGAGAACACATTGTTAAGCTCTTGGATCACTATAGGTGTGACGATGTTTGCCTTCCAATTCTTAAATAAGTTTGGGTAATTAGAAGAAGAAGGAAACTAGTGTCTCTTCTTGTGATGTAGGGAGAGATTTAGAAAAAAAAAGTGTAGATCTTAACGTATTAAAATTATGAGATATTGTTTTAGTTATATGAAGTTATGAAGTTATCATAAGAAGTTATGTTTAAAGGTGAGCAGTTGCGAATATATATAAGAGAAAATATATTTATTGATGACCCTTACCCATAGTGATGGAATTGTCTTAGTATTGAAATTTTATTTGCTTAATTATTTTGTTGTCAGATAATTAAGAGATTGAATGTCAGTATGTTGGATATTTATATGATATTGATGTTTATCTACTAACTCAGAGCTGATTGGGTTAGCTTGAGAGTCATTTGAGGATTAAGACCTCTTATATCGTACCACATGTTGTGAACTATATTACACCCAACATCACCTCCTAGACTTGCTAAACCTGAATACATAGATTGGGAGGTCTATTTTGTCATTCTGTTACCACTTGGGTTCACGACTTTCTAAACCTCACTAATGGCGTCAAGTCCACCATTCCATGGTTATTACTTTCCCATATGATGACATTCTTGTTTGTTTTAGGCATTCAAAACATGCATAGTAGTGACTTATTGTTAGTAGTTTTTACAGATTCTTAATTGGATTCCCGGTTAGAGAGTTAAGTCGACACCAAAACCATTACTCAATAGGTTCACTTTCCTATTTTTGGAAGGAAGATATAGATTTAAATTTGTAGATTTATGAGCCCACGAGCTACTTAAGAGCTTGATGAAGGATGGAATGACTAATGAATGGGATATGACTTTATTGTCATGGGATTGAGTATGCATGGACCAGGATTGGTTGCATAAGGTGATTGTCGAGTGAAGGATTGATGGATGAGTGGATGAATAAGATACAACTGACTATGGTGTATTGATGAGTGCTAAAAAAACTAAAATTACCATGATTTTATGCATATTAATTTATTTAAAAATATATATATTTATACGATTTTATCATATATTTATATAAATTTGACTTTTTGGAATCACGAGTATTTTTATTGTTTTTCATGTATTTTCACTTTAAAAAATAACTTAAATACTCAAAGAAAAATACCAGAGGCAATACATAACAAATATATTCATAAATTAAATGAGAAAAGGTCAAAAAAGAATAAAAATTGGACAAAATGGGTCAAAAATGTCAAAAAGGAGGAAATTGAGTACCCAACCGCCCAACCGCGATAGCAACGCGCGTGCAGTGCTAGCATCTGCCCCAGCCACGCCCAGCAACGTGCGCGCCGTGCTAGCCTTTGCACCCAGTCCACGCGTGCCTGCTCTTTATTCCACGCTCATCCTTGCTCCAGTCCGCGCGCACCGCTGCTCATCTACGCCTAGTTCGCGCGCGCCGTTGCCCCCATTTGCCTCAATCCGTGCGCGACGCCGCGCCCTACACTAGCATGACGTCAACAATGATGTCATCATTCACTACTCCGCGTTTCCATCATTTTTAATCATTTTTTCACCCACTTTTTCTTCCCCTTCTCACCTATAAATACTTATATTCTCTTCATAACTAAACACACCTCAAAACACATCTTCTCTTCTCTTTCTTTCTCTCCATTTCTTAGTTTTTAGTTTTTCTTAGTTTTAGAGTTCTTCTCTTTTTTGAGAAGAACTAATTATGTTTTTGTAATTTATTTGCTTTTTGATTCAATAAATAAAAATGCAAATTCCGTTTGGAGGTTTTCCAGCAACAGAAATAGCATCAAAGTACTACAAGGATTTTATTTTCTTTACAGTTAATTTTTATGTTTTATTTTTATGTGTTATATTTAATTTGTATGTGATTAAATTTAACATTGCTGGCTGTTTGTAAACATGATATAATAATAACGTTGTTATGCTTGCGAAATATTAAATAGGTAAAAATCTCTAAAATAAATTGATTTTATTTTTATTCAAGATTTTATATTAAGAATGTTAGAGATAAATATATTATTTTTCATTACAAACTTAAATTTGAAAATTATATTTTAAGCTTTAGTTATCCGGTCTAATTTAGAGTAGTGCTTTTTATATGTTGGTACAATCGTACGGTAGTTAGAGTGAAGCTCTATTTCAAAAGTTTTTATAAGAATTATTATCTGCAAATGTATTTACAACATGTTTTCAATAGTAGTTTTAAAACTTGAAAGTTAGTTCTCGGATAATTAAATTCTTAGGTTTAATTTTAACACCTTGAATAAAGTTTAAACTGTCTAACCCTACCAAAGGTGGAATTTAAATGGTTCATTTTTAATCTCTTAGAAAAAAGAATTAATTTAATTAACCAAATTAGTTATCAACCCCACCTAGTGGTGTAATTGATTTGTTTAGTTAACAAAGAATATCTAACCCCACCAAATGTGGTATTCATATAAAAAAGAGAGAATCAATAAATATCAATTTATATCTTTAATAACCTAAATAATATTAGCAATCATAATTAACTTAGTTATTATATACATAAATACTCCACTATTATAAATGATAAAATTTCCATAAATGTTTATTGAATCTCTATCTATGTTTATTTTTATGTGAGTAGATTAAAAACCCAAAACCCAAAATAGTGTGACAGGATGTTTAGGATTTCATTTCATTTTTAAAAGTTTGAATAATAAATTAAAAACCACATATATTCTTTCCTTAGATCGACCTTGAGAGTATACTTATTATTTTCTATGAAATTATTTGTGCACTTGCGAGAGTTTTATAAATATAAATTCAAAGTATTGGTAGGATCGGCGATACTGGTTTTGCTTATCAAGTTTTGGCACAATTACCGGGGACCAAACCTGGGTCACCCTGCGTGATAGGCGGGAATACTTACCACTATAATACAACGGCTAGGCATGCTGCGCGCGTTGGCAAGCGCGGCTGGGCAACTAAGTGCATGATTTCTTCCTTTTTAACATTTTTGACTCATTTTATCCAATTTTTCATCTTTTTTTGACTTTTACTCATTTAATTTATGAATATATTTGTGATGTATTACCTCCGGTATTTTTCTTTGAGTCTTTAAGTTACTTTTTAAAGCAAAAATACCTGAAAAACAATAAAAATACCCGTGATTCCGAAAAGACAAATTTATATAAATATATGATAAAATCATATAAATATATATATTTTTAATCAATTAATGTGCATAAAATCATGGTAATTTTAGTGTTTTTTGAGCACTCATCATCTATCTGGCCATGGTATGTCCAACCTTGCTTTGGCCACCCATAGAGTGTTCAACCATGATTTGGATACTTATGGAATGTCCAACCATAGTTCGATCACTAATGGCTTGTTCGGCCATGATGTGGATGGCTTGAGTGCATATGTGAGTGGTTGGGTGCACATCAAGTTGGGCGATGCTGTCGAACCATCCTGATGATGAATTTTTGTTCGCTATGATGCTTCTTAAATCCTTATAGGATCTATCAATGACATGACCACCCTTTTTGGGAGGATTGCGTAAGTATAGGGTATCTGATACTGTTCTTGTAGATATCATCACTCTTTATCACTTAGGTTTCCTTTGTTGTAATTATTATTTTTTAACTTGTGCCCTTATGTCCCTTGTTAGAGTTAAGTGTCATGGGTGCACAAAGGTCTGAACTTTTTTAAGGAATCCAAATAGTATGGGATATGTCCTAATTACCTCAAGTTATAGTAGGGCTAATATCCTAGTGTACTTAATAAATTATGTGCTTGACTCGTATTCAAAATTTGTATAGAATGTAGACATATGGTTGAACACTTTTAGGAATGTACCCGATAAGGGAAGACATGTAAAAATGCATTATTAGAGGTCCCTATTTTGAAGGAAGACATATGATATGGCATGACCTGAGAAGGTAGTGGATAATTTGTCATGGCTCATTAGACAAAAGTTTACGCTTTTAGTTAGTCTTAGAGACTGAAGATGTCTTGACACTTTATGCTTTGGGCTTTGGATTTCCTGAGTGAGTTACTAAGGTTTGCACCTTGTAGTATTTATACCAGAGGATGATAGCCCCTTGGGACTAGATAGTAAGTTATGGCCATTTGTTCTAGTACTTTTAGAATGCTTAGTGCCGATTGTGGATGGTACGAAATTGTGACCCAAGGAGTTGGGTTCTTCCATTGTGGCTTCATCAGGATCTTCCCTTGTTTCAGATTTTAAAAGTTCATAAAGCTTGTGAACTACGACATGCCTAGTAAGGTATACCACATGCTTGGATCATGATGTTAGAGTTTTGTATGAACCTTTTGGACATATATATATATGCCACATTGCTATATTAAATCTATACTTTTGAATCATGTACTTGTGATTCTATATTTTTGTTGCATCTATGTACTTTTTTTACTTTTGGTGAGGTCCATATGATATCTCATTTGTTTCAAGATGGTGGATGCTCTTTGAACTTGTCCTTTATTGGGATCTGTGATTAATTGTGTTAGTACACAATGATATGTGCTTGATGGGGAGTTAGTTTGAAGTGATCCTAACAATTTCAGGTCCATACACATATGCCATGTTTGTCCACATGTGGAATGTATGGGAACATGTGCCATATCCAGCCATATGTCGCATGTTTGACAACATGTACCATATCTAACCATATATACCATGTTTGGTCGTTTATACCATATCAACCATGTGTCCCATGTCTAGCTACATATATCATGTTCGACCATGTGTACCATATTAGGCCATATGTACCATGTTTGGTTATAGACGTTGTTTCTGGCCACATGTGTCATGTCCAGCCATGTGTGCGTGTCCAATCATGGGAGGAATGTATACCCATATTTTTCATATTTGACCTCATGCATCTTGTTGGGCCACACGTTCTGTGTCTGACCATGTGCCATGCGATTGGGTTTATGTCGACATAGTTTGTCACATGTCCATTAGCTAATCCGGTAATTTTCAATTTGATCGTGCACTTATTGGGCATTTGCTTAGACTTTGTCACTTGTGTTATTTGTTTTCATTTTGTCTAAGGATGAATTTTTGAACTAGGGTGTTCTTGGTATAACAACCATTTTTCTTGGTATGTTTAAGTTTATCAAGTCATCCAAGCATTTGGTCTTGTGACTTAGAAAACTTTTATAGTCTTTAATGAATTATTCCATCCTATATTGAGTAACATTGCACTATATTCGTGCCTTGAGATTTTTATAAGTGGCCAAGGTTGGATACTCAAGGTCCCTTACGTTAGTAAACCTAAGTTCATGGATTAGGTGCAGAAGTTATAGTAGCTCCTAGAACTAGGGCATAGTTTCTACCTTTTTAAAGATTAGTCAAGACCCATAGTGATGGGATGCAAAAGTTGTACCAAGTCCTGAACCTCGAGGCATAGTTGTTGCCTTTTCAAAGGTCAGTAAGGGATTGTAGATTTGAATGTTAAAAAATTGTAGTAATTCCTAAACCTATGATGCAATTGCTACCTTTTCAAAGGTCAATCAAGGCTCGTAGTAGTAGGAAGCAAAAGTTGTAGTAACTCCTAAACTTAGAGTGTAGTTGCTGCATTTTCAAAGGTTAGTCAGAGCCTACAGATGTAGGGTGCAAAAATTGTAGCAACTCTTGAACCCGGGGTGTAGTTGTTGGCTTTTCAAAGGTTAGTTAGGGTTGTAAAGGGAGAATGTATAAGTTCTAGCAACTCTTGAACTCAAGCATAGTTACTGACTTTTCAAAAGTCAATTGGGGCTCGTTGAGGTGGGGTGTAGAAGTTGTAGTAACTCCTAAACTCGACGTATAGTTTCTTCCTTTTAAAAGATCAGTTAAGGCCCATAAAGGTAGGGATGCAAAAGTTGTAACAATTTATATAGTTTCTTCCTTTTCAAAGGCCAGTTAGGGCTTGGGTGTAGAAGTTATAGCAATTTCTAAACTCGGGGATACTTATGTGTGAACTTTTATAGTCCACATATCTTAGCCGCTTTGTTGTTTGGAATTTCCATATCCTTGTTGAATTCCACGAGTGAAGGCAAGCTTGCCCTAAATACCTACAAGCATAATTTTTATTAGAATAAAAGTATTGGTGAAGCATTGTCTATCTTTTTATTGTAGTGAGGCATTGTTTTTGTCCCATGTTGTTCCTTATGAGTGGCATCTTGTGCCACTCTCTGCTCTTTTAAGATAATTATTATCTCTAAGACTTTTGGTGGAAATGATGTTTGGGGATAGGAGCCCATGACCTTGTGTAGGAACGACCTTTTTGAAATTCTATTATGGAGCCTTTTTTGACCATGCTCACCTCTAGAGTGTGTGCCTATTGAGAATCATGTGAACTTATGTAACCTTGGAGGATTTGGAACATTATTCTAGACCTTTTATATATGAATGGACACATATTTTGTTTTTTAGTTAAATATGACGTCTCACTTCATTGAGTCTGGGTTCAAGTTTTGTTGATTATGTTGATCTCAATGAGTGTTTTCACATGAAACTTAGGTGGATTTCTTCATGATGTTAAGATAGACACATGGTTTCATTACTTGAAGTTTATTATTTATTTTTATATGTAAAATATTACATCTACTTCTAACGAAATAGTTGAAATTTTGGTGAGGTCACCGACAAGATGACCCAAGATCAGATGGCGTCATTAGTGGGTGGCTGAAGCTTCGATAAAATCACCGACAATGGTTGTCAAAGAAATGATAGGGTTTTATCGTGCTCCAATTTTATGAAATAAAGATATTTTAATCTATTTGATAAATAGTTTGATTTAAAACTAAATTTTGAAATAAATTGTTAATAGTTAATAAAAATTGATTAATTTATCAAAATTAATGTTAAAGCTATTAAAATTCCCCAAATCCAATGGGATACACCAATATGCATTAATATATTATTTTGGTTAAGTATATATCAATTAAAATGATTTGATGTAGTATAAATTATTTATAAATTTTATAACGGATTTGATTGAAATGAGTAACAAATTGGATCGAAATATCCAGTGCAATTCAGTATTCCATTTCGATCTGATTTGACAGTTTGATTTTATTCTTCCTCTACTATTTTCTTAAACACAATAGGATATTAAAATACTATTTCTAAACAACACGACTAAACAATCCAATTAACTTAACCTAAATAACTATAGTTACTCTTCGTCATTTTTTAAATAACTATACTATGATGCACATACTAGCAGTCATATTCAGACCTCACACTCTTAATGTTACTAAACTGTACATGCCCATGCAACCCTACATTCCTACTTATTATTGAGAAGAGAAATGCGTTTAAAGTGTTGTATTTAGGTATGCCAATTGTATAAATTATTTTTATATCATTTTTTTTTGGTAAGAAATAGTAAGACACAAAATATTATTAATAAATTATAATTAAAATTATCTTTATCCTTGTCTGTTAGACGTTGCCACCTTTATCGTAGATTTTTCATAGGAGTGCCAAGTTTGCTGTGAGCTTCATATGCATATAGCAAAACCAATAAGCTTAATAATATGTGCCAAATGGAGTATTAAGTGGGATGCTTCTACGTCTATGATCAAGATGAGGAATAAGGTTAATATAATAAAAAAAAGGATTTATAAGATTTTGATACCTATGTTGTATTGAGTAGTATAATTAGTAAAAAAAAAACATTTTCATATAAAAATATAAGGTAGCGACTTACTGCTAATTCTGCTTCTTTAATATGCTTAGAGAAAAACTTTAATAGTTTGGAGAGAGGAAAATAATCGTGTATTCAAAAGCTTAGCAACATTCAAACATGAAACTTCTATAGGATACCCATTAAGGGAAGAGATTTGAAATAGCTATTTTGGTAGGATACAACATTGCAAGTCTACAACTCTAGTACCAAAACCAGTAACTACTGAACTTAACAATTATTTTGAGCACATAAATGCAACGTCATAGCAAGATTTAAGCATGAAATAAACGCTATTACATGATATGATGATCTAATGTAAATAAACTTTTCATTACATAAGAAAGAAACAAACTTGAGAATAAAGTCCACATCTAAGGAATGAAAACATTACACTAAAGTATCTGAAAACCCCTGTTCTTACAAAAGTCAGATACTCCTAGCATGGAAAATTACTAATAAGTATGACCAATTTCTCCTCCCATAGAGATTTTTTGACGTCTCACTTACAAATACAAACAATCAAACCATGGTCAATGCAAACTGAAAGCAAACCATATGTAAGTAGAATCTGGTTAGACTATAGCATCATATATATAATCTTCTTAGGATTTGGTCAATGCATTCAAACAAAATTCCTTAATACCTCCTCACAGGTCGTGATGGTTTGTTCATATGAGATGAATTCCATTTCCCACCATCTTGAGCATAGTAATCCATTGGATAATCACCAATAATGCCTTTCGGATTCCCATTCCTATCTCTTTCTCCACAAGAGGACTCATTGCAAGCACAACCACAACCACCAGAATCACAGTTATTTCTTTCCCACCAACCATCCAAGTCTCCCAAAGCAATCTCAGCCTCAAAGGGTGTCAGAACCGGTTTCCCAAAAGCATCCCCCCAATCAATAGATAGCCTTGGGCAAGCAATTTGAATCCAAGCTTCCACTGAATCCTCAAACAATGCAATCCTTTGCGGACTTATCTCTGACATCAATACCACTGTATACCCAAAACCTTTACTCCTCATTTTCTTCTCCAATCTCTCCAAACTCTTTGGATTCCCTTGCCTCCCCAATGTTCCTAATATAATTCCCCAGGTTTTAGAGCCCTTAGCTTTCAAAATTGCTCTTTTCCTCGATTCTCTCATGCCCACATGATCATACTCCTCCAGAAACAACTTGCCCATATAAGGATCATACCTAAAAGCCTTAATCCCCGGATTCGCAATCATAAACGCTTCCAAATGAAACCTCCCATCAGCCACAAACACCACCACACTCTCTCCTTCACTCTTCCCTATTTTCGGAGCCGTACAACCTAATATCTCTCCGGCGGAGAGTGGCTTCGATTGAGGAATAACCACTTTGAACCCCAGAGTTTGCAGTTCTGGTTTCGCAGCTCTAATTGCAGAGGAAAACTGTATCGTACCAGCGAGAACGATGTCGTTTAATGAAGATTTAGGAGTTCGGAGATTGAGGTTTACAGTGCGGACCAAGTGTTCGACATTAATCGAGATTTCAACAAATACGTAGAGACAAGGTATGGTGGTAACATTGACGGGGACAAGACAGCTATGGCCGTAGTGGATTAATAAGTTAGCGCCGAGAGCAGAAGCAGAGAGGTCGTCGATACAACAAGCGCCGTAAGTGACGTCGCCGAGGACAAATACTTGTTGAGCTTTACCGAAGGTGGAGATGATGTCGGAAAGTACGAGGGAGTACATAAGGAGACCTTCGGGAAGTTGGAGGGCAACGCGCGAGGCCTCGGTGGAGAGGACGCGCCAGACGCACTTGTGGATTTCGAAGTTGTAATTGGAAGGAAGAAGAGCAATGGCGGCGTTGAGAGCAGGGTCATGGAGGATGGAATCTGGGATTTGGCTCTTTATGAATCGTTTTGGAGCTCTCTTCTGTGATGGTGGTGATTGTCGATCTTCAATTTGATGGGGAAGAAGTGATAGTTCGATCGGCTTTTGCAGTGTGTCGATCGGATTTTGCTGCGTTTCTTCTTCCATCGTTGGCGCAAGTGAGAATTCGAGAGGCACTGAGCCGGCGTTTGAGGTATATTATTATTTGGAAAAACTTGATATCAAAATTCTGCACGTAAATTTTGATTTGATTTTAGAGTTTAATTAATTTTTTATTTAAAAATTTATTGTAGAGTAATCTGAATCCACTGGTAAAAATTATAAATTTATATTTTATTAAATATTATATATATATATATATAAACACTTAATTGTAATATTTATTTGAAGAAAAAATAAAAAAGATTAATTATACATAATATATTATTATTTTAAATTTATAAAAAAAATTATTTTTTAAACAATTTTTAATTAAAAGAATATTAAAATTTAATTTTTAAAACAAACAATAGATAAATAAAAATTTATTATATTTATATCCATTAATTTCAATTTTAAATATAATATAATATTTTGATTTCAAATTCGAATAAAACATACTCTAATCTCATTTCACAGGCAAAAAAGTACTCCTGTAATCCATAAACCTATATTTTAGTTTTAAATTTTCAATTAAATTTAATTCTTAAATTTTAAAAATTTAATATATTATATAAAAAAAGTCCATATATTTATATATTTGAAATATTTTAATCTTTAAATTTTATTAAAATTAAAGTCTTAACTAAAGTGTACATCCATTTTCTAAATTTATTAAAAACTAAGTATATTAGTTGAAAAAATAGAAATTAAAGTATGACATAAATTTAATAACCAAACCTTGATGTCAACTTGTCACATAAATTTAACAACCTCGTTGTTACCTTATCCTTTATGGATTTTTCAACTTAAGGCTCAAGTTTGAGTTAAAATCGCATATATCGAAAGCACGAACAACAGAATTATCTTGATTTTTATTTTTATATAAAAATGAAAAAAATGTTAAAATAGGAACTATATCAATAACCAATATTATTAAAAACATATAATATATTATAGGTAAGATTTTCTCATTTTTAATATATGTAATTTTTTTGGAACAAATAAATTTTTAATATTTATTTTTGAAAAATATTAATTTTACATCAATTTATATATATTTTTGTAGCTAAATAATTTATATACTATTGTATTGAATAGCTATCTAAAATAAATTACTTTTTTTTATTTTTAAAATAATTTTGTAGCATATGTACATAATTTATTTTAAACCTAAAATTTATGTATGTTAAGAAAGTATAAGATCAAATTTACCATACATTAAACTACTTATTCCACCTAATTTAAGTCTTAAATGTGAAAATAAATTTAGAGCTATATGTAATCTAATCTTAAGAAAAGCAGATACTGCAAAGCTTTCCCTTCGCTCGGTTAAGATGTTATTATGACATGTAATAATCTCTTGTCTGAAAGAGTTATTTTGGCCGAGTAATACTAGGAAGCATAACTTTAGAATCATGTTTTAAATCATGATGGAGAATAAAAAATCTGTATTTATTTATGATAATATTATCAAATAGAGAAATCAAGTACTCATATGTTAAATAAGCAAACATGATATATTTAAAAATAGATAATGGAAAAAACACTTTTTTATATATCAAATTATTGTTAGTAAGAATTGATGTGATGGATAATTATTAACAAAAACATTAAAAACTATTTTTTTTAATCTAAAGTAATAAACACTGCTATAAAACTAAATGCGGAATTGGAAAATGCAACAAATTGGTATGTAAATACACAAGTATAATATCAATTAATATTTCAGTTGGAGAACATAAATATAAGCTATAATAACGCATTGTTTGTCAACAAAGTATGAGTGAATGAAACAACCAAATAACAAACTAAACCGCCCTATGGAGGAAACACACTCCAAGTCAGTCCTCAATCACACAACAAATCTGAAGCTATAGTTTGACAAATTTCAAATTTTAATTTGGAATCGCTATACGACCTTCTTCATCAATAATGGGACAGAATACTAATATATCCTCCTTTCCTGCAAAACTTAGAATAATAAATCACAAGGTTATCCTCAAGAAAGGTATCCTGAAGAACATAATTTATTGCATTTTCTGATTTATGAATTCCAAATCAAACCTACGAAACAAAGTGCTAGTGTTTTTCTTGTCCGTCACAAAAAAATAAAAAATAAAAAATTGTGACCATGATTTTACCATTGGCTACTTGGCATGTACCGTTTGATTCGGCATAATGATGAAATGTGTTGCTACGTACCGTTTGTTGCCATTTGCTCTTACAATATCTTAAGTGTAAATCCTTGGCGCATCCCTATTGGTGATGCCTAAAAAGGATGATCTATTTCCTTTGTTTCATTTTCTAAATTGTAAAACTATTGTGTTTGCAAACGAATCCCACGTTAAAAAGATGATATGAAGTACAAATTTGATATATTATAATTAAGATGAATTACTCTACTTATTATATTAACTTTTTGGGTTAGAAGCACTTACCCAATAAAAACTATAATTGATTAATTGTGACCTACATTAATTGTAAGTTACATCTCTACTAATTATGAAATCACCTTGAATCATCTGCGAGAACGTGGCAGAACTTCAAAGATTCCACAACAGCTTCTCCATGATGTTGGTTGCAGAGGTCGTCTAGTAACATGTACAATAGACTGTTCAACAATTTCAATCATAAATATATAAGTAGTTCTTCAGATGCAAACAACACGTGTATAGAAAAAATAATGAAATAGACAATCAATCTACAAAACTTAAACAACAATCTTCTTCACTTACTGGATTTGCTGTGTCTTCAAGAACCTCTGCAGGCCTCTCAGATTCTTCACTGGCATTGTTTGATTTAACATATTGATCTCTAGCATAAGCAACAGTAGTACCTGAAGACTTCCCTGCACTATTATTATTCTCTTTCAAGGTTTTCGATCCTGTTCCCTCAATTGTCTTGGAGGTCACAGCTAAAACATGTTCCTCATTCTTGTCATCAGCCGAAGGCAATTCTGCTTCTTCAATTCCTTTCGGTGGCTCAGCATCTACTAAAGCAGCAGAAGACTCGTATCTATCATTTGTATAAGAAAATTTACTTTCCTCAATCCCGTTTGAGACTAACTCATCAATCTCTATAGGTTTCTCCTTAATTTCTTTCGGATCTGAATCAACAATCTCAATTGGCAGTTCAACAACAGCAATGGATTCAGATGCCTCTATATCCTCAACCATTTCTCTTGAGCCCTCCTCTTTATGATTGTTCTCTTTGTTGGAACTGCCCAAGCCCAAGCCTAAGCCCGAATTATTGTTATTATCAGGAGGAGATTCGTCTTGATCTTCAATAGCCATGTTCTTGTTTGCATACAGAGTATCATCATCACAATCATCACCGATGTCTATTTTCTTGATGAAATCAACCACCGGTTTGGAGTCTCCTACATCTTCAATCATCACAAGTTTCTTATCTTCATCTTGTGATTGATGTTGAATCTCCTGGGTTGCCTCCAATTTTCCATTTGATGAACCACCCATTTTCTTTTCTCTTGTAAAATCTTCACGATCTCCTATTTCAATCTTTTAAACAGTTAAATGAAGCAAAACACATTAAATTATAGTAAAAGTATGTGAACACGATAACCCATAGAGGAAACAACGTTTTGGAAATGCAGATTCAAAAGGACAAACAATCAGAGTTGAAAGGTAGGTGATGAATGGTGGACAGACTGGTAGTTGTTGAATGTTACATGTTATAAAGAAAGAATGGTAGATTTAGATTGTAGCAAATTAAGAAACCAATACATTTTGTTGTCAGTATTTTTAATGCTGAATTGAAAGTAGTCAACTGTCTCTAATCTATTCTGTATCTTTTATTTGGTTGTATTTTATAACGGTTTGAAACGAAACGGTCCATTGATCGATTTTGAAACAGTTTCGTTAGATAAAACGGAACTTGGAACTTGGTTAGCAAACTAACGCATCGTTTTCATAATAATCGTTATAGAAAAGAAAAAAAAAAAAAAGGAACGCATTATTTAATGCTATAAAGTTTTTAAAAATAAAGATATTGTTATGATAGTAGTAAAATGTAGTCTAAAAATATAGCTTTCCAAAAAAGAACCCTAATTATTTTAATAGGCAAAAACACTATTTTATCTTTAATGCGAATTAAAACTAATTTTAATGATATTTTTGTCAATTTTTAAAATTAACATTAAATATGTTTGAAATCAATAAAAAAATATGTGATGGTAATCTCACTCAAAAAAGACAATTAAATATACGTTATGGCCCACAGAAAAGTAGTTCAAATAATATGGTAATTTTCTAATCTAACTCTATTCTCTAGCTAGGGAATTATAGACCTGATACTTAATATCCTCCTTGTCTCCCTTCCATCATCCCTAACCCCTAAACTAGTCCCATCGTTAATAACTCTCCCTACAGCCACAAATTAATAGACCACTCACACCATTAAAACCCAATTTCAATGCTTCATTAAAACTTAATTTTAGTTCATATCATTTCAAGTGGCATATGTTTGTGAAAAATGGAGCTGTGAATGGTAATAATTGAAATTGAGTTTTAATGCATACTTAAGTTAGGTTTTAATGGGATTGGTGGGGTTATTAATTTGTAGATTTACATGTTATGGCAGTTATTAACAAGGAGTTGACTAGGGGTAGAGGATGATGGATGGGAGATAACAAAAAGAAACGGGAATTAGTTGGTTATTTTTATTAATTTATAATTTTAAAAATATTTATTAAAATGTGGTTATATGGTTAAGAATAGGATTACTATTTAACTTAAAAAGAATTTATACTTTTTTTTAAATAATAATACTTTTATTATTCTAAAAAATTTATACATTTTTTTTTCTTTTATTCATTTATTCCTTTTAACAACGAAACTATAGCATGCAATTTTCTTTTGTAAATGTTATTACTTATGAGTCAAGTGTTTTAACAATGATTCGTGCTGAGAAATTATTTTCTTACTGTAACTTTTATGTGGGGTTGTGATTTTTTTTCTATATGATGATTAGTTTGGGTATATAAAAT
This sequence comes from Hippophae tibetana, assembly GCA_037013495.1. Lineage (NCBI taxonomy): Eukaryota > Viridiplantae > Streptophyta > Magnoliopsida > Rosales > Elaeagnaceae > Hippophae > Hippophae tibetana. The sequence goes on from CM072804.1 coordinate 21,485,434, forward strand.
TTACATAATATGGAGTCCGCTCACATATTTTGAATGATTTAGGAATGTAGTCACTCTTGTTATATGAATATAAAAAAAGTAAATTTATTTTATAATTAAGAGGGATTTTTTTTTACAAGAGTATCTTCTTACTTGGTTGATTTTGTTTATATATTTTTTTCTTATTAGTTATTTTAAATAGAAACTTATATCTGTGTTGTTTTTATATCTAGATCTTGTTATGAAGTGATTTTTTCTCATCTATATTGTTAGATTTAATTATGAAGATTTTTGATATTTTTTACGTAATCTTTTCATATTTCTATGTTAGATTATTATTTATATATATTTTTTTATTTTTTCATGTATATTTATTAAGTCCTTTCATTTTCCCATGTATATTTATTAACTCATTTCATTTCTTCACCTATATTTATTAGGTTCTTTCATTTTTCCATTAAATCTTTTTATATCTTTGTATTTGAGCCTATAAATAGACTTTGTTATATTGTATATTTATATTAATCTAAATACATTTCTCATTCAAGTATTCATTCACTTTCTTCATTCCAGTTTTTAGTTTCACATGGTATCAGAGTTATCTTGATATTTGACCGTGAAATCGAATCTCTCACAATATCATTCAAACCTAATCACTTTTTCACTTATACTTATCATGGAGAAAATTGAAGTTTCTCAACTAATTCAAACTTTAGAGATATATTACTTGAGGTTATGTTGAACTTGTCAAAATTGATGAAGAAATCAATGTCTTGATGAATAGGATATCAAAAATCATCAAATTATCACTTTGTTTCACAACATTTCAATTAGACCAATTAACCTTGAATTTGGACATTTTGAAACTAAAAAAATACTTGGCTCAATGCTATACTATTGGTCATGCTCATTAATGTCAACTTTTGAGTGATCTTTATCATATACACCAAGAACCTAATGAGTCCATTGATAATTTCTTTTCTCAAATGCACTTATTTGGGATCAATTAATTGCATTGAAATCAACTTGAACTTATTTCATTGAGATTAACAATGACTAGTGTAATTTCTCATGGCTCTTAATGATAAGTTTGAATTTGTTTGAGCTTATATTCTTAATAGAACTCTACTTCCAAATCTAGAAGGTGTTGTTGTTGAACTCATGTATGAAGAAACAAGACTCAACACTCTTAAAACTCAACAAATTGATGTTGTTCTTGCAATGCTAACCAATTCTTCTTCTCCAGCACATAAGATATGCAAATATTGTCATAAGTTTTTTCGTTTTCTTTTGAATTGTCCACCTCATCTTTGCAAATATTATCACAAATGAGGAGATTACCTTGATGATTGTCCTATCAATCCAAATAAATGGCACAACAACAAAAACAAAGGATATTTTTCCAAGAATGCAAGTTCTTTTCGATCTGTTGTTGTCGCCTTTGAAAATAATTTAATAAATGAGTAACCCTCTCCAAATTCCTCCACCATATCTATTTCAATCAGTGATCTAGAATTAATCTTCAAATGGGTCCTTTCTAATTCAAGTTCCCCTCTATCTTCTACCATGTCAATAATTCTAGGTAATGTCTCTTTGTTTTTTGACTTTGTATGTTGTTATTACATGACCTCTAACAAATCTATCTTTCGTTCAAAAAAATTCAATTCTCACATATCACCTATTCACACTGCAGATGGCTCACAAATGAAAGTTAATTATGTTGGCCAAATTTCTAATTCAAAGTTGTCAATATATAATGCATATTTGATTCCTAAGCTCACTTTGAATCTTCTTTCTGTTGGCCATTTGTGTGAACTTGGTCTTATAGTTATATTTTCTTCTTTTGGATGTTATGTACATGATTCTTAAACGGGACAAACTTTTGGGATATGACACAAAATTGGAAGTTATTTTGAGCTCATCAATTTTCTTACACCTTAAAAACTTATTTCTATAATGGTAGTGGCTTCCACATCATAATCTCTATTAAATCAACCAAACAAATCCACTAAGAATTTGAAGCTGAGATAAGAGTAATAATATTTGTCCAAAAATCATCTTTAAGAGCTTCATAAACAGGAAAGTAACAACAAAACATATTTCATACTATTCCATTAGCATCAACATTACATAATTCCAAGGAAATAAAAAGATGATCAAAAATAATTATAGACAAATGAATGCCTAACTTTCACTAATACATAAACTACTGGCATTATCAATAGCAAAGATACTAAAACTTTTTGAAAAACCTTGTCTTTGTTAAACAAAAATACAAAACTCACTACTAAAAATAATTATAGACAAATGAATGCCTAACTTTCAAGTAATGATCCTCATTTAGAGCTAGATAGCTTGATAAGAGGGAAAAAATCTCAGGTTTAATTTTTACGTTTTCAAGAAGTTTTTCCAAGTTATCTCAACAACCCAGAGACAAGCTCCCTACCAATTCCTATTTTCCAAAAAAACATAGATGAATGTAGGAATGAACCTTTAAGAAGAAAATATGAAAGGAAAACTCTTAAAAAGATGAGGCTTTTCGCAATGCAGGTTGAAAGTTTATTGGGAATTGAGTTTTTTTGTCTCCAATTCACCTTCTTCGAAAACCTTCGTAGTTAATTTACAAAGATTTAAATTCAACCAATTTCTCTTGACCGATGGTTACAAACAGAATGAAATTGAAATTTATAGGCGGAGAAAATGAGGAATGAATGATTAAGGTTTTCTGGAGGTGAAAGGGGATTAGGGTTAGGGTTAAGTTTCTAGAGATAAATCCAGAGTAATGCATATGAAAGAAAACTCGTAATGTTGGATGGATAACGGGTTTAATGAAGTAAACCCTATCAACTTATAACATGATATTAAGTAGAAGTTTGGTAGCATAAGTAGTAACTTGTAGGTAGTTAAGAGTGATTTTTTTTAATGATGTAAGCTTTGGGTATGTTAGAAAGTAAAGTATTTAAGATGAAAAAAGTTGAGTAATGGGTAGATAAAGGTATTTAACAAAACGATTAGGAGTACTTTTAGTTTTTGATGGGTTTCAGAAGTGATGTTCTATCTGGCCAAGAAGACAACCAGATAAGGAAAAGAAAAATTAAAAGAGGTTTGTAGATAGAAAGATAAACGATCTGTGTTGAAATAAAAGAAAAGAAAATGAAGAAAAAATAGCTAGAAATGGTGGATAAAACTAGGCATGCATGAAGCATCAAGAGGAAGTCTCCAAAGTTTTTAGAGGAAAATCGAGAATAATCATGACAATCTTCCTCCTTCACCAATTGTTCACTCGTTATTACTCATTATTTAATTCTATGTGAAAGATTCGTTGAAATTGACAATATTAAAATACCTATGAATATTATAATAAGTTATTATTATTATAGAATAAAAGAAAAATCAAAGTCTTTTAAAAATGTGTTAAATTAATATACTTAAAAAAATTACAATTTATAAGATGAGTCTTAAAGATGTGTTAATATTTATTTGCATTTTTTTTTTCCTAATTTTGAATGTAATGTGTCGAGGTATTAATATATATAATACGGACAAGCATAATGATATCAAAATAAGTGTTTCTTTCTTTTTTATATTTTAGTTTAAAATATATATTTTTTAACTATATATCTAATTATACAATCATTTTGATAATTGTAAAATTTAAATATTTTAAAAAATAAATGAAATTTTATTTGTGGTTTTATAAGTCTTAGTATAAAGTTAATAATTGTACATATTTTAACTTTATTTTATTTCTAACTCACCGTATTGATTCTGATTTTAAATTATTTCTTTATGTATTTCTAACTTTTTGGGTTTTTAATGTCACACAATCCATAGGAGTAAAATCCCATCTATGTAAGAGAGCAAAAAGTTAAATTAATGTTTATTAAACTCTGCACATTTTTAAATTAAAATTATATATATCATTTAAATTAATTTTATTATATTATGATTAATTGTAATATTTGAAATTCACTTGCTTTACGTGTAATGCATGTTTTACTGGCTAATAAAATTAAAAGCACAAAAAATCTTCACTACTTTATCTTTGATGCGTCCTCTTTTTCTTTATTCTAAAAAAGTATTATTTTTTCTCTCTATCTTAACTTATAAATTTAAAAAACTTCATAATTAAAATAAACTTTATAATATTAAGATACACAAATAGAATAAAATGAAGAAAGATAGAGAAAGAGAGATTGAGAGAAAAAGAAGAAGATAAAATGACTTTTTTTGGGAAAGAGTAGGAGATTTTAAAAAAATTTAAGTCTAAAAAAATTCAATTATATTAATGAAAATTTAACAATTTTTTTAAAAATTGGACATACTTGACCCAATACAAATATTAGTACCTAACTTTAAACAAACAAAACTAAAAGGTTGTTATTGAAAAGTTAAAATAACCATAAGTACCCTAATCCTTAGTAATTATATACAGTACCATTAGAACACTAATATTAATTTGATAAATAGGATGTTTTATTTTGATTGGATTTCATTAAAATATATAAGATTATTAAACTTATAACATATAGATGATATTAATAAGTGTAGTAGTAATATGAAAGGTTTTCCAAAGGTCAGAATCTAAGGTAAAAAAAGCTCCAACAATTATGCTACGATCGTTTATCTTATCACGTGTGCTTCATAACATCTCTATACCCATCCAAGAAACTACTGAAAACAACTCCTTATTTGCTGACCGTCTTGAAAATTGAGAGAGTAAACATCATCAAATTATCACCTGGTTCCGTAACACCACCTTACCCTCCATCAATGGTGAATTTGGGCGTTTTGACACTGCCAAAGAAGGTTGGGAATTTCTTAAGGCTCGCTTCACTACAACAGATTTGGCCAACCAATATCAACTTCTAACAACTCTTCATACCAAATGCCAAAGGACTGATCAAACCATTAACCAATTTCTCTATGAAATGCATACTATTTGGGATCAACTCGCTCTCTCTGAACCAACTTGGATGAACAAGATTGATGCTGAGATGTTTGCAACTTACCGTAATCACCAACGTCTTGTTATTTTTCTCATGGCTCTCCATGATCAATTTGAACATGTTCGGGCTTCCTTACTCCATCGGAGTCCTTTTTCATCCTTAGATACTGTTGTGACCGAGCTTCGTTCTGTAAAAACTCGGATGGGGGTTTTCAAAGTTCATCATACAGATTCTTTTCTTGTCATCCCCTTTTATCGCCCTAAAAGAGGTTCTAAGGAGGACTTCAAACATCAAGGCTGCACCTACTGTCACAACCCTAATCATGAGCTTCTTACATGTCCCATTCGGGTATGTATATATTGTCACAAGAAGGGTCCAGGACACTTTAACAGAGATTGCTTACAGAATCCCTCTAAACATGCTTCAGGTAAAAATAGTAACTCATCTATCACTCCTGCTGTTTTTTGAGGATAATCATGACAAATTTACCTTCTCTACTCAAGAACTTGAAGGTCTTCTTAAACATGTTCTCTCACAATCTAGTAATCCTCCTCCTACTGCCTCATCTCTCACATCAGGTAAATCTTTATGGTATTTTGATTCTGCTTGTTATAACCATATGACTCATGATACTCACATCTTCTCTCCCACACAATCTTCCATCTCCAAACCTTTAATTCAAACTGCCAATGGTTCACATATGCATGTTAATGCTATAGGACAAGTTTCTACATCTTCTATTGGTCAATTATGTGAACTTGGTCTTACTATTACTTTTTCCTCTTCTGGTTGTCATATGCAGAATCCACAAACAGGATAGATCCTTGGGATAGGCCGTAAGGTTGGACAATTATTTGAACTTATCGACCTTCATCTACCCGATTCTCCTCATACTTTCGTTGCTGCTTCTACTACTCCTATCAACCTATGGAATGCTCGTCTAGGCCATACATCTATAGGATGTCTTCGTCCCTTAGCATCTTTTGGTAAATTAGGATCTATTTCTATTTCTGATAATGTAAATTGTTTGCCTTTTCAATTGGGAAAATAACCTACTTTATGTTTTAATAAAAGTGATTCTACTTTTGTCTCCCATTTTAACTTAATTCATTCTGATATTTGGGGTCCATCCCCACATCCTACTATCAGGGGATGTGTTTACTTTGTCATTTTTATTGATGATTATTCAAGATTCACATGAATTTTTCTCATGAAACATAGATTTGAATTACCCAAAATTTATTATGATTTTGCCCAAATGGTTAAAACCCAATTTTCTCAAAATATCAAAGTACTTAGAGCTGATAATGCTATGGGATATAAAGAAACAAATTTTTTAAATTTTCTTTGACAAAATGGGACTCTTTCTCAATATTCTTGCCTGACACATCTCAACAAAATGGAAGAGTTGAGCGAAAACACAGACATATTCTTAATACTGTTCGCACTCTCCTCATTTCTAGTTCTTATCCTGAACGCTTTTGGGGTGAAGCAGCTCTTACGATTGTTTATACCATCAATCATGTTCTCATGCCTATTATTCACAATCAATCCTCTTATGAGCGTCTCTATAGTACTTCTCCATCTTATGAACTGCTCAAAGTGTTTGGTTGTGCCTGTTTTGTTCTTCTTCACCCTCATGAACGCAATAAATTAGAACCTCGTGCTTATCTTTGTTGCTTCTTAGGGTATGGAATAGAACAAAAAGGATATCGTTGTTGGGACCCTATCTCTAAACGATTGCGCATCTCTCGTCATGTCATCTTTTGGGAACATAAAATATTTTCCTCTATTTCCTCATTTCATGTCTCATCTCCTACCTCACTTTCATTTTTTAATGACCCAACTATTGATTTATTTCCTCCTGAAATTTCTCCATTACCCTCACCATCATCTACTACGGCTTCTCTTAATGTGTCTACTCCTTCTGTTGATCCTACCACAACAAAATCTTCTAAAGACCAACTACTTGATTGTCCAGAGTCATCACTTTGTCGTTCTACTCGTGTAAATAGTCTTCCTTTTCATCTTCGTGATTACTAATGTTTCTCTACTATTTTTTCTCATCATGAACCCCAAAACTATAGAGAATCTAGTTCTAACCCTCATTGGCACCAAACTATAACAGATGAATTACAGGCATTAACAAAAGCACATATATGGGATCTTGTTGATCTTCCATCTAATAAATCTCTAATTGGTTGTAAGTGGATTTTCAAAATCAAAACTCATTCAGATGGGTCTGTGGAACGATATAAAGCTCGTCTGGTTGCAAAGGGTTTTACACAGGAATATGGAATCGACTATGAAGAAACGTTTGCACATGTAGCTCGCCTCACCTCTTTTCGAAGTATCATTGTTGTTATTGCTGCCCAAAATTGGAACATGTTTCAAATGGATGTCAAAAATGCTTTTTCTCAATGGAGACATAACTGAGGAAGTTTATATGAAACCTTCTCCTGGATACACTCATTTACCTCATCAAGTATACAGAGTTCGTCATGCTCTCTATGGCCTCAAACAAACTCCCCGGGCTTGGTTTGCCAAATTTAGCTCTACACTTACTGACTTTGGCTTCACTTCCAGTTCTTATGACTCCAGTCTCTTTATTTGGAAGACTCTCACTGGTGTAACACTTCTACTCCTTTATGTAGATGATATGATCATAACAGGTAATGACTCTAATGAAATTATTGATCTCAAGCAGATTCTGAGCCATCAATTTGAAATGAAAGACCTTAGTCGTCTCCACTACTTCTTGGGCCTAGAAATCTCATCTGATTCTTAAGGATATTATCTCTCTCAAGCAAAGTTCTCTTCTGATATTCTTAATCGGGTTGGCCTTACTGATTGCAAAACTGCATCAACATCTCTAGAAACCAATGTCAAACTTACTCCATTATATGGTACTATTCTCTCAGATGCCACATTATACAGACAACTAGTAGACAATCTTGTTTATCTCACAGTCACTCATCCTGACATTGCCTATGTTGTTCATCTGGTTAGGCAATTCATGTCTGCTCCACGGTCTATCCATTATACTGCAGTTTTTCGCATTCTCCGCTACATCAAGGGCACCATGTTTCACGGTCTCCACTTCTTCAAAAAGTCTAATATTCTTCTTTCCGCCTACTCTGATGTTGATTGGGCAGGTGACCTAACTGATCGTCGCTCTACCACTGGATATTGTTTCTTTCTTGGAAACTCTCTCATATCTTGGCGAAGCAAGATACAATCCTTCATTTCTCGATCCAGCACTGAAGCTGAATATCGTGCTCTTGCTGATACCACTCAAGAACTTCTTTGGCTCTGTTGGTTACTTGCCGATATGGGTGTTCTCGAATCAACTGTAACTATCCTATATTGTGACAATCAGAATGCTATTCATATTGCTCACAATAATGTATTTCATGAACAAACAAAACATATCGAGATTGATTGTCATTTTGTTCGTCAACATGTTCTTCAAGACACTGTTTGTCTCAAATCAATATCCTCCACAAATCAAATAAGTGATATCTTCATCAAATCTCATCTACCAGGCAGATTTCAAGAATTAGTTTCCAAACTCAAGTTGATTGTTTCTCTTCCTCCTTGAGTTTGAGAGGGAATCTTAAGTTATATTTCATATTGTAATTCACTTATATTTCACTTGTACTACACTTATATTATTTCACTTGTACTACACTTTCACTATTTCGCTTGTACTACACTTCTATTATTTCACTTGTACTACACTTCGGATTCTCTATGTACATTCTCAAACACACCAATACAACATTAAATCATTTTTTCTTCTTATCTCTCTATACTCTTCACACTTTTATTGATTATGTTATTACTAGAGTCTAGAAGGAAGAAAGTAAAAAATCAAATTAATGTCTAAATTTTATGCATATTTAAATTAAAATTGTATAAGTCTTTGAAATTAATTTTATTATACTATGATTGATCATAATATTTTAAATTGATTTGATTTACTTATAATTGGCTAATAAAATTAAAAGCTCAAAAAATCTACACAATCTCTCATTTTCTTTGATAAAAATAAATAAAAAATCTCAATGCTTTTTCTGGTATGGTCACTTTTTCTTTATTTTAAAAAAGTACTATTTTTTATTTTATTTTTAATTTATAAATTTAAATAACTTCATAATTAAAATAAACTTTATAATAATAATATACACAAACGGAATGAAATAAAAGGTACAGTGAGAGAGAAATCAAGAGAGAGAAATAGAGTGGAAAAGGAAATAAAATGATATTTTTTTGAAAGAGAGTAGGAGATTTTTAAAAAAATTATTTTAAAAAAAAATCAATTATATTATTAAAAATTTAACAATTTTTAAGACCCTATCTAAATATTAATACTTAACATAAAACATTGGAGCACTAATATTAATTTGGTGGATAGGGTGTTTTAGATTTCATTAAAATATATAGGATCATTAAATTTATAACATACAGATGATATTAGTAGATGCAGGGATATAAAGGGTTCTTCAGAGATCAAAATCTAGGATAAAAATAACTCCAACAATAGGGCTTCGATCGTTAATCTTATCACAAGAGGATAATGAAGAAAATTAGGGAGTAGTGAAACAATCAAAGCAATATATGAAGAAACATTAAGTATATGTAGGGTGACAATTAAAATAAAGTGTGAAGTAATATATTTGATTTAAAAAAAATGAATTTCGAAAAAAATAAAAGAATTTATAAAATGAAAAAATCAAGAAAGAGAAACCAAGAGGAAAAAGAGATAAAATGATATTTTTTTGAAAGAGAGGAGATTTTTAAAGTTTTATTTTTATAAAAATGCAATTCTATTGGAGAAAATTTAACAATTTTTAAGAATTAAACTTGATTGACACTATTTAATTATGAATAATTAAAACAAACAAAAATAAAGTGTTGTTATTGAAAAGTTAAAGAACCATATAGAACTTAATCTTATTATTATATATAGTAATATTGGAGCACTAATATTAATTTGGTAGATAGAGTGTTTTACTTTGATCAAATTTCATTAAAATATATAATATCGTTATATTTATAACATATAGATGATATTAACAGGTGTGTTAGTGATACCAAACAGTTTTCCTGATATCATAATTTAAGGTAAAAAAAAGCTCCAATAATTGTACTTCCATCGTTTAACTTATCACCAGAGTCTACCACATAAATAATTAGTAAATTAGGGAGAAGACAGTGAAGTGAATTAGGGAGTTGTGAAACAACGAGAGCAATATAATATAGAGAAATTTTAAGTAAATATAGGGTGACAATTGAAATAAAGTGTGACACAAAATATTTGATTTTCACAAATGAATTTTGAAAAGAATAAAAGAATATATAAAATAAAATGAAGAAATTTAAGTAATACAAAAGAATTGGGCATTGATTAATAAGATGTGTCTTGTGTTGTTTTATAGAAATCTTGATTGCTTGCACTCAATTGGGAGACCTTGAGGGAAGCGATTGAAGTCATTGCAATAGTTGTAAACCATGTGCTTCTGGTGCACCCATCGGATTCTGTTTCGGCCAGCAGCGTCGAGTTTCTGATCCTGCCAAGCACTTTCCAGAGATGAAGTTGAAGATGTAGAGAGACAAGATGAACCACTAACACAAACATTGGCCTTGTAGTTTCTAAAATAGGCAGTGAAAGGTGCTTTAGTCCAATCAGTTTTCACACGTCCTCCTTGTGTTGCCCAATCATCAGCATTCCACAAACTTGTGTAAACCCTCATTGGCTTGCTGCTGGGAAATGGAACACCAGCAGACTCCAAATTGTTGAACACCCTAATTGGAATGTTATCCACCAAGAAGCTGCATATATGGATGAAGTTTAATAAATTAGATGGTCTAGTACTAGAGTCGTAATTGTTTGATATCTACCCTATTTCGATTCCCCAACTCCAAGTATCATTTGGTAGTAATTAAGAATTGAAGGAAAAGAAAGATAAATATTAAATTAAAGATCTGAAGATCTGAAGATCTATATATATATACTTACATAATGCGTTGTTTGTTCCAAACAATGGAGTAGGTGTGAAAGCTGGTAGTGGGATCAAACCAGAGATGAAATTGTTGTTCTTTGTTTCCTTTTCCTTGGCTGAAGACATTTGTGTGAAGTGTGTATGGATCTCCAGATGAATTGCCCAAGAATTCAAAATCAATCTCATCATGGTTGGGACCTTCAGATGATAACTGCATGATTTTTTCTTATAAATTAATTTGAATTCTGAAGAGAAAAAAAGAAGGAAGTAATAAATATTGAAGAAGAATTAATTACATAAAAAGCAGTGACAGTTCCAGCAGAGTTTCCAGAAACTAGCTTGATTTGCATATCTATTCTTCCAAGTAAGTACTCATTCTTAGAGCGAAAGCCGGAGCCAGAGGCTTGGTCGAGAGAGAGACTAAGAAGTTGGCCTCCATTTACAATCTTAGCACGGTGGTCACCAAAGGTAATATCAACTTCTTCCTGAAAGTTGCCTGCTGAAACAACATTTAAAGAACTGATGATAACAAAAGCAGAAAGCATAAGCATTGTTGCTGATAAGTGCTTGATGTTGAAGAAGTTGGGTGACATTATCTTTAGAGAGATTAAAAAAAAAAGTACAGATTGGTTTAAGTGTGAGATATTAATTAAGAATGTGTTTGTAGAAGTGGAGATTTGTAGAAGCTTTATATAGAAGATCATCTTTTGCAAAATTATTCTTATCAAAATGTTTAAAGCTGGCAACGCTGTAAGGAAGGTTCAAGGGAAAACATGAAAACGGAATTAAGTTGACTAATAATAAAACAAGTTGTCTTTGGAGGGAAAGCGGTTTGAGTGAGAAGTTCCAAAACAGGTTATGCAGAGCTGGCAAAGTGGCTCATGAGCTGCTTCAAAACTCAAGACAGATTGGCAGAGCATATATATGACAGATTCACAAAGTTGTCTTTGAATATTGTAGTCGTCATTATGGATAATTATCAAAGCATTAATATTTTATGTATTGCATATATGAGTGGAGTAATTAATCTTATGTATTGCATTTCATTATTAATCTTATAATTTAACGCATTTAAATTACACAAATATTTTGTTAATAACAAAATATTAATAATTACGTTAGCTGTTTTACAAACATATTTTGTTATAATTTAGCTGCTTCAAAATTTTAACTTTTTCATTTAAATTACGTTAGCTCTCTTACAAACATATTTTGTTATATTTCATACCTATCTTGTTATATATATATATATATATATATATATATATATATATATATATATATATAAATTTGGATGTGTATTTATTGTATTAAAATTTTAATAATTTTTTATTTAATTTTAATATTTTCACTTAATTTTAAAATTAGCAGATTAATACCTATAAAATAAATGGTGAATTAAAAAAAGTTAATAACAACACATAAGTTCATATATGATAAGATTTTATAAGTAACAATATATAATAAAATTCATTATAAAAGAATAATAAGCTTCAACATTATTGGAAATATTGTTCACGAATAATATACTTTCACGAATCAAATGAAAAAAAGGTTAGTACAAAAGCATAGGTATCTGTATGTATTATAGAACAAATTTAATAATAAATAACCTTAAATTGAGGATTTAATAACTATATCAAATAAATCAAAATCAACTATTAATTCTAAAACAATCAGTTTAAAGTTTAAGTACAAGTTCATTAACGATAACTTGTTTAAATATTAATAATTAAATAAAATAATTATGATATAACATACACAATTGTTTGATATAACAATTCAAGAACAAAAATAAAGAAGAAGTTGTAAAAACATATGATCAAAATACTATAAACTAATTAACCTTATTAATAAATCAAGCACATGCGGTCACCAATATTTGATAGATTGATTAAATAAATAAGCTTAAAGAATTATGATTTTATATTTACAAACCAAGAGAGAGATTAAGAAGAAAAAAAAATGTTCTAGTATGGTTGATTGAAACAATAAGTAATGAGTTTTATTTATAAAAAATATTAAAACATTTAATCTTATACAATATATAAATATATTTTCTATCAAAAATAAAAATAGTAATACTCATTAATTAAAAATAGAAATAGTAATACTCATTAATTAAGAAAACTTCTATTTAAAGAAGATTTTTTTTAAAGTGGACTCGTTAATCAAGAATATTTTTATTTAAAAAAGAGTTTTTTTTAAAGTAGACTCATTAATCAAAAATACTCTTATTTAAAGAAAAATTATTTTTAAAGTATATTTTAAGCCATTTTTTAGGCTAAGATTTGGCCTATAATTTAGGCAATATCTTATATAATATTTTAACATATATCTTATTCTATATTTTAACCTATATCTTATCCTACATTTTAGCCTAAAATTTAAGATATATATTCAAAACAATGAAACACATTAAAAAAATAGCTAAGTGGTAATTTCATGAATTGATTCAAGTTTAAGTAAATATTTTAGTAGCAAAAATAATTATAGATTTGTAAGTATGTGCTATTAAATGTATGAGTGCAGTCCTATGCGTTATAATTATAATAGATATACTTGAATTATAACTATATAAAATTCTGACATTTCTTTGAATTTACTTGATAGACTTGATAACGAGCTTAAATATAAGTTTACATACAAATATTTTTTCCACAAAAATAACCAATAATTATAATACTTACATATTGCCATTTTGGTATTTTCGTGTGAATAAACCTCTCTCACTACATGACACTTATAAGAATAAGATAAAATACAATGATGTCCCAAACTCCATAATAGAACTATCCTATGATCCTGTGAATCCATTTTCGCTACAACTTGAAGTTTTTTTAGTGATATGTATGTGTTTCTAAATATTAATTATAGCCAAATCTTCAGATTCTTTTATTCGATTTCTAACAAATGTAAGATTAAAGCAATTAAATTTATCTTTGTAATTACTTTCTAATATGTTACATTTACTTGTATTTTTGTATTCAATATATTACATCTATTTTATTTTTAGATATTACATATTTCATCTCTTCTGTCGTTATATGTACAATAATTAATTTTTAATATAACTTAAATTTTATCATTTTTGTGATATACCATATATAAGATGTTACAATGATCTCTATATTTGTATATAATTGCATTATATATATTGCATTTAATGAGTTATATATACTTTATCTTTAGATATAACATGTTACATTCATCTCTACCTTTAAATATAACACATTATATCTATATATACATTTGGATGTAATATGTTACCTCTATCTCTAATAGAATCGCCAAAGCTTTAGTAAGGTCATTGTGGATGATCGAATCTCTACTAAAATCATCAAAAATATGATCGGGTCTTATGTAAAATGATAATATTTTATTCCGTTTGTTGAGTAGTTTTATGTAAAATAATAAGTTTTAAGATAAATTCTTGTTAGTTAAAAAAATTAATTAATTTATCAAAATTGATGTTATTTAGGTCAAAAATTAGAGTTGTGATCTAATGGAACAAATATAAATACTCTTGATGGTCACCTTTGTAAGTTAATTTACTTTTAAATATGTGGAGTAAATATAAATACTCTTGAAGGTCACCTTTGTAAGTTAATTTACTTTTAAATATGTGGAGTAATTAGGAGTTAGTGTTAAAATAATCCTATACTTTTTTATATAATAATATTTTATTCTTATCTTTTTAAGTTTGATAGGTTTAGTCCAAAAGCTTTTATATAGAGTCAATTCAGTCCATTTTTTAAATGATATTTTTTTAGAAGTAAAATTGAATTTTTCTTAAAAATTTTTATAATAATTGCTAGGGTGAACTATACTTTTTGTTTACTAATTTTATCATTTTTAACACTTTAATATTTTAACAAAAGTTTAGTAAATTTTCATTCATTTTTCTTATATTTAATAATTTCAATCCACATTTAAAGATAGTTGACTAAATATGTTAAACTTTAACGTTAAGAGATTTAGTCTAATTTTTAAATTTAGATTAAAGAAGATTTATTTATGACTAAATTAGTATAATTACAAAAATTATAATATATAAAATATGATTAAAAAAGTTATAAAAGATACATTTTTTATTTTCTTCTTTAATTTATAATGTACCTTAACATTTTGAGAATTTTAATTTTTTTTAAGTTTTCTCCTCCTAATATTAAATGTAATTCATTAAAATATTAATAAATATATTAGATACAAGCTTAATTATATTAAAATAATTCTTTCTTTTTTATATTTTAGTTTGAGTTTTATAGTTATACATATTTTGACAAATGTAAAATTTAAGTATTTTGAACAATAAATGAAGTTTTATTTAATTAAATTTAAAGTAAAAAATCATTGAATTTTATTATTATTGTTTGTGATTCTATATATCGAGAATCATTGTATTTATTTTTGTTTTACCTTATTTCTATTCACCATTTTGATTTTGATTTTGAAATTTTTGCATCATGTATTTTTGACTTTTTGAGTTGATAATATCAAAACATAACTCAAAATATTGAGAAAAGTAAAATTTCATATATCTAAGAGAGCAAAAAATTCAAATGACTATCTATTAGAGTTTATACATTTTTTTAAAATAAAACTCTTATATATTATTTAAATTAAAAGCATGTATTATGATTAGGCCCTCTTTTCATTATTTAAAAAAAAATACTATTTTTCCCTATCTTAATTTGTAAATTCAAACAACTTCATAATTAAAATAAAATTTATAATTTTAACATACACAAATAGGATGAAATAAAAGATCCTAAGAAGAAAGATCAAGAAAGAGAGACTGAGATAGAGAAAAAAGAGAGATGAAATGATATTTTTTTGAAAATGGTAGCCGATGTTTTTTTAAAAAAGTTATTTTAAGGAAATCAAATTTTACTCTTGAAAATTTAAGAATTTTTAAAAAGTTAGAGCTAATTGATGATATCGAAATATTAGTACCTAATTTAAAACAAACATGACTAAAATATTTGTTAAAAAGTTAAGAAGTTATATGGTCCTTAATCCAAACAATCATATATGAGTATTAATATTATTTTTTTAAGTGGGTTTGTTTGTATTTGATTAAAATATATAATTGGTTAAATTCATGAACTTAGTGTTCAAATCTAGGGTAAAAAAGTTGCAATAATTGTACTCTTTTGTCTTATCTCTATGGTCTAGAACATAAACGGTGAAGTAAAAGGAATTAAGTTGACTTATAACAAAATAAGTTGTCTTTCGAGGGAAAGCGGTGTGAGGGAGGAGTTCCAAATAGGTCATTCATATGGTGTTGGCGATGACTCATTAGCAGGAGGAATGGTTTATTGGTACTGTACTAATAGTTGATGTTAATCATATATCATAATTATAAAGGGTAAAGTATGTGGATAATTAAAAATTGTATAACTTTTTCATTCTTTTGCTCATTTAAATTTATAATTTTGAATTTTTATTCCCATGAACTGCTTCAAAAACGCAAGACAGATTGACAAAGCATAAGACACATTTGAAGATTTAGTGGTGCTTCAAATGCAAGATAAATATAATAATTTTTACATTAGGATATTTTTGTGATGTAAATTATTAATGATATATAAATAATTTTTTTAATGATAATTTTATTAAAATATAATGATATTAATGTATAATTAATATTAAAAATAAAATAAATATTTTATATATTTTTATTTTAATAATAATAAAATTATGATAAATATTTTGAAATTAATAATTTTCAAAAACTTACTCCTATAGTAAGTAATGTATAACTCATATTTTTAAAGTCACGGTGCTTGTCATTTGTAAATCACTTTTCACATTTTTTTATTAACATTGAATACAGTAGTTGTATCTATTAATTATTAACATCATTAAAATTAATTTATAAATAATTTGATGAATGATTATTTAAGCCTATTATCTTTAATAAAATTATAAATTAAGTGTACAATACAAATCCATTATATTTATAAAAACAATTTACAAAAATTTAGTCTAGAAGGTAATAAATCTGTGATGCCTTACTTATTTATTTTAAATTTAAGGAACACAAGTCTATTATTTCATAAAATAAACTTTTCTAATTTTTTTTTTTATAAAAGTAACGAATTATTCTATCACATCTAAAAAAAATACTAATTTTTTTATCTATTTTAATTTATAAATTTAAATAACTTCACAATTAAAATAAAATTTATAATATTAAGATATATAAATAGAATGAAATAAAAGTTACAAGAGAGTTCGAGAAAGAGAAATTGAGAGGAAAAAAAAAATGATTTTTTTTTGGAGTGACAGTGCCAGTAGAGTTTCCAGAAACTAGCTTGATTTGCATGGCTATTCTTCCAAGTACGTTCTCATTCTTAGAGCGAAAGCCGGAGCCAGAGGCTTGGTCAAAAGAGAGACTAAGATGTTGGCCTCCATTTACAATCTTAGCACGGTGGTCAGCAAAGGTAATATCAACTTCTTCCAGAAAGTTGCCAGCTGAAACAACATTAAAAGAACTGATGATAACAAAAATCAGAAAGCAAGTTTCTGGACACATAATGAATAGACAATTTTACCTATAAATAAGTAATATTTTTTACCTCAAAGAGATACAACAAAGAAGAGAAACAATGTAAAGCTAAAAGAAAATTTTTATTTAATGAAAAATAATGTTGTGTACGTGATAGAGTGAGAGATAATATTTTAAAAAAATATTAAAGATATTTTTTTAAAAACGGAGTAATAAAATTGTGAGTTTGAAATACTTGTGTGTTACTATTTTGTATTTATCTTAATTTATTGTATTGCCTCTTACTTTGTAACCATTAATTTTATTAATTAAAGAAATATTTTTCGGAGTTTATCTTGTATACATAACTCAAATTAAAAAGTAAATCACGTTAAATTATCAGTGTCATTATTTTACTCTATTGAATTTATTTTATTTTTACTCACTATGCTCCAACAATTGGTATTAGAGCTAGTCTAATAAAATTTTTAGTATGTTCTGTGGTTGAAGCATAAACTGATCTGTCACATTAAAAAAAATTATTAGATCCAAGCCGTATTAATTCGCAGAAAAAGAAACACAACGAAAAAAATGTCATACTAGAATATATATACTGAGAAATTTAATGGCAATAATAATTTCTCTTTATGGAAAAGAAGCATGAAAGATATTCTCATTTAATAGAAGGTGCATAAGGTGTTGTTAGATGAGATTGCAGCCAATACAATCCGTCTATATCTCTTAGACAATGTCTTGCAAAATATTGAATAAAAAAATTGTAAGACTGCAAAAGAAATATGGGAGACTTTAGAAAACGTGTACATTTCAAAGAACCTTGCCAATAAATTTTATTTGTGAAATGAACTATATTAGATGAGGAAGGAAGATAATGTGAGCATGATGCAACACGTTAGTGATTTCAACAGCAAGCTTTCTCACTTAGCAAGATTCAATGTGAGTTTCGACGATGAAGAGAAAGATGTGATGTTGTTGGCATCACTACTCTCATCATATAATCATCTCACAACAAATTTGCCTTATGTGAAAGACAATATGGATTTTGAAGTTGTTGTAGAAGCCATGTTGTCATATGAGAAATAGAATAGGGAGAGAAATTCAGAAGCACAAGCCTTTATCATAGAGTTAAGAGGAAAGAGACAGTACAGAGAACAGAAACCCAGACGTAAGAGCAGAGGCAAACCAAACAATTATGCCAATGTTGAATGCCATCACTATAAGAGGAAAATTCACATCAAGAAATTTTTCCAGGTGTTCAAGAAAGAAATGAACAAAAGCAAAGCAGTGAAGAAAGATGACATCAGTGATGATGAGCAAAAAAATACCATACACGAGTTCAATATCATTTATGATGAAGATGTTGTCAATCTTGCATCACACGAGACCATCTAGGTAATTGATAGTCGTGCTACAATTCACACTACACCGCATAGAGAATTTTTTTTATCATACACACTTGGAAGTTTTGGTGTTGTTAGAATGGGAAATGAAGGCCTAAC
The DNA here is from genome assembly GCA_037013495.1 of Hippophae tibetana. NCBI lineage: Eukaryota > Viridiplantae > Streptophyta > Magnoliopsida > Rosales > Elaeagnaceae > Hippophae > Hippophae tibetana. Next base: position 21,504,377 of record CM072804.1, read on the forward strand.
AAAGGTTGTTGTCAGAGGAGATGTTTGCTTGGAAATAGAGAATAAAACCAGACTATTTCTGAAGAATGTCAGGCATATTCCAGATATACGTCTGAATTTGATCTCTGTACGTAAACTTGCAAATGAAGGATATTGTAGCTCCTTAATTTATGACAAATAGGAACTTACAAAAGGCTTCTTAGTAGTGACAAGAGGTGAGAAGAATACAACTATGTATATAATGCAAGCAAAGTTCTCCACCAACACAGCAAATGCCATGGAGAAATATTGTACAACTAAATTATGGCATAGAAGACTCAATTACACGAGTGAAAAAGATATGACAAGTTTATTGATGAGTGCTCAAAAAGCACTAAAATTACAATGATTTTATGCACATTAATTGATTAATATATATATATATATATTTATATGTTTTATCATATATTTATATATATTTGTCTTTTTCGGAATCACGGGTATTTTTATTGTTTTTTAGGTATTTTGGCTTAAAAACGTAACTTAAAGACTCAAAGAGGAATACTGGAAGCAATACATCACAAATATATAAATAAATAAATGGGGAAAGGTCAACAAATATGGAAAAATTGGACAAAATGGTCAAAAAGACTAGGTTTATCCACCTGATGAAGACGATGCTCCTATAGAAGTTGGTGCTGAAGACGAGGGAGATGATAATTTATTAACCAGTAATAACACCCACAACTTCTCATGTTCCTTTGAGAAGAACTGATAGACTGAGACGACCTTTTACCATATATCTTCTATATGAGTATGCTACTTTCACTAATGGGGGAGAAACTGAGAGTTATGAAGAAGCCATGGATGATGAATCTAAACAAAAATGGATTGAAGCCATGCAAGATGAGATGAATTCCTTGCATGAAAAAAAAATTTTGAGCTGATGAAGCTGCCCAAAGGGAATAAGGCTTTAAAAAATAAATGGATGTTCAGGGTTAAGCATAAAGAACACAATTCATGTCCGTCATACAAAGCCAGACTAGTTGTCAAGGGATTCATCCAAAGAAAAAGAGTTGACTTTGATAAGATTTTCTCACCAGTTGTGAAAATGACATCCATCTGTACTATGCTAGGGTTAATAGGAAGTCTTGACATGGAGGTTGATAAAATGGATGTCAAAATTGCCTTTCTACATGGTAACTTGGAAGACAATATATACATGGAGCAACCAGAGGGTTTCAAGCAAAAGGGGAAAGAGGATTATGTTTGCAAATTAAAGAAATGCCTCTACGAATTAAAACAAGCACCGAGACAATGGTACAAGAAAGTTGAGTTTGTTTTGGTGGGAAAAGACTACAAAAAGACAACTTCAAACCATTGTGTTTTTGTACAAAAATTATGTGATGATGATTTCATTATTCTTTTGCTCTATATGGATGATATGTTGATTTTTGGCCAGAATATTTCCAAAATCAACAACTTGAAAAATTAGTTTAGTAATTATTTTTCCATAAAATAATTGAGACTAGCAAAACAGATTCTTGGCATAAGTATTATTAAAGACAGAGGCGCTAAGAAAATATGGTTGTTACAAGAGAAGTACATTGAAAAAGTACTTCAAAGATTTCATATAGACAAGGCTAAAGCAATTAGTTATCATCTTGCTAATCACTTTAATTTAAGTTCTAAGTAGAGACTTTCTATAGAAAAAAAGAAGGAAGAGATGGAAAAGGTTATGTATGCTTCAACAGTTGGAAGTCTAATGTATGCAATAGTTTGTACATGGCCGATATCGCTCATGCATTTTGAGTTGTAAGTAGATTCCTTTCAAATCCTGGAAAGGAACATTGGGCTGCAGTGAAATAGATTTTCAAGTATCTTTGAGGTTCTTCCAAAATATGCCTATGTTTTGGAAATGACAAACCTATGCTAGTTGGATATACAAATGAAAATATGGCTGGGGATATGGATTCCAGAAAATTTACTTCAACTTACCTGACTACATTTGCAGGGGTAGCTATGTCATGGCAGTCAAAGTTACAAAAATGTGTTGCACTGTCTACTACAGAAGCAAAGTTTATAGCACCAATAGAAACATTTAAAAAGTTACTATGGATGAAAAAGTTCTTGAAAGAACTTAGGTTGTAACAAGACAGTTACCAATTATTTTTTGATAATCAGAGTGCTATCCACCTAGGAAAGAATGCCTCATTTCATTTGAGGTCAAAACATATTGATGTGAGATATCACTGGATTAGGGTTGTAATGAAGAAGAAGCTATTATAGTTTGAGAAGATCCATAGAGAAGAAAATGGATCAAACATGTTGACGAATATTCTTCCAAGATAGATTTTTGAATACTGTCATTTAGCTGCTGGATTGGTAGAGCCCTCCACATAGTCAAGAGAGGGGGATTTGTAGATCCATCCTACATGGAAGGGAAGGAAAATAAAATTTTTAGATGGAACCACATTTGACAAATGTATCAAATAAAAAATATATATTTTGTGGCTAAACTTTGGCCAACTACGTGGTCAATTTTTGGCCACATAAGGGATAAGCAATTTTGCCTATAAATAGACAATGTTTTTGCCTTAGAGAGATACACCAAATAAGAGAAGTAAAATAAAGTCAAAGGGACAATTTCCTTTGATGAAAAATAGTGTTGTGCGTATGAGAGAGCGAGAGAATATTTTTGAAAAATATTTGGGATATTTTTTTATAAGGGGAGTGACAAAATAGTGAGTATGGGAAACACTTGTATGTCAATATTTTCAGTTTATCTCAATTTGTTGTATTGTCACTCACTTTGTACCCATTAATTTTATTAGTGAAAGAAATATTTTTTAAATTTGTCTCGTGAACGTAGTCCATATTAAAGAGTTTACCATGTTAAATTATCGGTATCATTATTTTACTCTGTTAAATTTATTTTATTTTTACCAGTTTTCTCCCAACAATGATTGTTGATGATAAGAACTTGGGGTTTAAGATGGGTGAAATTATATTAAGAGATTAAAAGACTACATATTGGTTTAAGTGTGAGATATTAATAATGTGTTCGTATAAGTGGAGTTTTGTAGAAGCTTTTTTGGTAGATCTACACATATATAATTGAGTAGAAAGCAAAATTATTCTTATCAAAATGTTTATAGCTGGCAATGCTGTAAGGATCAGGTTAAAGGGAAAATATGAAAAAAGAATTAAGTTGGCTAATAATAAAACAAGTTGTCTTTAGAGGTAAATAGAACATTATCTTAAATGCTCCTGAGGTTTGGCATATCTTTAATTATGTTCCTGAGATTTATAAAATATTAAAAATGCCCATTATATTTTAATGGTGTTAATCTTCCATCCATTACTATTTAGATTACTATTCCTAGGCTTTGATACCAATTTCTGTAGATCGATACATTGTTTTAATCGGGGGTTAATATTGACCTAGTTGATGGTCTTTGTCTATTTATTAAAGGTAATAATTTGTCTAAAAAACTTATTATTTTGTTGTATAAGTCTAATTTTCTTATATATTCATTACAATTGCATAATATATTTTTTTTTCATTATGTTTGTTGCTTAATTCTAATCCTGAATCTATTAATTGTCTTTTAAAATTAAAAATTACTCTTTCATTTGGTAAATATAATAATTCTAATTTATGTACTAATGATTCGATGTTCATTGAATATTATCTTGATAAATCATATGTGTTGAATGTATATTATTTTGTCATATTCGTAGTATATAATCAGGTTTTCCTTGTGTACATATAGTGTATTTATAATCTTCAAAAAAGTAATATCCAAATATTAAGTTGTTGAATTCTTCTTCCTCTATTCTCACATATTTTTTTATTAAAATAGTCTTTTAATGTCCTTGAAACATGGTGGTTTATGATGCTTGTAATAGCTTTAATATAATCTGTATAGGAATGGGCACGGGGACGGGCGGGGACGGTTTTTGATATAACCGTCCCCGAACCGAATTATAAAACCTATAACCGAAACCGCCCGAAAACCGTTACGGTTCGGGGATGGTTTTTTACCCGCGGGTAACGGTTCGGGACGGTTATGAAAAAAACCCCGAAAAAAAACCGAAATATATATATAATTTAATTTATTAAATATATATATAATTAATTTTTTATTTATAATTTAATATATAATTTAATTAATTAAATATAATTAATTTCGGGTACGGGCGGGTACGGTTTTTAGTATAACCGTAACCGAACCGTAACCGTTGTTTCATATTCGGTTTTTACCCGAAACCGTCCCCGTCCCCGAATTTTACCGGTTAAAAACCGAACCGCCGGTTCGGATAACTGCGGATAACCGAACCCACGGTTTTTTTGCCCATCCCTAAATCTGTATAGATATCTAATAAGGTGTTAAATCTTTTAAAATTTTCAAGACAAGTTTCATAATCTTCATTTTTAAAATATTTATTTAAATTATAGGGATAACTTTTATCATATGTTTCTAATAGAATTAGATTTTTATCTTTGATTTCCATTGGAATTATTAGTTGTTTATTTCTAAAATTAAATTCCATTTTCCTGTTTTAACAATATTATATTTTGTTGTAAGTAAATATTTAAACATTGAAGATTCTTAACTAACTTAAATTTATAATTATTATATATGAATTTGATGGGTCCACCACGTTCTTCCCTTCTATTCGTCTTCTTTTGTTACAACTATTATGCCTCAGCTTTGCTCAAATCTTAATGCCCTCCTCGCAATGGTGAACCTTCTACATCCGTACATAAATGGTGTCCAATAGTTGACTTACTAAAACAGAGTAACTGAACTCCATTTTATTCATAGCATAATAATTATTACAACTTAAGGCCAACTAAGAACCTTGAAAGAGGTGCTTAGCTGCTCATAGTTACTGGGTATAACATTATTGGTTTTGAGATTTCTAGATAGAGAGGTTTTCTATGCAAGAGTGTTTCATAGTAGAGAGCTCTGAATTTCTATGTATTTGTATGTGTTTTGAAATGATAATAAGGGTTCCTTTTATAGAATAAGGAATCCATGTTTACAAGACTAAAATTATTATTTTACCCTTGTTCTAATAATTCATCTGCTTTTCTATCTTAAAGGATAGACACTCGTTTTTCCCTTGGCATATGCTGCCAACTAAGATGTGGGGTCTACATCTTTATATCTTTTGTAGTTTTCTGCCGACAACTTCTTTTCTTATTTTCCTTTGTCATTTTCTGTCGATAGTTCCTTTGATGATGTTGATGATGACACATCTTTATCTTCTTGGTCTTTGATGTAGAGAATGCATCTGTAGTCTTTGATGCAGAGAATGCATATGTGGTCTTTGATGCAGAGAATGCATATGTGGTCTTTGGTGGCTTTTCTGGCATAGAAGAAGAATACTTTCCTTGTTTCTTGACCAATTTCTAAGTTGTTGCAATTAAAATTGGTTTCATATTTGATGATTTTTTCACCATCTTCTTTTGATAGAATCATGCTACTGTGGGAAATGATGATGAATTTAATAGTTGAATAATTTACTTTAATCTCATTAGAATTGTCAATCTTCATGAGTTCATAATAAATTTGGCTTAACATTTGACCTCTTAATACACAAAGTTTTTCTGTGTTGAATTCCTTTTCAGGAAGTGCCCTTAGTTTGGGAACCTCTCTATTTGTGTTGGAAATTCCTATCTTGATGAAGTGGTAGGAACTAATACTTCCTTCCTCATTCCAGTCTATTAATGAACTGAAAATCTAAGATAAACAACTTTATCACCTACTTTAATTTTTCTTCTGAAATTCTTGATTGTTCTTATAAAATTGTCTGGAAAATAATTTAACTCATTTAAATTAATTCCTAGATATATATTTTCTATTAGTCCTGCATGAAATGCTTTATACACAAATATTGGATTTACTTCATGCAGGAAATTCCTTGTCTGTAGTATAGAATTTCATATCTTCAATATGTTCTTGGGTAGATTTTCTGGCCAAATTATAAAGACTCAACCATTGTAGTTTACTGAGGTTTCTATATTGATCCCTTTTCATCTTCAATGATTGGAGTAGTTCTAGGAGATGTCTCCTTGAATAGTACTAAATGTTTTACTATTTTTGATGTCTCTGGTGAAGATGTTTCTCTAAATAGAATTGGAGGCCTTGCTATCTTTCCAAGATTTTTCAATCGTCTTAGAACTATTGGTTTTTGTTGTAGTGCTGCAGAATAATTTCTTACTATCTCTTCTAGAGTTATTAGTTTTGGTGTTTTGTAGTTGGTACAACTACCTTCAGCTTTATTCTGTTGGTGAAGGCTTTATTATTTACTCCACTAATTCCTAGAATAGATTTGCTAGCTTCTGCCTAATTGTTATAAATTCCTAGTTTTAGGCCATTATAGACCACATAAACGTTTTTCTGTTCTTATTTTTTTTCCTTATCTGCCCAATTGAGCTTTATGGTTTCAAAAGTTTTTTGTAAACTATTAGGTTCTTCCTTTTTTAATCAAGATTTCTCATTTGAGCTTCTGGTCTCTAGAGGTTGTTTTGAACAATTAAGTTATTCTTGTTTCTTTCCTATCTCTATAAGAGATTTCTCGAGATATAACAACTCAAGTTGTTCCTGTAGGATTTTTATCTCCTTTTCTTTTATCTTGATTTTGATATCAAGATGTTCCATTCCTAAAAACATAAAAAATAGTTAGAGGTGCTAATTCTCTGGTAAGAGCATCAACTAAGCTATTTTTATGTCCTCGAAGATGTTCAACATCAAAATTGTAATGGTTGAACCATTGTTACCATCTAACTAGTCTTCCTTGTTTGTAATAACCTCCGATATTAGTTCTTAAGAAATAACCAAAATTCTTGTTATATGTTCTAACAATGAATCTAAAGCTTATGACATTTATTACAAATTTCTTAATAGTCTTTTTTTTTCATTAATAGTTTCATTGGAAAGATCCTGATGTATATCTACAAAAATATTCATCTTTGTCATCTACTCTTGCTTTAAGAACTGCTCCTCAATATTCTTGTGAAACATATGTTTCAATTATAATCTTATCATCTGGTCCTGGATGGTATAAAGTTGGTAAATTTTTTTACCTTTGCTTTTACTTTGCCCATATATAGAGTATCTTCTTCTGTCCATTTCCAAATATGATATTTTTTTTCAATTTTGCTTGTAATGGTTTTCTCATTTAAGCAAGTTTCTTGATATATGCTTCTGTATATGTTAAACATCCTAAAAATCTTAGTAATTGGTTTTTATCTTTTAATTCACTAAGAAAACCTTGAATATTATTTAGTATATGGGATTGTAGATTATGTTTTCCATATTAAATTTCCAACCCTAAGTATTTGATTTTTTGTTGAGCAATTATTGCTTTCTTTTCAGATAGTACAATGCCTTATTTTCTACATTCTTGTAATATGTTGATAATATCCAAATAATGTTTATTTAATTCATTATTGAAAACCAAAATATCATCTATGTAAACACAACAAATATCTTGTAATTTCTTAAAAATGTTATCCATATATCTTTGAAAAATACACGTAGCTTGTTTGAATTCAAATGGTATAACTGTACATTGGAATTGACCTTGGGGCAACTAAATGCTCTTAAGTTTTGGGATTCATCATCCAATCTTATTTGCCAAAATCCACTTTTGTAATCAAAACTCGAGAAGTGTTTCTTTCCTTTTATTAAAGATAGTAGTTCTTTTTTTTTTTTGGAATGAAGTATACATCATCAATGGTTTCTTTATTTAGTGCTTTAAAGTTAATTATCATTCTATTTTTTCCTCTTCTTTTCTCTTCTTCTTTTTCAACTAAGAATGTTGGGCTAGAGTGAGGTGAATTACTTGGTATTATGACTTTTAATTCCAAAAGTTCTTGAATTTTTTTACCAAATTCAATCCTATCTTCTGGAGTATAAATCATTGGTTTTACTCTTATGATTTTGTTAGGATCTCTTAATTTTATATTGACTATTGTTTTAGATTTATTTATTTTTGGATCCAAAGGATTTTCTAAACTAATTGTTTTTAATAGTCTTCTAATGCCTGTTAGGGCTTTGTCTTCCTGTATCTCATTGAAAAAAGAGTTTTGTTTTTCTTCTATATCTAATGAAATATTTTCTAAATAAGGTTTTTGTTGGTTTTCTATCTCCCCACATTTTTGCTTTTTATGTTATTGCATAAAAGTTGAGTTTGAGACAGTTAAAGCTTTTCTTAATTTAAAAACATAGATGGTATCTTCTTCTAAGGTTGTGAGACTTATTTTGTCTAAATGTTGTGTGAAAGGTTGATATAAGTTTAGGAAATTATTTCCTATTAACAAATCTACTCCTGTTTCTTGTTGATATATAGTAGAAATGTGAAAGTTTTCTCCTCCTATCATTATATCAGTATCTTTTAATACCTGATTGAGTTTTATTGTAGTATTATTAGAAATTCTTACAATTAAATCTTTTGGTGCTTGTTTCCAGTTGTCTTCTGGAAATACATATCTACTGGTTGCACACATACTAGCTCATGTATCTATATATGCATTTAAATGATAAGTGTTATAGTCTTTGAATTTTAGTCCTACTTTAATGTAAGTACTATTTGGATTTGTAATACTATACAAATCATTCATCTTCTGATGAAGAATATTCATAATTTGATTGTTCATATCCTGAGTCAGTTATTTCTTGCTCAGTTTCTTCCAATAGATAGATACTATAAGTATCATCTATATTAGATTCCTTGATTGGTTCTAATTCCATTATGAAAGTTTCTTCTAAGATTTTTGCTTTTTGTGGAAATTCTTTTTTATGTTGAAGTCTGCTTGGACATTCATTAGCATAATGTCCTTCCTCATAACAGATTCAACATCTGCATTTTTTCTTTCCTAAAGGGCAATAATTCTTTTTTTCATAAGGTTTATAAATCTTTCTTTTAAAATATTTTTTTTGTAGTTTTCTCTATTAAATATCTTTTTATATTTTTGGAAATTTTGTTTTCCGAATTTATATTTTTGTTTATAAGATTTTATATTACATTCATATTTCCCTCGTATTCTAAAATCTTTTGTATCACAGCAAATTTTATCATTTCCTCTTATTTGTTTATATTCTTTTCTTTCTTGGCATTTAATAATGACCCAATCTTGAAGACTTCTTATTCTTCCTCCTAGATTATCTGGTATAGTTTCTATATTTCTTTGTTCTCAATTTTTTGTTAAGGTTTTATATAATGTTCTAGGTAATTTTTTAAAAAACATTTCTTTATAGGTTGTCTGTATAAAGGGTGGTAATTTATGGTAATACATTACATATTAACAAATAAAAGAATATATGTAACACATGTTACAAATTTCCATATTTGTTAGATGCCATTTAGCTTTATTGATTTCATTTTCACTGGATTCAGTGATAGTCTTTCTTTTATCTTCTCCAATAAATTCTTTGTATATTTCATTTATTATTGTATCAAAGTATTCTCTTCCCGTGGAAGCATTTCCTTGCATTAATAAATGTTGTTGATCTATTAAGTTTGAAAACCAAACTTTTACATTTCCTGTCATTTTATGTGTTATAAGCACTCTACAAGTTGAAGGATTTGTTTGGATAGTTTGAGAATTTTGTATGAGCACACTCATTCCACTAGCTCATTCATCTAAGACTTTTTCCTATCTCTTATAGAATCTAAATCTAGAAGTTCATTTTTATAATTATCATGGAGTTTGAACTATGGTGAAATACTACCTCTAGTTCCTCAATGCAACCCTTCCTCCATTTTAGGTAGTTGTCTTCTTCTATACATAGTATCAGGTTGTTCTGTTCTTTGCCTATTTCTTTCTCTTTTATGTGGGTCAGATGTTCCTTCTTAGTAAGAGACTGGCAATTAAATTGGTTTCATATGACCTTTTGAGGTTATATTTTCTGGTTCAGAATCAGTTTCATTAATTATTTTCATATCATCCTCTTCTTTGTTAGAACAAAGTTTTTCATTATAATGTTCTTCTATTTCTTTATTGGTTAATGTCAATAAACTGACCAATGTTTCTATATCTCTATTTTCAGGGTCCATGAATTTTCTTTCTCATTTTTTTCTATATTCCATTAAATTGGAATTATCTCTTTATTCTTAGATTGTTCCTCATTTTTAGGAATCAAAGAATCTAATCTCCTTGGTGGTTCTTCTGTTAATCCTTCTAAAGGATCATATTTATAACCTATTATTTCATTATCCCTATGTATGTTGTATACATCTTCTCTTAGTTCTAAAACTTCCTTGTGCATATCTTGTTGTAGTTTATTATAACCACATTCCTTTATTTTCTTTAGTAATTCTTTTTATATATCTATTATTTCCTATAAATATTTTGTGTTTGATTCTTGGACTAAATCCATTTCCTCTGTTAATATTTGTACAATTTCAAATAATGTTACTTGATTTTTTGCTACACCTACTAAGCTTCAATTTACTTCTAAATGCATATTTTTTATTTTTTCACTAAACATTATTTTTCCCTAATATGCAATCATGAACTAATGCCTTCATGATTTTAACTTCATTTTCTATTTTTTTAACTTCTTGGTTAGAAGTTTCTCCTTCATGGTTTATAAAAGTAAATCTTGGTATGCTATTAGTTTTAACAACATTACTATTGATTCCTGTTATTAAGGGTTTTTCTTTAATATATAGTTTTCATTCTTTTGGTATTTCAAAGTTTATTAGTATTTCTCGTTTTATTATTTGTCCAAGCTCCTTAAAATTTTTGTCTATTTCTATAAATTCATTTTTTCCACATATTAAACTATTATGATTATTTGTTAAAGAATATGCTACTAGATAATGTATTGAAAATGAATGATTTTCTTCTTTCATTAAATCTCCTTTTTCAAATTTATAAGACAGACTTAATACTTGATTTAGATTTTTATCATGTATATTTATAGTAAACCTAGGATATGCTATAAATTTTAGCTTTTGGTATCCTAAATTACCATGTATCATTCCTAATAAGGCATCATGTTTATTTATTATTCTGTTATCTAGTAATGCTATTTTTATTTTTGTATATATTTCTTCTCTAAAATAAGCTTTTATTACTATTTGAATTCCTCCTAAATGGATATATCCATTTTTTTCTTTATCTTTATGAAGAATTTTTGATAGCTTGTTTAATATAGTTTTTTTTATCAATTAATGGTATATTATATCTTCATTATGACATAGATTTTTTATTTTCAGGGGTAGACCTGTACCTCTTGAAATTCATAATGATCAAACATTAATAAAATAAACTATATATATTTAATCTATAAAGAGAACTTAATCAAAATAATTAAGCTTTAAAAGAAGGGCAACATACAAACAATTTAACTGAAGTTATAAGTTCTAACAGTATTAATTAGTTTATACTTTCCACCATTTAAAAAAAATGAATTCTGTGAGAAAAAATTATTCAAACTTCAGAGTTCACAGTTCAGAGTCTTCAGGCTAACAAAAAAACGACATGCCATTCAGATTTCAGACTTCAGACTTCAGACTAACAAAAAAATGACATACTATTCAGATTTCAGAGTTCGGACTAACAAAAAAACGACATACCATTCAGATTTCAGACTAACAAAAAAACGATATACCATTCAGATTTCAGAGTTCAAACTTCAAACTAACAAAACAACGACATACCATTCGGATTTCAGAGTTTAGACTTCAGACTTACCATTCAGTTTATTCAGGAAAAAACTACTACTAGACTACCAGTACTCCAGTAGTATTAGACCACATATCTATTTCGTGATTTTCGTCCATTGTTTTCATGACACGATGTGACGCGAGAAGAGGTGGTTAGTTGTTGGTGGAAGCGACGCGAGGAGAGGTGGCTAGTTTCTGGTTGAAGTAACGTGTGGAACAATGGATAGCTGTTGGTGGAAGCAATGTGAGGAACGGTGGTTAGCTGCTGGTGGAATCAACACGAGGAACGGTGGCTAGTTACTGGTGGAAGCGACGACGGCCAAACCGAGAGCGTAGACGAAGAAGCGGCGAAAGCAGAGCGTAGACGGCGAAGTGGTGAAGGCGAGCGCAGAGGAACTGAGAGACTGATTTCTAGGGTTAGGGTTAAGCGTTAACGAGTTACGGCTTAACCCTAAACTCGAAAACAAAATATATATATATACCCTGGTTTATAATATTTTAAATAATAAAAATTATTTATTTAATAAAACTAGTCCGGTCCGGTCCGACCGGTTTATAATATTTTATAACCGGATCGGAACGTTTTAAAATCGATTTTATTTAATACGGATCAAACCAGACTGTTTCATTTACAAAACTGCACGGTTCGGTCCGATTTGGACCGGTTTTTCGTTTTAAATCAGTCTGGCCCGGTTTTTGGACACCCCTACTATGAAGCATGAGAAAGGTATAAAAATATAATTTGGTGTTGCCCTTAATATGAATTTCCAGATTGGTTGCAAGTTAAGAGGTTCTATAATAGGTTAAATACGAAAACTAGAACTATAGTTGATGTTGATATGATTTGAAATAGAGTAAGAGATTTTTAAAATTTTAAGTTCTAGAATAATTCAATTATACTACTAAAAATTTAATAGTTTTTTAAAAATTAGACTTAGTTGACCCTATCCAAATATTAGTTCCTAAGTTAAAACAAAACTAAAAAGTTCTTATTGAAAGATATGGTGTTTTAAATTAATTAAATTTCAATAAAATATATAAGATCGTTATATTTATAACATATAGATGATATTAACAGATGCGGTAATGATATGAAGGGTTTTCAGATAAGGTAAAAAAAGCTCCAATATTAGGGAGTAGTGGAAGAACGAGAACAATATACTGAGAAAAGATAAGTAAATACAGAGTTGCAATTGAAATAAATTGTGAAGCTATATATTTGATTTTCACAAATGAATTTTGAAAAGAATAAAAGAATATATAAAATAAAATGAAGAAATTTAAGTAATACAAAAGAATTGAGCATTGATTAATAAGATGTGTCTTGTGTTGTTTTATAGAAATCTTGATTGCTTGCACTCAATTGGGAGACCTTGAGGGAAGCGATTGAAGTCATTGCAATAGTTGTAAACCATGTGCTTCTGGTGCACCCATCGGATTCTGTTTCGGCCAGCAGCGTCCAGTTTCTGATCCTGCCAAGCACTCTACAGAGAGGAAGTTGAAGATGTAGAGAGACAAGATGAACCACTAACACAAACATTGGCCTTGTAGTTTCTAAAATAGGCAGTGAAAGGTGCTTTAGTCCAATCAGTTTTCACACGTCCTCCTTGTGTTGCCCAATCATCAGCATTCCACAAACTTGTGTAAACCCTCATTGGCTTGCTGCTGGGAAATGGAACACCAGCAGACTCCAAATTGTTGAACACCCTAATTGGAATGTTATCCACCAAGAAGCTGCATATACGGATGAAGTTTAATAAATTAGATGGTCTAGTACTAGAGTCGTAAATGTTTGATATCTACCCTATTTCGATTCCCCAACTCCAAGTATCATTTGGTAGTAATTAAGAATTGAAGGAAAAGAAAGATAAATATTAAATTAAAGATCTGAAGATCTGAAGATCTATATATATATACTTACATAATGCGTTGTTTGTTCCAAACAATGGAGTAGGTGTGAAAGCTGGTAGTGGGATCAAACCAGAGATGAAATTGTTGTTCTTTGTTTCCTTTTCCTTGGCTGAAGACATTTGTGTGAAGTGTGTATGGATCTCCAGATGAATTGCCCAAGAATTCAAAATCAATCTCATCATGGTTGGGACCTTCAGATGATAACTGCATGATTTTTTCTTATAAATTAATTTGAATTCTGAAGAGAAAAAAAGAAGTAATATATATTGAAGAAGAATTAATTACATAAAAAGCAGTGACAGTTCCAGCAGAGTTTCCAGAAACTAGCTTGATTTGCATATCTATTCTTCCAAGTAAGTACTCATTCTTAGAGCGAAAGCCGGAGCCAGAGGCTTGGTCGAGAGAGAGACTAAGAAGTTGGCCTCCATTTACAATCTTAGCACGGTGGTCACCAAAGGTAATATCAACTTCTTCCTGAAAGTTGCCTGCTGAAACAATATTTAAAGAACTGATGATAACAAAAGCAGAAAGCATAAGCATTGTTGCTGATAAGTACTTGATGTTGAAGAAGTTGGGTGACATTATCTTTAGAGAGATTAAAAAAAAAAGTACAGATTGGTTTAAGTGTGAGATATTAATTAAGAATGTGTTTGTAGAAGTGGAGATTTGTAGAAGCTTAATTTATATAGAAGATCATCTTTTGCAAAATTATTCTTATCAAAATGTTTAAAGCTGGCAACGCTGTAAGGAAGGTTCAAGGGAAAACATGAAAAAGGAATTAAGTTGACTAATAATAAAACAAGTTGTCTTTGGAGGGAAAGCGGTTTGAGTGAGAAGTTCCAAAACAGGTTATGCAGAGCTGGCAAAGTGGCTCATGAGCTGCTTCAAAACTCAAGACAGATTGGCAGAGCATATATATGACAGATTCACAAAGTTATCTTTGAATATTGTAGTTTGTACGCGGCTTTCAGATACTCGTCATTATGGATATAAAAATTAAATAAAAAAATATATTTAATCTATATTCATTTAGCATATTAATACCTATTAAATAAATGTTCAATTAAAAAAAAATAATAGTAACACAAATTCATTAATAATAACTTCTTTAAATATTAATAATTAAACAAAATAATTATGATATGACAGGTACAATTGTTTAATCCAACTATTGAATAACATATGATCAAAATATCATAAACTAATGGATGACTGATTGAAAGTAGAGTCATTTGCGCACTTGTTTTACTTAATATTTGTTTTTTTATTTAATAAATAGTATTTTTATAGCAAAAAATATTAAAATATAATTTTTTTAGTGAAAAGATGTGAAAATATAGTTTTTCAATTTTTCTAGAATTTTTATAGATTTTTAACTCAAGGCTAATTAGGAACTGTCATGTTGCTTAACACTCAAGCAAATGAGCTGATTGGACAATCCACGCAAACGTCATGCAAACAAGGATAGTAAATCACATTACACCACGTGTTAGGAGGACAAACCACGCATTGCGTCTCAACACGACGTTCAATCCTTCTTTGGAGATCGGTCAGCCCGCCTTGCCATATGTCTCCACCCGATTGCTCGTCGCGTTCCACCTGTGTATCACACCATCCATTTCAATGAATCAAGACGTGCCACGTGGTGCGGAATCCACGATCGTTGATTCTGACCTAAGTGAGAGAGTACATAAATTTAAAAAATAAATACAATAATATATTAATTACAATATTAAAAATCAATATTACAATAAATTTATTAAAAACAATAGTATATTAAAATTAAAAGTATAATTACATTATTGAGTTTATTATACATTAAAAATCAATAAAGAGTGTATAATAGAAATAACTTGAGCATAGTATTTATTTTTATCTATTTTGAGACTCAAAACATAATTCGCTTACTGCCTGGTGCGCTAGTGTGATGGTGCCTGTTGCGCAGGTGTGCTGGTGCGCTGGTGTGCTAGTGCCTGGTGCATGTTGCATGTTGCATGTTG
The DNA here is from genome assembly GCA_037013495.1 of Hippophae tibetana. NCBI lineage: Eukaryota > Viridiplantae > Streptophyta > Magnoliopsida > Rosales > Elaeagnaceae > Hippophae > Hippophae tibetana. The sequence goes on from CM072804.1 coordinate 21,519,937, forward strand.
CTCTGGTGTGCTGGTGCGCTTAGTGCCTGGTGCCTAGTGTATCTATAAGGCTATGCAAGCAAGTAATAAGAATGAACCATAAACACAGTGTACAATAGAAATAACTTGAGCATAGAATTTATTTTTATCTATTTTGAAGCTCAAAACACAGTGCACATAGGTACTTACAAAAGTATTTATTTTTATCTATTGATTAGGGTGTATATAAGGCTTTGGAAATAGCCACATGAGTACTTCCATTGTTTTAGTTAACAAAAATGAAACAATAAAAACAATTGACTTTAATTACCAGGAAAATATGGGAAACACCATATATATAATGGAAGTATTAAACAGTAGGACTCAAGGCAGTTTTCTAGTTCAGACTAAATTCAAACCTACACAACATTCAGGCACAGACGTGTAATGAATGCATGAGTTTTTGGGGATCACCTAAGTGTGTCATCATCCTCCTGTAAGACAATGTTAAAAAATGTTAGGAAATCAACTTTCTCAAAAACTTAAGTTAATAAAATAAGCGACAAAAATATTTTCACGCATTATCAGACAATATAATGAAAACCAAGAATAAAGCAAGGTACAACTAAAAACACCTAAATCAACAACACGCATGTATTTTCCTAGTAGAAAATATTCACTGGAAAGAGCTCAACATAATGCTATTATATGGTGGAAAAGGTTTGATGAATATGATTACCTCAAAAACTTAACTAACATTGAAATCGACAATCTTTACATTGTCATTTCGAGTTACCAAAAGATTTTCAGGTTTGATAACTCCATGCATTACATTCTTATCTAGGGAAAATAAATCAGCAACAAAATAGATAAAATAAATACTATATGCTCAAAACATAGTGCACATAGGTACTTACGAGAAATTAATATAACAACAGCAATCTGCAGTTCAACTATTGAAAAAATCTAACAAGGAACTTCAAGCAAAAATTATCATAAATGAATTGTTATCATCAACAGCTTGTGAGATTCTCTCTTTAATGAAGCTAATTAAGCACAACTATGGTGAGATAGCAAAATGAGACACTGATAAAAGAAATAGACAATCAGAAATTTTAATAGCACTAACCCAAATGGAATTAACTTGCTTATTTGAGGCTTTCAATGTTTGTTCAACTAAGACGTTCATTTATGTTTTCAATTCTGATCATCCAAAGCCTATTCAAATTACATTCATAATAGCCACAGTAGCCAGCTAAAACTTCTCTGTAACAAAAACAGAAAAATATACAATTACTCATTACTAGTTAATTGGTAAATAGTGTATCAATAAAATTTTCTGAAAATACTATTTTCGGTCCTCTCTATTTATTGTTATAGAAATGCTAGGGTGAAATAGGCACAACACTAACACCAAGCCAAACACTACGCACCACCCCAACGAACCAACTATAGTGCACCAGCACCAGCGCACCACCCAACGAACCAGCACAAGCGCACCACCCCAACGAACCAGTACCAACCACATGTTCCATAAACTATACCAAGCGACCTTCCTAACAAATTTTCATAACCCATCTAAGAAATATCCATCATCCAAATTTCTCAACGAAAGTAAGCCTTTAGGCAACTAGAAATAACCTCTACGCACCGATCAAGATTTGGTACCGAGAGTCATTTATAAAGGAAAATATGAGTTGATGTTACCAGAAAGATTCAAGTAGTGGCCAAGGAACTATTATGGTGAGAGTGGAACAAAGGCTGGAATGTGGTGCGAGAGTGGAACAGATGTTGGAACACAGTGCAAGAGTGAAACATATGCTGGAACGTTGTACGAGAGTGGAACAGAGGCTAGAACGTGGAGACAGAAGAGTGGAACAGAGGCTGGAACGTGGTGGCATGGGGGTTTCAAGTAGAGAAGAGAATATACAGTTAGGCTAGGGTTTCGCGCGAGCAGTGAGGGAAATTATATGAGCAATATATATATATATATATATATATATATATATATATATATATACGGCAAAAGATGGAAAACGGAAAAGATGGAAAAAAAAGAGGAAATTAAAAAAAATTGATAAAAACATTTGGTGTTTGGTGTAAATTAAAGAGAGAAAATTGATAAAGTATATATATGACCTCGATTTTATAAAAATTGAGATCATATGGTATGTTTATAGCCTCGGTTTTATTAAAATCGAGGTCATAGGGTACGTCTATGGCCTTGGTTTTATAAAAATCGAGATCATAGAGTATGTCTATAACCTCGGTTTTATAAAAATCGAGGTTATAAGGTATATCTATAGCCTCGGTTTTATAAAAATCGAAGTCATAGAATATGTCTATGGCCTCGATTTTAGAAAAACTGAGGCCAAAACTCTATAACCAAGATTTTTCTAATAATCGTGGCTAAATGTCCGAGACTATATATATATATTTTAATAGTGTTAGTATACTTACAAAAATTATAATATATAAAATATGATTAAAAAAATTATAAAAAGATACACTTTTTTTATTTTCTTCTTTAATTTATAATGTACTTTCCATATTTTGAGAATTTCTCTCTTAATTTTAAATGTAATTCAATAAAATATTAATACATATATTAGAGACAAGCTTAATTATATCAAAATAATTCTTTCTTTTTATATTTTAGTTTAAGATATATTTTATACTTATGCATATTTTGACAAATGTAAAGTTTAAGTATTTTAAACAATAAATGAAGTTTTATTTAATTAAATTTAAAGTAGAAAATCATTGAATTTTATTATTATTGTTTGTAATTATATATATCATAGTATGAGAATCATTGTATTTATTTTTGTTTTACCTTATTTCTATTCACCATTTTGATTATTTTTTAAATTTTTTGCATCATGTATTTTTGATTTTTTGAGTTGATAATATCAAAAAATTGAGAAAAGTAAAATTTTATATATCTAAGAGCAAAAAATGAAATGACTATTTATTAGAGTTTGTACATTTTTTAATAAAACTCTTATATGTAATTTAAATTAATTGCATATATTATGATTAGGTCCTCTTTTTCTTTATTTAAAAAAATACTATTTTTCTCTCTCTTATTTTGTAAATTCAACACAACTTCATAATTAAAATAAAATATATAATTTTAAGATATAAAAATAGAATTAAATAAAATATCCTAAGAAGAAAGATCAAGAAAGAGAGACCGAAGAGAAAAGGGAGGTGAAATTATATATATTTTAAAAAGGATAGGAGATTTTTTTAAAAAAAATTATTTTAAAGTAATTAAATTTTACTCTTGAAAATTTAAAAACTTTTAAAAAAATTAGAGATAATTGATGGTATCTAAATATGAGTACCTAATTTAAAACAAACATAACTAAAATGTTTGTTGAAAAATTAAATAGCCATATGGTCCCTAATTAATCGCAAGCAATCATTTATAGCATCATTGGAGTATTAATATTATCTTTTTAGATGTGTTTCTTGTCATTGATTATATTTCATTAAAATATATAATTAAGATTGTTAGATTTATGATATATACTTAATATTTATTTATGTGTGAATAATATGATATATACTTAATATTGATCGTTACATTTGTCATATATATATATATATATATATATATTACAAATCTAACTATTTCCCATATATAGGATTTGTCCTATGTGATTAATATGTATGTCTCCATTGATGTATGAATGGAGAGTCTAATCCTTTGGTTGTCCTATAGATTACTAATCATTCGAAGAATTCGACATTTTTATTACGTTCTTTAACATAACGCTCACATTTCCTAAAGCAACTAGCCTTAGAATGTTCTGAATGTGTTTTAAAGAAGCAATATTTAATTCTTTTATTATATGGATAATCTATATCTAGACGTAGGATTTCTATGTCTAATAAATCATCATCCAATGTTAATACATTTAACTCATTTATCCTAACCTATTCGTTAGGTGCTTTGGATTGAGTTAGTGATAGAGGGAAAATAGGTGATAACTGAGGTGAATCACTCATCTCAGAGTTGTCAACAGTGTAAACTGGTTTGGGTACTCTAGTATTACAGTCTACTCCTTTGAGTTTTGTTTTCCTATGGATATCTGAGGTTGATTACCTAGGGTTTGTTTTGAGTGGAAGGTTCATTGATGAAAAGTCAGAGGTGCTCGAAGAGCATCTCATTTATGAAGATCTATTGAATCCTATTTCAATATTTCCATTTTTATAAATTATTATTTCATAAAGTTCTGTATTTTGCACAAGCTCTTTTGGTTGAAGGGTTTTAGATGTTGGTTGAAAAATTCCTTTTAAAAGCCACCTATCTGGGTATATTACATTATCCAACTTATTGGCCTAGGGATGGTAATATTGGATCTAGACAATTCTGTCTATAATAATATGGTTTCTCCTTTATCAGAGTTATGAATGTTCCTAGTGTCCCAAGTGAATGTCATAATTTTGTAATGAACTCTATATAATAAAGGTACTAGAATTGTTCCAGGTAAAACATTAGTATTATGAGTTTGAATTAATAGTGTTAATGTTTTTAATATTAAAAGATCTCTTAGAGATATTATGATGTTTGGGAAACAGTTAAAGGATATTGGTCCTAAACCTAAGCCTGTTTCTACAGATCCTAATAAAGATTCGTTCAAATCTGTTAATCTAGCATCCCTTAAGACTACTAGTATTGATGAACTTAACCCTAATCAGGTTAATGATCTTAATCCAATTTGGACTAAACCGAAATGAACATACTTGAATTGTTTATCAAAATGTTTTTGTAATGATTCTTTTGAAAGAAGTTGGATTGATTCAAAAGGTAATGAAAGTTGAAGATCTCTTTCTTCAGTTTTAATGATGTAATTAGTTTTAAAAAGATTCATCCAGTTTGATTGATAAATTTGGTTTTTATTGATCTTTGGAATCTTCTAACAATCAATAGATTTTCAAAAATATTAATAATAACTTCGTTACTATTGGTAATATAAGACTTCTTTGAAGAAGATGATAAAGTTTTATGTAATAGTGGTGATGATGCCATAAAGCCTTGTTTTGACAAATTTAAGTTTAAAATTTATATTTAATTTGTAAACAATATGGATAAAACTAATCATCAATATAACATGTATTGTATGGTAAATACGATTCTTAACAAATATATTACAGTCTATTAATAACAAGCAAGATATAGAATTAATTAATTTATCAAAATTGATGTTATTTAGATCAAAAATTAGAGTGGTGATCTAATAGAACAACTATAATTACTCTTGAAAAATAAATAATTTAATCATTTTCATAGTTATTTTAGAACCTAATACAAATTTATGTGTCACCTTTTCTAAGTTAATTTACTTTTAAATATGTGGAGTAATAAAGAGTTAGGGTTAAAATAATCATATACTTTTTTTTATAATAATATTTTATTCATTTAAAAAAAAAACTAGTATAGCTTTTGTTCAAAAACTTTTATGTAGAGTAAATTCACTCCATTTTTAAATGATACTTTTTAAAAGTAACATCAAATTTTTCTTAAAAAATCTTATAATAATTGCTAGGGTGAATAATACTTTTTTTCAACTAATTTATCATTTTTGACCCTTTGTATTTGAATAACATTTTCTTAATTTTTCATTCACTTTTTTTTCACATTTAATAATTTCAGTCCACGTTTAAAGATAGTAGACTAAATATATTAAATTTTAAAATTAAGAGACTAAATAATTCAAAAATAAATTTTTTTAACACTTAAGTTCAAAGAGTGAAATTTAATCTAATTTTTAAATTTGGATTAAATAAGATTTAATTAAATTTTTTTAACACTTACATTTTAAAAAGTGAAATTTAATCTAATTTTTAAATTTAGACTAAATAAGATTTAATTATGACTAACTTGGTGTACTTAAAATAATTATAATATGTTAAATGTGGTAAAAAAGTTATAAAAAGATACATTTCTTTTATTAATTTGCTTCTTTAATTTATAATGTAACTTCAATATTTTGAAAATTTTAATTTTTTTAAGTTTTTTCCTCCTAATTTTAAATGCAATTCATTAAAATATTAATAAAAATATTAGAGACAAGCTTAATTATATCAAACTAATTCTTTCTTTTATATTTTAGTGTGAGATATATTTTATAGTTATGTATATTTTGATAAATGTGAAATTTAAATATTTTAAATAATAAATAAAGTTTTATTTAATTAAATTTAAAGTAGAATATTATTGAATTTTATTATTATTGTTTTTGATTATATATGTCATACCATTGAGAATCATTGTATTTACTTTTTTTTTACCTTATTTCTATTCACCATTTTGATTATTTTTTAAATTTTTTGCATCATATATTTTTTATTTTTTGAGTTGATAATATAAAAAAATTGAGAAAAGTAAAATTTTATATATCTAAGAGCAAAAAAATCAAATGACAATCTATTAGCGTTTGTACATTTTTTAATAAAACTCTTATATGTAATTTAAATTAATTGCATATATTATGATTAGGTTCTCTCTTTTTTATTTAAAAAAAACACTATTTTTCTCTCTCTTAATTTGTAAATTCAACACAACTTCATAATTAAAATAAAATATATAATTTTAAGATATAAAAATAGAATGAAATAAAAGATCCTAAGAAGAAAGATCAAGAAAGAGAGACCGAAGAGAAAAAGGAGGTCAAATGATATTTTTTTAAAGAGGATAGGAGATTTTTTTTAAAAAAATTATTTTAAAGTAATCAAATTTTACTCTTGAAAATTTAAAAACTTTTAAAAAATTAGAGATAATTGATGGTATCTAAATATGAGTACCTAATTTAAAACAAACATAACTAAAATGTTTGTTGAAAAATTAAATAGCCATATGGTCCCTAATTAATCGCAAGGAATCATTTATAGCATCATTGGAGTATTAATATTATCTTTTTAGATGTGTTTCTTGTCATTGATTATATTTCATTAAAATATATAATTAAGATTGTTAGATTTATGATATATACTTAATATTGATTTATGTGGGAATAATATGATATATACTTAATATTGATCGTTACATTTGTTATATATATATATTAAAAATCTAACTATTTCCCATATATAGGATTTGTCCTATGTGCCTGATATGTATGTCTCCATTGATGCATGAATGGGGAGTCTAATCCTTTGGTTGTCCTATAGATTTCTAACCATTCGAAGAATTCAAAATTTGTATTATGTTCTTTAACATAACGCTTATATTTCTTAAAGCAACTAGCCTTAGAATGTTCTGAATGTGTTTTAAAGAACCAATGTTTAATTCTTTTATTATGTAGATAATCTATATCTAGACATAGGATTTCTATGTCTAATAAATCATCATCCAATGTTAATACATTTAACTCATTTATCCTAACCTATTCGCTAGGTGCTTTGGATTGAGTTGGTGATAGAGGGAAAATAGGTAATAATTGAGGTGAATCGCTCATCTCAGAGTTGTCAACAGTGTAAACTGGTTTGGGTACTCTAGTACTACAGTCTACTCCTTTGAGTTTTGTTTTCCTATGGATATCTGAGGTTGATAACCTAGGGTTTGTTTTGTGTGGAAGGTTCATTGATGAAAAGTGAGAGGTGCTCGAAGAACATCTCATTGATGAAGATCTATTGAATCTTATTTCAATATTTCTATTTTTATATTTTATTATTTCAGAAATTTCTATATTTTGCACAGGTTCTTTTGGTTGAAGGGTTTTAGATGTTGGTTGAAAAATTCCTTTTAAAAGCCATCTATCTGAGTATACTAAATTATCCAACTTATTGGCCTAGGGATGGTAATATTGGATCTAGACAATTCTATCTATAATAATATAGTTTCTCCTTTATCAGAGTTATGAATGTTCCTAGTGTCCCAAGTGAATGTCATAATTTTGTAATGAACTCTATATAATAATGGTACCAGAATTGTTCCAGGTAAAACATTAGTATTATGAGTTTGAATTAATAGTGTTAATGTTTTTAATATTAAAAGATCTCTTAGAGATATTATGATGTTTGGGAAACAGTTAAAGGATATTGGTCCTAAACCTAAGCCTGTTTCAACAGTTCCTAATAAAGATTCGTTCAAATCTGTTAATCTAGCATCCCTTAAGACTACTAGTATTGATGAACTTAACCCTAATCAGGTTAATGGTCTTGATCCAATTTGGACTAAACCGAAATGAACATACTTGAATTGTTTATCAAAATGTTTTTGTAATGATTCTTTTGAAAGAAGTTGGATTGATTCAAAAGGTAATGAAAGTTGAAGATCTCTTTCTTCAGTTTTAATGATGTAATTAGTTTTAAAAAGATTCATCATGTTTGATTGATAAATTTGGTTTTTATTGATCTTTGGAATCTTCTAACAATCAATAGATTTTCAAAAAAATTAATAGTAACTTCGTTACTATTGGTAATATAAGACTTCTTTGAAGAAGATGATAAAATTTTATGTAATAGTGGTGATGATGCCGTAAAGCCTTGTTTTGAAATATTTAAGTTTAAAATTTAAATTTAATTTGTAAACAATATGGATAAAACTAATCATCAATATAACATGTATTGCATGGTAAATATGATTCTTAACAAATAAATTACAGTCTATTAATAACAAGCAAGATACAGAATTAATTAATTTATCAAAATTGATGTTATTTAGATCAAAAATTAGAGTTGTGATCTAATAGAACAACTATAATTACTCTTGAAAAATAAATAATTTAATCATTTCATAGTTGTTTTAGAAACTGATACAAATTTATGTGTCACCCTTTCTAAGTTAATTTAGTTTTAAATATGTGGAGTAATAAAGAGTTAGGGTTAAAATAATCATATACTTTTTTTATAATAATAGTTTTTTTATATTTTTTTAAAAAGCTAGTATAGCTTTTGTTCAAAAACTTTTATGTAGAGTAAATTCACTCCATTTTTTAAATGATACTTTTTAGAAATAACATCGAATTTTTCTTAAAAAATATTATAATAATTGCTAGGGCGAATTATACTTTTTTTCAACTAATTTTATCATTTTTAACCCTTTGTATTTGAACAACATTTTCTTAATTTTTCATTCACTTTTTTTTCATATTTAATAATTTCAATCCACCTTTAAAGATAGTAGACTAAATATATTAAATTTTAAAATTAAGAGATTAAATAATTCAAAAATAAATTTTTTTAACACTTAAGTTCAAACAGTGAAATTTAAGAAAACACTATTTTTTTCTCTCTATCTTAATTTACAAATTCAAACAACTACATAATTAAAATAAATTTATAATTTTAAGATACACAAATAGAATGAAATAAAAGATACTAAGAAGAAAGATCAAGAAAGAGAGACTAAGATAGAGAGAAAAGAGAGATGAAATGATATTTTGTAGAAGAGGATAGATGATTTTTTAAAAAAAACAAATTATTTTAAAGGAATCAAATTTTACTCTTGAAAATTTAAGAGAACTTCTAAAAAATTAGAGATAATTGAGTGAATCTAAATATTAACACCTAATTACTAACCCCAAACAATTATATATAACATCATCGGAGTATTAAAATATTTTGTTTTACGTTGATTGAATTTCATTAAAATATATAAAATCGTTACATTTGTCATATATATATATATATATTACAAATCTAACTATTTCCCATTTATCTTGGAGTCTATAACATAAACAGTGAAGTAAAAGAAATTAATTTGTCATACGGTGTTGGCAATGACTCATTAATTAGCAGGAGGAATTGTTTATTGGTACTGTACTAATAGTTGAGGCTAATCATATATCATAATTATAAAGGATAAAGTATAAGAATAATTAAAAATTGTTTAACTTTTTTATTCTTTTGCTCATTTAAATATAATAATTTTTTAGGTAAGGATCTTTTTGTGATGTAAATTATTAATGACATATAAATATTTTTTAATGATAATTTTATTAAAAAATAATGATATTAATATATAATTAATATTAAAATAAAATAAATATTTCTTATATTTTTATTTTAATGATAATAAAAATTATGATAAATATTTTGAAATTAATAATTGTAAACAACTTACTCCTACACTAACTAATGTATAACTCATATCGTCAAAGTCATGTGCTCGTCATTTGTAAATCACTTCACTTTTTTTTAACATTTGAATATGGTAGTTGTATTCATTAATTATTTTCACCATTAACATTAAATTATAAGTAAAAGTGTTTTTTAAATATGTTATTTTTTATAAAAGTATATTTTAGAATCATATATATTAAGTGTTAAAATATAAATCTATTATATTTACAAAAAAATTTAAAATTCACTTATCTACTAGCACAAATTTATTATTTTTCAAAATAAACTTTTATTATTCTTTGTTAGAAAGGTAACATAATGTATTATCATAACTAATAAATAAGATATAAAAGTATATTTTTGTTAAATTTAACCAATTAAGTTATTTATAATTAATATAACATTTTTTAAAGGTATATTTTTATATTATTTTAATTAAAGTAAATAGATTTTTTTTATCACTAAATTATGATAATTATTATAAAAATACTATTAAATTTTAACTCTTACAAGCTATCACCATTTTTAGTTGTTTTTACATAAGTATTACCCGTGAATATATCAAAAAATTAAGGGAAATTTTTTAACTGTAATATTACTTTTATAATTTTTTCTTGACAAATTTAAGGAATATATTTAGTAATTATATTACAATTAATAATTGAAGTTTGTCCCTAGTTTGTAACATATTATATTTTAATAATAATTTTGTAACATACTATCATTGTTCAATGATTAAAAAAAATCTTTTATACATTAAATTAGTATGCCAAATATTGATCGGTATCCTAAATATTATATACTTCAAGAAAAGTAAAACAGTGGGCACATATTAAAGAAATACTGCTATGTAAGGTTTGGGATAGGAAGTGCATCAATGTTATTTTAAACATGTGTTATACTATAGCTATATTAATTTATTAATTTGTTTTTTGTTGCAACTTGTTGAGTTATTTTTCTTAAAAAAACTAAAAACAAATTATTAAGATAAGTAATATATATATGTGTTGCATTTAAATAACAACAAAATTATTTGCAAATATTTATTACAAAGCAAGTAGCTATATACCAGAAGAAAGTTTTTTCTTTAATTATACCAAAAATATTTTAAAAAAAAATTATTATTGATTATGTATGATTTAAAATTAATATACTATAAAATGAACATCTACTAATTATATTTTTAGTAAAATTTAGAGTAAGATTCAATTTAATCGATTCCTCACTAATATCTGTCATTGGTTGTACGTGGTTTTCATACACTCGTCATTATGGATAATGATTAAAGCACTAATATATACTAAAAAGCTAAATATTAATTGTGTATAAATTTATATTTAAATACTCATATTATTTATAATAGAAAACTTGATAAATAGTTAAAACAAATAAAATTAAAATGTTCTTATTGAAAAGTTAAAAGAACCATATCTACCCTGAGTAATTGGAGCACTAATATTAATTTGATGGATATATAAGGTGTTTTATATTAATTAAATTTCATTAAAATATTTAATATCGATAAATTTATAACATATAGATGATATTAACGGGTGTGATAGTGATATGAATGGTTTTCCATATGTCAGAATCTAAGGTAAAAAAAAGCTCCAATAATTGTGCTTCAATAGTTTATCTTATACGATGACAATTGAAATAAAGTGTGAAGCAATATATTTGATTTTTGAAAAGAATAAAAGAAATTATAAATAAAAAATGAAGAAATTTAAGTCTTAAACCCTTGGTTCTTATCATTTGGTATCAGAACTTTTGGTATATTTGTTCTTTTTCTTGTGTTTTTGTTGTATTTCTGACACAAAAAAAAAAAACGAAAAAATAAATATCATTCTGTTGTGTTCTTACTGAAATTTATTCTCCATACCCTAAAAATATTGCTCTTCTTTGTTTACACGTTTTTTCTGCATTTTCCTTTCAAATTCTATTGTTTTCAAAGTTTTTTTTAGTAGTAACCTTGCATATCCTGCTGTTTCTGAAAGGATTCTGAAATTTTCTTTCATATTCTGCATTTTCCTTGCAAATTCTGCTATTACTGAATCTATTCTGTATTTTTCCTTGCTTATTCTACAAAATCTGAAATATTCTGCAATTTTTGGTTGTTTTCTAGTATTTATGTGGTAGTTGCAGAAATTTCATTTTTCCTTTGTGTCGTAATTTATGTGCTATTTTACCAATCTTAAACATTCCTTAAACTCATATTGAAAGTATTGTATTGATTTACTCTAGAGTTATTAGCATAATTGTCCCCAAAAGAAAAAAAAACAGAAAAAAGAGTGGCCAGAATTAATTCAAAAAAAAAATACAAAAAAAAAACAGATTGGCCAAATTGCAATTGCTAATTTCTAGTGAGTATTAGAACTCATAGTTTCAAGGATTTTACACTTTGATTATAAATATTCCATTGTGTGCTTAGTTTCTTTGGGGAAATTGTTGTTTTTAATCGTGTTGTTCTATTGCTTTTTCTTGTGCTTACTCCTCTAAACACTTTGAGTTAGTTTCCTTTGTATTTTAACAAGTGGGATATTGTGAACTATTTTTTTTTTTGGTGTTTGATAATTCTACAAATTGGTTGGAATTCCTGGATTTGGTTGCTTTGATTAGGAACTAAGAGAGTTTGAGCGATCAATCCCAGCGCTAAACACGTGAGGTATTGTGTGAATTTACATTAGTTCTATTTTATTACACTAACCTATTGTTGTGTAGAATTGAAAAAAAATGTCAAACAGTAGTCCCGAAGGAAGACCGGATATGATGTTCATGATGGGGGCGCTGCAACAAGCATTTGAAAGGATGAACAACTTGGTAGTTGATATGAATGAAAGATTGGAAAGGTAAGAAAATTCCATAGCAGCTTTACAACGAGGGACACCTCCACCCAATGTTAGGAGGGTTAATAGGCAAGCTCATGCTGGGTATGATATAGAGGAAGAAGATTGGGAAGAAGAATTGGAGGAAGAGGGGGAAAGAATGCCTAGAGGAGGAAGAAATGGGAATAGAGGTGGAAGAAATGGTAGAGGAGGTATGTGGAGACCCCTACCTAGAGCTCAAGATGGAGTTGATAGAGATCTAAGTAGTATAAAAATGAAGATACCACAATTCCAAAGAAAGAATGACCGAGAGTTGTATTTGGAATGGGAGAAGAAAGTGGAGCATATTTTTGAATGTCACAACTACTCCACGGAGAAAAAAGTAAAACTTGTTGTAATTGAGTTTTCTGACTATGCATTGAATTGGTGGGATCAATTGGTCAATAGTAGGAGGAGAAACCGTGAAATACCCATAGATAATTGGGAGGACATGAAGGCTATCATGAGGAAGAGGTTTGTGCCTAGCTATTACTATAGAGAGTTACACCAACGCTTACAAAGATTGACTCAAGGATATAAATGTGTTGATGAGTACTACAAGGAAATGGAAGTGGTTATGGCAAGAGCTAATGTTGAGGAAGATAGAGAGGCAACCATGGCTAGGTTTCTTAGTGGGTTGAATCCGGACATTGCCAACATTGTGGAACTTCATCATTATGTGGAGATGGAGGACATGGTCCACATGGCAATCAAGGTGGAAAGGCAATTAAAGAAACGGAGCTTTCGATCCCAACCATTAAGGTCTAGTCCCATTACTCAAAAACCAAACCTTACTAGTCCTTGGAAGTCCAATGAGAAAAAAAGATGAAATAGCTACATCCAAACCAAGATTTGAGCCTTACAAAGCCAAAGAGATGGGAGCTAGCAAGGACAAAGGTAAAATCGACACCCCAATTTGTAATCGTGACTTAAGGTGTTTTCGGTGTCTTGGTAATGGTCATATAGCCTCTCAATGTCCCAATAAGAAGGTAATGATCACCTTAGCAAGTGGTGAGGTTGGAACCGATAATGAAAGTGAAGAAGATGAGATGCCATCTGTAGGGGAAGTTAGTGAAGAGGAGATAGGACCCGTGGATGGGGAAGCACTTGTAATAAGGCGATCTTTGAGCACTCAAGTCAAGGAGGATGACCTTGAACAACAAAGAGATAACATCTTCCACACAAGATGTCATGTGAGTAACAAAGTGTGTAGTGTTATTATAGATGGGGGAAGTTGCACCAATGTGGCTAGTACTACCTTAGTTGAGAAATTAGGGTTGCCCACATTTGAACACCCTAAGCCTTACAAGTTACAATGGTTAAATGATAGTGGGGAAGTGAAGGTTAATAAGCAAGTATTAGTGAGCTTCTCCATTAGAAAGTACAAGGATGAGGTGATGTGTGATGTGGTACCCATGCAAGCTGGACACATCTTGCTAGGTAGGCCTTGGCAATATGATAGGAGGGTTACACATGACGGATATAGAAACAAGTATTCGTTTGTGAAGAATGGTAGAAACATCACACTTGTACCCCTTTCACCAAAGCAAGTCTTTGAAGATCAATTGAGGATGGTTAGGGAAAAAGAACAAAAAGAGAAGAATGAAAAAGAAAAAAAGAGTGAAAGAAAAAAAAAGAGTGAAGAAAAAGGAGAGGAGAGTGGAAAAATACTAGAGAAAAAAAATGTGAATTTTTATGCTAAGGCAAGTGAGGTAAAGAGGGCTTTTTATTCAAAACAGCCCATACTTGTACTTTTGTACAAGGAGGCAAATTTTTCTATTAACGATCTTAACCAGTCTTTGCCTAGTACCACTATTTCTCTTTTGCAGGAATTTGAATACGTGTTCCCTGAAGAGATTCCAGATGGGGTTCCACCAATTAGGGGGATTGAGCATCAAATTGACTTTATACCGGGGGCTTCTCTTCCAAACCGACCTGCCTATAGGACCAACCCCGAAGAAACTAAGGAGATTCAAAGACAGATTGAAGAGTACTTGATCAAAGGTCAAGTTAGAGAGAGCCTGAGTCCATGTGTTGTTCCCGTGCTACTCGTTCCCAAGAAGGATGGATCAAGCAGGATGTGTGTTGATTGTCGAGCCATCAACAACATTACGGTAAAATATCGACATCCTATTCCTAGACTAGATGACATGTTAGATGAGTTGCATGGTTCTTGCATTTTTTCAAAAATTGATTTGAGAAGTGGATACCATCAAATTAGGATGAGAGAGGGTGATGAGTGGAAAACCGCTTTTAAAACTAAACATGGATTGTATGAGTGGTTAGTCATGCCCTTTGGTCTAACAAATGCACCTAGCACTTTTATGAGGCTTATGAATCATATTCTGCGTGCGTTTATTGGAAAATTTGTTGTTGTCTATTTTGATGATATTCTTATTTACAATAAAAATCTTGAAGAGCATGTCTTACATCTTAGGTATGTGCTTGAAATTTTGAGAAAAGAACAATTGTATGCGAACCTAAAAAAGTGTGTTTTTTGCATGGACAAGTTAGTTTTTCTTGGTTTTGTTGTTAGTTCTAAGGGGGTAGAAGTAGATGAGGATAAGGTTAAGGCTATTCGAGAATGGCCCACACCTAAATCTGTAACCAAGGTTAGAAGTTTTCATGGCTTAGCTATTTTTATCGAAGGTTTGTCAAAGATTTTAGTACACTAGCTGCACCTCTAACCGAGGTCATTAAAAAGTCTGTTGGTTTCAAATGGGGTGAGAATCAGGAGAGAGCCTTTAAAGCATTGAAGGATAGTTTATGTTCTGCACCTGTTTTATCTTTACCTGATTTTACTAAAACCTTTGAAGTTGAGTGTGATGCATCAGGAATAGGTATAGGAGCTGTTTTGATGCAGGAACGGCGACCTATCGCTTATTTCAGCGAGAAACTTCATGGAGCAACCCTTAATTATCCAACGTATGACAAGGAGCTATATGCCTTGGTTAGGACCCTAGAGACATGGCAACATTACCTTTGGCCAAGAGAATTTGTCATCCATACCGATCATGAATCTCTAAAACATCTGAAGCGCCAAGAGAAAACTAACTTAGATGGTGCAAGGAAGGCTGAAACGGTGAAGAAGATCCATGAACGCATTCATGAGCAAATTGAGAAGAGAAATAAGGATTATGCTTACAGAGCCAACAAAAGGAGGCGAAGAGTCATTTTTGAGCCTGGTGATTGGGTTTGGGTGCATATGAGAAAGGAACGGTTTCCTGAAAAAAGACGGTCTAAGTTGCAACCTCGGGGAGATGAACCCTTTCAAGTGATTGAGAGAATCAATGACAATGCCTACAAAATTGATCTTCTTGGTGAGTATAATGTTAGTACCTCTTTTAATGTTTCTGATCTATCTCCTTTTGATTATGCAGGTGATGATTCGAGAACGAATCCTCTTGAAGAGAGAGGGAATGATGAGAATCATCGAGCTCTACAAATTCCAAGTGGACCAATCACAAGGTCTAAGAAGGCACAACTCGAAAAGGCTTTAAATGGGATCATTCAGAGGTCATTCATAATCAAGGGGACCTAAATTGGGAGTGCAAGGATTGGGACAATCCTAGGATGGAAATTAGGGCAAAATTGGCAAAATAAAACTAGGCACATTGTTGTGCCATTTGGACTTTTTGGGCAGCTTCAATTTCAGCCCTTAGATGGAAACAAGGGTTAAGATGTAATATTTTATAGGGTTTCTTTTGTTCTCAGCTGCTTGATGAACGAAAACCGGCATCGCCGATTCCCGCAAATACTTTGGTTTTAATATTTATAAAACTCTCGCAAGTGCACGAATCATTTCGAAGAAAATGATAAGTATACTCCCAAGGTCGATCTAAGGAAGGAATGTATGTGGTTTTTAATTTATTATTCAAACTTCTAAAAACGAAATTAAATCCTAAACATCCTGTCACGATAGTTTGGTTTTTTGTGTTCCTAATCTAATAACATAAAATAAAACATATATACAGATTAATTAAATATAATCTAAAATCATAAAAATAAACATAGATACAAATTCAATAAATAATTATCTAGAAATAAACATATATACGGATTCAATAAATGTTCATGCAAATCATTTATATTAGCGGAGTATTTATGGATATAATAACTAAATTAATTATGCTTGCTCATATTAACTAGGTTATTAAAGATATAAATTGATATTTTATTGATTCTCTCTTTTTTATATAAATACCACCTTTGGTGGGGTTAGATATTCTTTGTTAACTAAACAAATCAATTAACACCTATGGGTGGGGTTGATAACTAATATGCTTAATTAAATTAATTCCTTTTTCTAAGAGATTGAAAATGAACCATTTAAATGCCACCTTTGGTGGGGTTAGACAATTTAAACATTATTCAAGGTGTCCAAATTAAACTTAAGAATTTAATTATCCGAGTACTAACTTTCAAGTTTTAAAACCACTATTGAAAACATGTTGTCAATACATTTTCACATAATAATTCTTATAAAAACTTTTGAAATAGAGTTTCACTCTAACTACCGGGCGATTGTACCAACAAATAAAAGAGCACTACTCTAAATTAGACCGGATAACTAAACCTTAAAATCTAATTTTCGGGTTTAAGTTTGTAATGAAAAATAATATATTTCTCTCTAACATTCTTAATATAAAATCTTGAATAAAAACAAAATCAATTCATTTTAAAGATTTTTACCTATTTAATATTTCGCAAGCATAACAACGTCGTTATTACATCATTTTTACTAAACAGCTAGCATAGTTAAATTTAACCACAGACAAGTTGAATATAACATGTAAGAATAAAGCATAAAAATAACTGTAAAGAAAATAAAATCCTTACAGAACTTCGACGCTATTCCCGTTGCTAGAAAACCTCCGAGCGGAATTTGCACTTCCATATATTGAATCAAAAAATCTAAATTATTACAAAAACATTACAAGTTCCTCTCAAAAAGAGAAGAACACTAAACCTAAGAGAATTGAACTAAAAACTAAGAGAAAAACTAAGAAAAGCTTAGAAACTTAGAAAGAAACTAAGAGAAACTAAAAACTAAGAAATGAGAGAAAGAAAGAAGAGAGAAGTGAGTTTTGAAGGTGTGATTTGAAGTGAATGGAAGGGGGGTATTTATAGGTGAGGATGGAGAGAAAAAATGAGTAAAAAAATGTTAAAAAAATATTAAAAAATGTAAAAACGCGTATTGGACTTGCTGATGTCATCAATGACGTCAGCATGACGTCACAGGGGCGGCTGCACGTGAAAAATGGGGCGAAAACGCGTTGGGCGCGCGGATGGGCGGCTGCTGGGCGCTGCGCGCGCGCGCTGGGGCTGTCGCTGCGCGCAGCTCGGCGCGCGTGAACAGTGCCAGCGCGCTGCGTTGCGCGCAGCTGGGCATGCCAGCGCGCGCGGGCGCGCGCGGGATGGGGCGCTGGGGCGCGCTGGGGCGCGCGCGGCTGGGCGCTGGGGCGCGCGCGGCTGGGCGCTGGGGCGCTGGGCTGCGCGCACGGCCGGGCTGCGACGCGCGATTTCCGTCTTTTTGACATTTTTGACCTTTTCGACCCATTTCGTCCGATTTTTCCATGTTTGTTGACCTTTTCTCACTTATTTATTGATATATTTGTGATGTATTGCTTCAAATATTCCTCTTTAAGTCTTTACATTGCGTTTTTAAGCCAAAATACCTGAAAAACAATAAAAATACCCGTGATTCCGAAAAAGACAAATTTATATAGATATATGATAAAACATATAAATATATGTATTTTTAATCAATTAAGGTACATAAAATCATGGTTATTTTAGTGCTTTTTGAGCACTCATCACAACCCCCAACCAGCTTCTTGCTAGTCTCTTAGCAAGAGAAGCGATAAAAGCTAAAAATTAAACTATCCTAAATCACTTTCGTGGATTGAAACGGTTGCATTTAGCCTATGCAACAAGCCGTTAAACCCCTAGGTTGCCCTAGTGGACGAGTTTGAGTCTCGTGAGGGTTTTCAGTAATGATACCCACAAACATTGAACTAAATGTAAAGATAAAAACAATCAAATCAAAAATTAAAATTACAACACAATCAAAAATTAATTTAAGAGTAAAAGAACACAACATATCACAAAAATATCTCATACTTTTTAATGTCTTTTAAGATCATAATTGAAATCTCAAGCATAAGTTATTTTAATCTCTTTAAACAATCATGATTTTATTATAATAATTAGTCGAAAATCATTTTCATATTTCATTTCAAAAATGTATCAATTTAATTTTACCCAATTTCAGAGTCATGAATCAGTATTCGCTTCGACTCTATTCCTCACAAGTCAATACTCTCAAAGCACTGAATCCTATGGGTTCAAACACTCATACTAATTTATATGCGAAAGAGTTGATGTATAGAAATGAACTAATATGTTCGCATATGTATAAAGAATAAAGGCTCAAAGTGTTATTTTAACATTGATCTCATGAAAGGAATCGAATGTATAAATTATAAAGATATCATATACAAAAATTATTTTCATGCATAAATCAAACTCATTAAGAAAGAATTTCAAGATATATGCTTTAACAAATGAAGAAATTGCAATGACTTTTTAGGGAATTACTTCCTATATCTTTCTTTTGTAATTAGCCTTTACTCACAACTTTGTAGGCAATGTGGGTCATAGTATGTAGATGATACTATTTTTTTATCTCTCTATTTTTTTTTTTTTTTTTTTTTTTTTTTTTTTTTTTTTTTTTTTTTTTTACTAGAGAGTCAACCCATGTACAGATTGTACATTTTTTTGGATTTTGGTGAGTGGTTAATTTTTTTGGCTTTTCTGTTTGATCTTGGTTTAGGTAACCCCAGATATGTCTTTTTGTTTTTGTAACAGTCATGCATAAATGAGATATAAGCATATACTATCAATTTCTACTCAAATCATTTAATCTAAGCAAAAATAATAATCAAAAATATATGATACTCTATTAAGATGAGAAAAAAATTCATACATTCAATGCTAATACCTATAGAGATCATCTAAACTTTTTGAATAAATAAGAAATGTGTTTGGAGTAGAAAAA
This sequence comes from Hippophae tibetana, assembly GCA_037013495.1. Classification (NCBI taxonomy): domain Eukaryota; kingdom Viridiplantae; phylum Streptophyta; class Magnoliopsida; order Rosales; family Elaeagnaceae; genus Hippophae; species Hippophae tibetana. The sequence continues at coordinate 21,539,896 of CM072804.1, forward strand.
ATATATATTTCACTCTGAATAAAAGAAATTAGGCTCAAATTATATCTCACAAGGGTAGTCTCCACTAAAAAAAATTCATAAACACCGATTTTGGGTTTAATATAATTTCCACATTTTATCAAGAAATACTAGTTATGACAAAAACTAACTAATTATCAAAAATAATTACAAAATATTTCATGATATGTTTTCAAAAATTAATCTAACAGTACCAAAGACTTTAACTATTTACTTAAATTTGATTTAAAGATATGATACATTTTTGTGATAATTTTTTTTTATATATAGCATGGTAACTTTCCACCACCCCCAACCTAGAACTTACATTGTCCTCAATGTAACAACTGCAAATTAAAGATAAAGAGAAAAGAGGAGAAAGATTACCTATTTCTTGAGAATGTGTAAGTAGTAATGAAGAAATGCAGGTGCATCCATCATATTCATCATTAAAGTGTATACAGACAGATCGCTGTGAACTTCTAACATCTCAACAAATATTTTAGTTTTAACAATTTTAAAAATTATTCACATACAAGTAAACTAAAATAAACAATAAAATTAAGTAAATAAAACAAATAACAAAAAAATTACCTAACATGATGGGTTGCCTCCCATCCAGCGCTTAGTTTAACGTCTTAGCAAGACGTATCTTTTTGGTGCTAAGGGTTACTCAGCCAAATGCAATCCATTTCAGCAATGTTGTTTGGTTCTTCCACATAAGGCTTGACACGATGGCCATTAACTTTGAACGTTTTTTGTGTCTTGGAGTCCAATAGTTCTACTACTCCATGTTCAGATACCTGAACTATTTTGAATGGTCCATCCCATCTTGATCTTAGCTTTCCTGGAAACAATCTCAAACGAGAGTTAAATAAAAGAACTTTCATTCCAGGGTGAAGAGTCTTAGGAACTAGCCTCTTGTCATGATAGCGCTTAGTACGCTCCTTGTATAATTTGGCATTCTCATAGGCTTCATTCCTAATTTCTTCCAACTCATGAAGCTGGAGTACTCGTTTTTCACCTGCTTTATCTAAATCCATGTTTAGCTCTTTAATTGCCCAATAAGCCTTGTGTTCAAGTTCAACTGGAAGGTGGCACGCTTTCCCAAAGATTAACCGGTAAGGGCTCATCCCAATAGGTGTTTTGTAAGCGGTGCGGTATGCCCATAAGGCATCATTTAACTTAAATGCCCAATCCTTCCTTGAAGGACGCACAGTGCGTTCCAGTATTCCCTTGATTTGCCTATTACTTACTTCCACTAATCCGGAAGTTTGAGGATGATATGGAGTAGCTACCTTATGTGTGATGTTGTACTTGTTTAGTACTCCATCAAAGAGTTTGTTACAAAAATGGCTACCTCCATCACTTATTATAGCTCTAGGCGTTCCGAACCTACTGAATATGAAATCTTTCAAGAATTTCACAACAACATTAGCATCATTGGTTTTGGTGGGGATAGCTTCTACCCACTTGGACACATAATCCACAGCAACCAAAATGTATTGAAAACCATTAGATGGGGGAAAAGGACCCATAAAGTCAATCCCCCATACGTCAAAGAGTTCAACAACTAAATTAGATGTCAAAGGCATTTCATCTCTTTTGCTTATGTTTCCTGTTCTTTGACATCTATCACATTGTGCACAAAACATATGAGCATCTTTAAAAAGAGTGGGCCAAAAGAATCCAGACTGTAATATCTTACGGGTTGTCTTTTCTCCTCCAAAATGACCCCCACAATGAAGTTCATGACAAAAAGTCAGAATGCTCTTATGTTCTTCTTCAGGTACACATCTCCGGATGACTTGATCTTGACCAATCTTGTATAAATAAGGGTCATCCCAGAAATAGTCCTTAATAGTTTTAAAAAACCTTTTCTTTTCCTGATATGAAGTGTTAGGTCGCAAAACACCAGTGGCAAGATAGTTTACAATATCAGCGTACCATGGGTTCGGACCTATGAAAAATAACTGTTCATCAGGAAAGGTTTCAACTATATCGTCATTACTCTCATCTTTAAGAGAATTAAAGTCAGAAATCAACCTAGACAAATGGTCAGCTACTAAGTTTTCACTGCCTTTCTTATCCTTGATTTCTAGGTCAAATTCTTGTAAGAGTAAGACCCACCTGATTAATCTTGGCTTGGCATTTGGTTTACTTAATAGGTATCTTAAAGCAGCATGATCAGAATGCACAATCACTTTAGATCCTACTAAATAAGACCGAAATTTGTCTAAAGAGAATACTATAGCCAAGAATTCCTTTTCAGTGGTGGTGTAATTCATCTGGGCATCATTGAGTGTTTTGCTAGCATAGTAGATGACATGTAAACGCTTATCCACTCTTTGTCCCAGGACTGCTCCTATTGCATAATCAGAAGCGTCACACATTATTTCAAAGGGTAAAGACCAGTTTGGTGCCATTATAACAGGGGTAGATGTGAGTTTATCTTTCAAGGTATTAAAGGAAGTAAGGCAGTCATTGTTGAAATTAAAATCAGCATCTTTGGATAGCAAGTTACATAATGGACGACTTATTTTAGAGAAATCTTTAATAAATCGTCTGTAGAATCCTGCATGTCCCAAGAAGCTTCTTATCCCCTTCACAGATGTAGGGGGAGGTAGTTTGGATATCAATTCAACTTTTGCCTTATCAACTTCAATACCCTTGTTTGAAATTATATGTCCTAAAACTATCCCTTGTTGAACCATAAAATGACTTTTCTCCCAACTAAGGGTTAGATTGCATTCAATGCATCTTTCTAAAACCAAAGTCAATTTATGTAAGCAATCATCAAATGAGTTCCCAAAGACAGAGAAATCGTCCATGAAAATCTCAATGAATTTTTCCACCATGTCCGAGAAAATGGATATCATGCATCTCTGGAACGTGGCAGGGGCATTGCATAACCCAAATGGCATTCTGCGAAAAGCAAATGTCCCAAAAGGACATGTAAATGTGGTCTTTTCCTGATCTTCTGGTGCTATGGGTACTTGATAATATCCAGACAGTCCATCCAAAAAACAGTAAAATTCGTGCCCAGCTAATCTTTCCAACATTTGATCAATGAATGGAAGAGGAAAGTGATCCTTTTTCGTATATAAATTTAGTTTCCTAAAATCTATACACATTCTCCATCCAGTGATTATTCTAGTGGGCACTAATTCACTTTTGTCATTTTTAACAACTGTTATCCCAGATTTCTTTGGTACCACATGCACTGGACTAACCCACTTACTATCTGCAATAGGGTAGATAATCCCTTCTTCTAATAATTTAAGAATTTCCTTCTTAACTACCTCTTGCATGTTTGGGTTTAGTCTTCTTTGGGCCTCTCGTACAGGTTTAGCACCGTCCTCCAAGTTGATCTTGTGCATACACATTGTTGGACTAATGCCTCTTATATCCCCTATACTCCAACCTATAGATTTCTTAAACTGTTTAAGCACTTTGATGAGTTCCTTTTCTTGTGGTTTGGTCAAGGTTGAAGAAATTATCACTGGATAAGTTTCCCCTTCTCCCAAAAACACATATTTTAAGTGCTCAGGTAAGTCTTTGAGTTCAAGTTCAGGTGGATTGGCCTCTTTAATAGATGAAGAACTGGGTAGATTTAAAAGTGTACTAGATTTTGTCATCACTTCATTATTGTCTAGTTGTTCAAGGTACCCCTTAATTTCCTCATCTAAATCTTCTTCAACCTTTTCAAGTGTAAGAACGGTTTCAAGCTTGTCCTCTATTCTGGTTCGGAAAAAGGTGTTTTGGACAAGATTATCCAAAGGATCAACATCGAATATTTCATCAATGGCAGAAATAGAAGGGAAAGGTGAAGAATCAAAAACTTTAAAATGAACAGTCTCTCCTAAGACTGTCATTGTCAAATTTCCATCTTGGACATCAATAATAGTTTTAGTAGTTGCCATAAATGGTCTACCAAGCAATATTGTGTGCTCTCTGTCCAATGCTGGATTTTCTTGCATATCCAGAACCACAAAGTCAACAGGTATTATCAGTTTGTCTACCTGTACCAAGACATCCTCAACTATTCCCTCTGGATATTTAAGAGATCTATCTGCAAGTTGAAGGGACATAGTTGTGGGTTTTAAATCCCCTAGATTGAGTTGTAAGAATATAGAGTAGGGCATCAAATTTATACTAGCACCTAAATCAAGCATTGCTTTAGCAACCTTCTTATCCCCCATAGTTATGTTTATAATAAAACTTCCAGGGTCTTTCAACTTAGGGGGTAGTTTGTGCTGAAGTACAGCGCTAGAAATTTCTGATACTACTACTCGTTCATTCTGTTCATACCTCCTTTTCTTAGTGTTCAACTCTTTGAAAAATTTGGCATATGAGGGCACATTCATGATCACTTCTAATAATGGTAAATTGATATTTACTTTAGAGAGCATATTAAAAAGATCAGTGAATTGCTTATCTTGTTTGGATTCTTTCAACCGGTGGGGAAAAGGTACTTGTATCTGGTGTGGTTCTGTTGTCTTTTGAATTTTGGGGGTGTCAGATGACCCCCCAATGAGTTTTTCAGAAGGCTTGTTAAGTTTAACACTTGTCTCTCCTTTTTGCGAGATTAGAATATCGCCTTCTTTGTTACCGGAACTACAAGGTAGATTGTTAGAGATTTCAGGTAAACTGGTATTGACTACCTTACCACTTCGAAGGGTTCTAACATCCTTTGCTTGTTCTGGTTGACTGGGCAACTTTCCTGGTTCTTTCTTTTGCATTTGTTCAGCCAGTTGCCCAACTTTAGATTCAATCCTTTTAACCGAAGCCTCCATGGTGTTCAACCTTTGATTAGTCATCAATTGGTTGTCACGACTAACTTGAATAAAAGCATTCAAGCTATCTTCTAAGGTTGGCTTAAAAGATTGGCTTGGTGGGTAAGGGTGGTTGTTATCTGACCTTAGTGTTGGATATTGGGTGTAGGCTGGGTGATTATAGGTGTTTGGATGATATCTTTGAAAAGATTGAACTTCCTCTATGGCATCGACACTAGAATCACAAGTATTTGAACAATTATGAGTACCATGCCCAATTGAACAACACACTTCACATACCTCTTGATTTGAAATTTGGTGGGAAGTGAGGAATTTCACTTGTTTAGTCAATTCAGCAAGTTGCAAGGTTATCTCATTATCAGAGCCGACTTCATTGACCTTTGCTTTCCTTCTACCACCTCTTTGTTGGGAATTAGAACCCAACAGCTCATAAAGATTATAGGTTTCCTCTGCGGTCTTTTCTCCTACAGCACCTCCAGTAGCATTATCAACCATGTATTGACTCTGTAGTGTCAATCCATCATAAAAGAATTGGTTTTGTAGCTGTAAGGGAAAGCTATGATTTTGACATTGAATGAAAAGGAGTTTGAATCGTTCCCAAGCTTCATGAAAGGGCTCTTCATTCATTTGAGAAAATGTTGCTATCTTTGTTCTTAGATCAACAGTCTTTTGATGGGAATAGAACCTACCCATAAAAATTTCATAGACTGCCTCCCAAGTTTTAAGAGAACCTGACTGTAGAGTAATGAACCATGACCAAGCTTTATCTTTGAGAGTGTAAGGAAAACACCTCATCCTAAGTTGATCTTCATTAATTGCATGTAGTGGAAAGGTTTGGACAATAGCATAGAATTCTCGAATGAAATGCAAAGGGTCTTCATTAGGGATACCGTAAAAGGAAGGCAACAAAGAATAATGAATCTTTTTCAATTCATAATTCCTTGCAGCCTCTTGTAATTGGATACCGGAAGTTACATTGCCAATGATTGGCATTGTATATTCTTTCATCTTTTTCCGCCTATCTTCAGCATCTCCCATGGTTGTTTGTAGTTGAAAATGATCCTCCTCCTATTGTGTATCAACATTTTGCTTTTAGTAGATATCTCTAAGAAATATGTATAACTTGATAAAACGTAAAAGCAAAAAGTGCAAGGAACCTAATATTTTTTTTTTTTTTTTTTTTTTTTTTTTTTTTTTTTTTTTTTTTTTTTTTTTTTTTAAATTTAAGCGAATGGACATAATTTTTGAAACAAACGAATTTTATTTCATCTGAATTTTTATTACACGCAAACTAAAACAAAGGAAAATACAATAATGGGTGACCTCCCATACAGGACTAAAATTTAGCGTCTTCTAGTAAGACGTTGCTTGGAGATTGCAGAATGAAAAACTCAATGTCTCCTCTTCATTGAATTAGTCTTTGCCTTTTTGCAAATGTTCAACTAACTGTTCAACTTGAACTTCCACCTTTTTGATAGAAGCTTCCACAGAGTCCAACCGTTGATTGGTTTTAGATTGATTATCCCTACATACTTGAATAAAAGAATTCAAGTTGTCCTCCAAGGTTGGTTTATTGGGAATGCTTCTTGGAATAGGTGGGTGGAATTGCTGACCTGCCTGGTTTGAGCCTTGAGTGAAAGGAGGGTTGTTTTGCCTCCAAGAGAAATTTGGATGACTTCTCCACCCAGGATTATAGGTATTTGAGTTGGGATCAAACCTTGGTCTCTGTTGATATGCTCCCAACACATTGACCTGTTCAGGTCCAGTTGTTTCTCCTTGATATGGACAGGCTTCAGTACCATGTCCCATGTTGCTATACAAACCATATTGATCATTATTGGTGTTGGTTTGTGTAGCGAGAAGGGCAACTTGCTTAGTCAGTTGAACAAGTTGTTGTTGAACTTCATTACTGGAGTCGATTTCATGAACTCCAGCTTTTCTCACTCGGGAGCTTTTCTGTTGGGAATTAGCACCCAACATCTCAAAGAGGTTATACGTCTCTGAGGCAGTCTTTTCTCCTATTGCTCCTCCTGCAGCGTTGTCGACAATGAACTGACATTGTTGTGTAAGTCCATCGTAAAAGAATTGGTTCTGCAACTGCAGGGGAAAGCTATGATGGGGACACTGAGTGAGAAACATCTTGAACCTATCCCAAGCTTCATGGAATGGTTCTCCATCCATCTGAGAGAAAGTAGCAATCTTTCCTCTCAACTCTGATGTTTTTTGATGGGAATAGAATTTTCCCATGAATTTATTGTAAATGTTACCCCATGTCATCAGAGAACCTGGGGGAAGTGACATCAACCAAGCTTTGGCCTTATCCTTTAGAGTGTAGGGAAAACATCTCATCCTAAGTTGATCCTCGTTTAGAATACCGAGGGGGAATGTTTGGACCGTAGCATAGAAATCTCTCATAAAGGAAAGAGAATCTTCATTAGGTAACCCATAAAAGGAAGGAAGCATAGAAAAATGAATATTTTTAAGGTCGTAATTCCGAGCAGCCTCCCCCAACTGGATAGCGGCAGTTGCCGTGCCTATTACCGGTCTTGCAAACTCTTTCATTGTGGTTTCCCTAATATGTTGGTTTTCCTCCATTTCTTTTGGTTCTAGTAAAGGATTAAGACTTGGTTCTATGTTTGGCTCAAAAACAGGTTGATGGGTAGAATCCAGTTTTGTTGACACTTGTTTAAATTTATGAAATTTATTTACATATGGTGTAAGGGGGTTTCCTAAGGATCTCCTACCACGCATAGACTATTGTAAACGTAAATTTAAAACTCCTGTCAACAAAATAAAAAAATTTAGATAAAATTTACATGTTATTTTATACAAAACACTAAACAAAACTAGTTAAACCCTAAAAAAAAGAAAATTTTTTTATTTTTTTTATTTTTATTTTTTTTGTAACATAATTAGTATTAACCAAGAGTGCTCCCAGGAAAGAATGGTGGTGCAAACGGCACCTTAAATACCATTCTCCTAGCCAGAGCAACGTTCCCAGGAAAGACTAGTGGCACAAAGGCTTTCAAGAACTAGTCTCCTAGACAGAACTCCCTTAGGTTTTTACTTTTCATGTTATTTAGTTAATTAGGTATAAATTCAAGTAATGTTTTTTTTTTTTTTTTTTTTGGTTTTTTTTTTTTTTTACTATTTATGAACGGTAAATTTTTTTACTTCAAATTTCAAATTTCTAAATTATTTTACAAAAAAAAAAAAAAAAAAAAAATTATTATTTTTTTTATTTTTTATTTTTTATTTTTTTTTATTTTTTATTTTTTTTATTTATTATGAATTTTGAAATTTGATTATTATTAAAATATCACAATTATTTACAGCACAAAAATGTTTTTAAAATTTTGATAAATAATTTAAAAACGCTATTCCTTCCCCGGCAACGGCGCCAAAAACTTGATGAACGAAAACCGGCATCGCCGATTCCCGCAAATACTTTGGTTTTAATATTTATAAAACTCTCGCAAGTGCACGAATCATTTCGAAGAAAATGATAAGTATACTCCCAAGGTCGATCTAAGGAAGGAATGTATGTGGTTTTTAATTTATTATTCAAACTTCTAAAAACGAAATTAAATCCTAAACATCCTGTCACGATAGTTTGGTTTTTTGTGTTCCTAATCTAATAACATAAAATAAAACATATATACAGATTAATTAAATATAATCTAAAATCATAAAAATAAACATAGATACAAATTCAATAAATAATTATCTAGAAATAAACATATATACGGATTCAATAAATGTTCATGCAAATCATTTATATTAGCGGAGTATTTATGGATATAATAACTAAATTAATTATGCTTGCTCATATTAACTAGGTTATTAAAGATATAAATTGATATTTTATTGATTCTCTCTTTTTTATATAAATACCACCTTTGGTGGGGTTAGATATTCTTTGTTAACTAAACAAATCAATTAACACCTATGGGTGGGGTTGATAACTAATATGCTTAATTAAATTAATTCCTTTTTCTAAGAGATTGAAAATGAACCATTTAAATGCCACCTTTGGTGGGGTTAGACAATTTAAACATTATTCAAGGTGTCCAAATTAAACTTAAGAATTTAATTATCCGAGTACTAACTTTCAAGTTTTAAAACCACTATTGAAAACATGTTGTCAATACATTTTCACATAATAATTCTTATAAAAACTTTTGAAATAGAGTTTCACTCTAACTACCGGGCGATTGTACCAACAAATAAAAGAGCACTACTCTAAATTAGACCGGATAACTAAACCTTAAAATCTAATTTTCGGGTTTAAGTTTGTAATGAAAAATAATATATTTCTCTCTAACATTCTTAATATAAAATCTTGAATAAAAACAAAATCAATTCATTTTAAAGATTTTTACCTATTTAATATTTCGCAAGCATAACAACGTCGTTATTACATCATTTTTACTAAACAGCTAGCATAGTTAAATTTAACCACAGACAAGTTGAATATAACATGTAAGAATAAAGCATAAAAATAACTGTAAAGAAAATAAAATCCTTACAGAACTTCGACGCTATTCCCGTTGCTAGAAAACCTCCGAGCGGAATTTGCACTTCCATATATTGAATCAAAAAATCTAAATTATTACAAAAACATTACAAGTTCCTCTCAAAAAGAGAAGAACACTAAACCTAAGAGAATTGAACTAAAAACTAAGAGAAAAACTAAGAAAAGCTTAGAAACTTAGAAAGAAACTAAGAGAAACTAAAAACTAAGAAATGAGAGAAAGAAAGAAGAGAGAAGTGAGTTTTGAAGGTGTGATTTGAAGTGAATGGAAGGGGGGTATTTATAGGTGAGGATGGAGAGAAAAAATGAGTAAAAAAATGTTAAAAAAATATTAAAAAATGTAAAAACGCGTATTGGACTTGCTGATGTCATCAATGACGTCAGCATGACGTCACAGGGGCGGCTGCACGTGAAAAATGGGGCGAAAACGCGTTGGGCGCGCGGATGGGCGGCTGCTGGGCGCTGCGCGCGCGCGCTGGGGCTGTCGCTGCGCGCAGCTCGGCGCGCGTGAACAGTGCCAGCGCGCTGCGTTGCGCGCAGCTGGGCATGCCAGCGCGCGCGGGCGCGCGCGGGATGGGGCGCTGGGGCGCGCTGGGGCGCGCGCGGCTGGGCGCTGGGGCGCGCGCGGCTGGGCGCTGGGGCGCTGGGCTGCGCGCACGGCCGGGCTGCGACGCGCGATTTCCGTCTTTTTGACATTTTTGACCTTTTCGACCCATTTCGTCCGATTTTTCCATGTTTGTTGACCTTTTCTCACTTATTTATTGATATATTTGTGATGTATTGCTTCAAATATTCCTCTTTAAGTCTTTACATTGCGTTTTTAAGCCAAAATACCTGAAAAACAATAAAAATACCCGTGATTCCGAAAAAGACAAATTTATATAAATATATGATAAAACATATAAATATATGTATTTTTAATCAATTAAGGTACATAAAATCATGGTTATTTTAGTGCTTTTTGAGCACTCATCACAGCTCCATGTTTTGCTCCAATTTTGGAGTGCCATTTGGATTGATTTTGGGCAGCTCTCTTTTCAGCCCTTGGATGAAATCAAGGGTTAAGATGTAATACTTTATGGGATTGCTTTGTGGTCAGCTGCTCCAATTTTCCCATGTTTTTTGGTCAATGTTTTCTGCTACCTTTTCTGCTTTTTGGCTGTGTTTATTTCCAACCCTTGGATGAGATCAAGGGCTATGATGTATTATAGCTTAGGGTTGGTTTGTATCCTTTTAAGAGCAGCTCAGCTACTGTAAAAGATAATTTTGAATGAAGTTTGAATATTCAGATCATTTGAGAGCTCATTCTAGCTCTTTGTTCCTCTTCAAGCAACTTATCAAGGGATTGGCAACCTTTGTGGCGTTGTTTAGCATCCAAGCATTTGTGGTGAGAAATATCCATACTTGTTAGGGTGTCATTTATGCTAGACTTATCAAGGAATTAACAACTCCTTGTGGCGTCTTTTCTCCTCAGAAAAATGGTGAGTAATATCCATTGATTTGTGGAGAAACTCTTTGCTATATAATCTGAAATTAGCTAGGTATTAAACCCTTGCTTCTTATCACGTACTTCTAAGGGCATCAAATCTCTCTTATTCCATTACCCTAAGCGATACCATACGGTTGCTTATGTTGCTCTTCTGCTACATCATGAGCAGAATCATCTATCTCATCCATAGATGGCTGATTTGAAGTGCCATCTTGCATTTGACTAGGAACTCCACTTGCTCACTAACACCATGGTTTTTACCAACAACAATAGACTCATTTTTATTTTCCAACATGGAAAACACATCAAATTTAACATATCTATTAATAAAAAATTTAGGTGACTTGGGTTCAACACACCATAATCTATAACCCTTCATCCCAGAAGGATACCCCAAAAATATGCATTTCAATGCCCTAGGCTCAAGTTTACCATCATTAACATGAGCATAAGTAGGACAACCAAAAAATTTTAAATCAAAATAATTAGCATGAGTACCAAATAATACCTCAAACGGAGTCTTCAACTCAATTGTAGTTAATGGAGACCAATTCACCAAATAGCAGGCATGGTTACAAGCTTCAGCCCAAAAGGATTTATCCAAATCAACTTGAAAAAGCATACAACAAGCTCTTTCTAAGAGAGTTCTATTCATACGTTCTGCTACTCCATTTTCCTGTGGTGTATGATGCACAGTGCGGTGTCTCACTATGTCATTTATTTCACATAACTCATTAAACTGACTTTCACAAAATTTCAAACTTGTGAGTCCTTAAATGCTTGATTTTCTTGTCTCTTTAATTTTTTATACAAGCCTTGAATTTTACAAATTTTGAGAACACATCATTTTTCTTCTTCATAAAATACACCTAAACAGGACGAGAGAAGTCATTAATAAAAGTCAACATATACTAGGCACCACCCTTAGACACTACACAAGAAGGACCCAAAGAATTGAATGAATTTGACCCTACGATGCTTTCCATAGACACAGTGCCATAAAAATCAAGCTTTCCAATTTTTTAACCACAAAGAAAATTTTGTTTGCTCAAAATAGACACTTCTGTCTCACTCATATGCCCTAGTCGCATATTTCGTAATCGAGTAGTATTTGAATCTTGATCTAATGAGGACGAAACTAAAACATTGTCAATAACAGTGCTACCCTAAAACATATAGAGACCATGTGACAATTTCCCTTTAATAACAACGAGAGCGCCCTTACTAACTCTTAAAACTCCACCTTCAACTACATGCTTATAGCCTTGTGAATCAAGAGTACCCAAAAATATGAAGTTCTTTTTCAAATTTAGAACATGGCGAAAATCTTTCAAAGTCCTAATAATACCCTTATGTTTCTTAATTCGAACAGTACCAATACCAACAACCTTGCAGGACATATTGTTTCCCATCAAGATAACATCCCCATCAAATAGAGATACAAATAACAATATTCAGATAGCATTACAAAATATACCAAAATCTAAATACACACAAACTAAATCTATCGAATTTACTAGTAATATATATAACAAAATAAATTAACAAATTTGTTATTAAATCAAGAAACTCAATCAATTGCGGTCTCTAAATATATATCTTCACTCATCAAAAACAAATGAATTAACATAAGGAAGTTAGATGGCGTTGAGGCTGATGATTATTCCCTAATGGCCGAATGGGTTTTTTGGGAGCTGGTCGACAGCTTTCTGTCCTTTTGTTTTTCCAGTTTTTCTAACCATTGATGTCTTTTTGGCAGCTCCACAACTGAGAGACTCAAAATTACTGAAGAGTAAGGGTTTAATATATGCTAAATGTGCATTATATTATTTTGTGCCATTATTTATTTAATAATTTCATTAAAATATATAGTATCATTAGATTTATAACATACAGCGTTATTGATAGGAAGGTTTTTCCACGGGTCCAAAAATATATAGAATAGTGATATGAAAGGTTTTCCAGAGGTCCAAAAATATACGGAGAAGACAGTGAAGTGAATTAGGGAGTTGTGAAACAACGAGAGCAATATAATATAGAGAAATTTGAAGTAAATATGAAATAAAGTGTGAAACAATATATTTGATTTTCAAAAATGAATTTTGAAAAGAATAAAAGAATTTATAAATAAAAAATGAAGAAATTTAAGTAATACAAAAGAATTGGGCATTGATTAATTAGAGGTGTCTTGTGTTTTTCTATAGAAATCTTGATTGCCTGCACTCAATTGGGAGACCTTGAGGGAAGCGATTGAAGTCATTGCAATAGTTGTAAACCATGTGCTTCTGGTGCACCCATCGGATTCTGTTTCGGCCAGCAGCGTCAAGTTTCTGATCCTGCCATGCACTTTCCAGAGATGAAGTTGAAGATGTAGAGAGACAAGATGAACCACTAACACAAACATTGGCCTTGTAGTTTCTAAAATAGGCAGTGAAAGGTGCTTTAGTCCAATCAGTTTTCACACGTCCTCCTTGTGTTGCCCAATCATCAGCATTCCACAAACTTGTGTAAACCCTCATTGGCTTGCTGCTAGGAAATGGAACACCAGCTGACTCCAAATTGTTGAACACCCTAATTGGAATGTTATCCACCAAGAAGCTGCATATATGGATGAAGTTTAATAAATTAGATGGTCTAGTACTAGAGTCGTAAATGTTTGATATCTACCCTATTTCGATTCCCCAACTCCAAGTATCATTTGGTAGTAATTAAGAATTGAAGGAAAAGAAAGATAAATATTAAATTAAAGATCTGAAGATCTGAAGATCTATATATATATATACTTACATAATGCGTTGTTTGTTCCAAACAATGGAGTAGGTGTGAAAGCTGGTAGTGGGATCAAACCAGAGATGAAATTGTTGTTCTTTGTTTCCTTTTCCTTGGCTGAAGACATTTGTGTGAAGTGTGTATGGATCTCCAGATGAATTGCCCAAGAATTCAAAATCAATCTCATCATGGTTTGGACCTTCAGATGATAACTGCATGATTTTTTCTTATAAATTAATTTGAATTCTGAAGAGAAAAAAAGAAGGAAGTAATATATATTGAAGAAGAATTAATTACATAAAAAGCAGTGACAGTTCCAGCAGAGTTTCCAGAAACTAGCTTGATTTGCATATCTATTCTTCCAAGTAAGTACTCATTCTTAGAGCGAAAGCCGGAGCCAGAGGCTTGGTCGAGAGAGAGACTAAGAAGTTGGCCTCCATTTACAATCTTAGCACGGTGGTCACCAAAGGTAATATCAACTTCTTCCTGAAAGTTGCCTGCTGAAACAACATTTAAAGAACTGATGATAACAAAAGCAGAAAGCATAAGCATTGTTGCTGATAAGTACTTGGTGTTGAAGAAGTTGGGTGACATTATCTTTAGAGAGATTAAAAAAAAAAAGTACAGATTGGTTTAAGTGTGAGATATTAATTAAGAATGTGTTTGTAGAAGTGGAGATTTGTAGAAGCTTTATATAGAAGATCATCTTTTGCAAAATTATTCTTATCAAAATGTTTAAAGCTGGCAACGCTGTAAGGAAGGTTCAAGGGAAAACATGAAAAAGGAATTAAGTTGACTAATAATAAAACAAGTTGTCTTTGGAGGGAAAGCGGTTTGAGTGAGAAGTTCCAAAACAGGTTATGCAGAGCTGGCAAAGTGGCTCATGAGCTGCTTCAAAACTCAAGACAGATTGGCAGAGCATATATATGACAGATTCACAAAGTTGTCTTTGAATATTGTAGTCTGTACGCGGCTTTCAGATACTCGTCATTATGGATATAAAAATTAAATAAAAAATTATATTTAATCTATATTTTATTAATCTATCTATATCCTCCATAAATGAGTGGAGTAATGAATCTTATGTATTGCATTTCATTATTAATCTTATAATTTAACACATTTTTTCATTTAAGTTAAGTTAGCTATTTCAACAATAATAATTAGAGCTCTAATACCTTTGTTAGGAGAATCACAATAACAATTTGAACTTAATCAACTCTAAACAGCGGAATGAAAACTATTTTCCTTTTTGTGTGAATCTTTTAAGAAACAAATAAATAGAGCTCAAAATGAAACATGGACAAAATCAACACAATCAATTTACGTGGAAAAACCTTCTCGGTGTAGGAAGTAAACAATCACGACACTCTTCTCCAAAACTTCCATTATCAAGAAATAATTGTACAAAAGTTCTCTCTAGATGAAACTTAAGACAAACAATCAACAACATCATTAAGAATACAAATTCTTGAAAACTAACAATTATTTTAAGAAAATGGAGAGATCTAACCTAATTTCATAGTCACCGTTCACGGCCCAGATTCTCTCAAATCAGTGAGTCAAATCCAAATCTCACCATTTCTATTGAAGAGTCTTAAGCCAAATCCAAATCTCACCTTACAATACCATATGCTTACCAAGCTAGACATTTCTTATCATGTTCAAAAATTATGTCGATTTCCCCACTTTACAACTTTAGCTCAATGGCTTGTTGCTAAAAGATTTGAAAGTTTGTCTAGATAACATTAAAATTACAAGTGAGTTTTGTGTATATTTGGGAAATTCAGTGGTCTTATGATGCTCTTAAACCAAAAAGGCTTTTCTAGTTCCTAAATGGAAGTAGAATCCAGGACACTAGCACATACAGTAGCAAAGGTGATGTGGCTTCAGTGATGATCACTTAGCGTTTAATCATATTTTACATTCTAAAACAAAACATGTGAAGATTAATTTTCAATTCATAAGAAAGAGTGTGATTAAAGAAGAGTGAGTACACACCAACGCAAGAAATAATATCTGACATATTGACTAAGATATTGTGTAAGCAAAGGTTTCAAGAATTGCCCACCAAACTTAGTGTTTTAAACGAGCATTAATAGAGAGGTGTTAAACTAAGGACATGTATGGTGTAACAAATTGGATAGGTTTAATATAATTGTTTGGATTTAATTGTGTATTGAGTTGTATTGTGTTTGGTAACATATTGTACAAAATAATAAAGATTAACATTTTTTTATTATAAATTTTATTTAAATTAATATTTTATTTATTTTTATATGTATATTATATTTTAAAATAAAAAATATTATTTTTAATTTGTGATGAAAGAAAAATAAAAAAAATATAATTTTATAATTGAAAATTTAAAAAGACTAAACTAAGTGTTTAGTATAATTTAAATTCATTTTACATAATCATACTATTTGTATATTATATAATATTATTTGATTTTATAATAAAAAGTATAACTATATAAAAATTATATAATCAATAAAAAGATTGTATGTTGACCTATAGTTGCTGCTCATGAAAGATGCCAAGATTGAGATAAAGGGGGGAATGATGAGCCATATTAGAGTAGTTAAACCACTTGTACAGCTCTTTTAAGCTACTTTCCTCTCTTAGCTTTCTGTTGTAATAGCTCACGTGAAGTGTAATTCTTGGTTTGTAACTAACATCAAAATATCTAGTTTAGTCTATGCCTAATCTAGTATATCATATACCTAAGTCTACTTTATATTGTACATATACAATATATTAACAATATATTAACAATATAGAGATTAACACACTTCATCTTCTTGGCTACGATTTTTTGTTCTTTTTCTTTGTATTAGATTTTTATTTTTTTATGTATTATTATATAAATATGAATTTACATATATATTTTTTAAATAAAAATATTATTATATATATCTAATTCTTTGAATAACATAATTATCATTCAATTATATTCATATGTGTAAATGATAAAATTATGAATTAGATCATTTATATATTTTAAATTAAATGAACGTTAGATTATTATTATACTATTTTAAAAATATAGATTTATATAAATACATATTTGATTAAAAAGAATACAATGAACTATTTTTTTCATAAATTAAGTATCATCTACCTCCCTCATAAAACCATTAAAAAAAGCAAATTATGCGAGGCTGTACGTTCTTAAGAAAAGATATACAATGATGGACATGAGTTAATATACAAAGAAAAATCTATATATACACCTAACAATATTATCAATAAATATAATCAGATTTATATAATAACATTTAATAAGTAATATTATATCAATTATAATTATAATATATTTATATCTTATAATAATTCTTAAGTGTTAATAATGATATCTACGTTAATAATGATTTTTCCTTTGAGTTATATAGAAGGGGGTTGAGGAAAGTATTCTTTTTGTAACACATTGAAACGATGAGATTGATATAAATTATAGAATGTGATACTGCAAAGCCAGTCCATATATAGAAAATTACAAATAACAAAACAATGCAAAGTTTATTTCATCTTTATTGAAAAACATATTTCAAAAGGAACAAAAAGAATTTCCTATAGTATTAGCAAAATAAATAAATAAATATATTTCAAAGACACAATTACAAATTATTACAGACTTAAATAAATTGAATATGCAAAGATCGAGACATGAATATTTCAGAGGAATCTAGATTGCTTGCATTCAGATGGAAGACCTTGAGGAAAGCGTTGGAAATCAGAGCAATAATTGTAAACCATGAACCTCTGATGAACCCATCTAAGTCTGTTCCGACCGGCCGCATCGAGTGTTTGATCTTGCCAAGCACTATCCTCAAAGGAAGTTGAAGATGTAGAGACACATGTTGATCCACTAACACAAGCATTTGCCTTGTAGTTTCTAAAATAGGCAGTGAAAGGTGCTTTAGTCCAGTCAGTCTTCACAAGCCCTCCTTGTGTTGCCCAATCATCAGCATTCCACAAACTTGTGTAAACTCTCATTGGTTTGCTCCTAGGAAATGGGATACCAATTGATTCCAAATTGTTGAACACCCTAATTGCAATGTTATCTACCAAAAATCTGCACAAATTAATTGCACATTGTTTATGTTAATTGAGCTTCTAATTAATTATTTATAAGGAAAAGGAAAAGGAAAAAAAAAGTTGATGGTGGGTTTTCTTAGTTACATAATGCGTTGTTTGTTCCAAACAATGGAGTAGGTGTGAAAGTTCCTAGTGGGATCAAACCATAAGTGAAATTGTTGTTCTCTGTTTCCTTTCCCCTGGCTGAACACATTTGTATGAAGTGTATATGGATCTCCAGATGAGTTTCCCAAAAACTCAAAATCAATTTCATCATGGTTTGGACCTTCTGAAGTCAACTGCAAGTTAATTAAGAAAAAATCGTTATTAATTATCTTATAATACAATGAAATATGTTACGAGAGGATGGCACTGGAGTGGTGATATAATGTAAATATATATACAAATGTGTGTAATCGTTTATTTAAATAACAATATGAAGTAAAGAAAGTTAATTACATAAAAAGCAGTGACAGTGCCAGCAGAGTTTCCAGACACCAATTTGATTTGCATGTCAATTCTTCCAAGTAAGTACTCATTCTTAGAGCGAAAGCCGGAACCAGAGGCTTGGTCAAGTGAAAGAGAGAGAAGTTGACCACCATTTCGTATTTTAGCACGGTGGTCACCAAATGTAACATCAACATCTTGGTAGAAATTGGCAGCTGAGGCATACATTAAGGAACCTAAAATGAAAAAAGAATGCAAAAACATTCTCATTGAGAGCTTAGTATAAGACATATTTTTGTTTGTTTGTTTGTTTGTTTTAGACTGAAAAGCTTTGGAAATTTTATTGAATGTGGGTGATTGAGTTCTATATATGGAGTCTTAATATAGCTAGGCTTACAAGAACTACTTGCTATTAATTAAATAAAAAAAAAGTTGGAAATTATGAAAATTATTAGTTAGGTAAGACCGCGCTTTGATTTGAAATGAATGGCTTAGTCATGAGATAGTCTTCTTGGCTTTCCTGGCAAAAGCCCAAGTTTTAGACTACAGCTGGAGACAGTTTTTGGAGAACCGGATCAGGAAGGAGCAAAGGAAGACATGTAATTCATAAAGTTTTTTTTTTCTTTTTTAATATTTATTTTCTTTCGAAGTTTTAATAAAGTACTAAAATGAAAGCAATGACAGAAATTTGAATGTGAACAAAAAGGAAGTGTATAAACAAAAAAAAAGATGTCATGCATAACAAAAACATATGTGATTCTTTAACAAGCTGTATGTATGTTAGAAAATAATTATGTTAAATAGTTATCTTATTAATTTATTATATATCCTATTAAAGATAGACACAGAATAATTAAAATTATACGTTCACAATAAGAAAAAAAGAAAAAAAAGCTAGAGAACACGCTTTCTGAGCCTGACCAACCAAGATTTTTCTAACACTTTACATAAATGAAATATAATAACTTTTCAAAATAATGATAAAAATAAAAATATTAAAACTTGTAATTACAATATAATATTTTTATATCTAATTCATATATTTTTATTTTATAAAACAATCCAACAAATCATCAACATTGAATATCATTCAAGTTTAATTACGACCATATAAACATGTTCAATATTATTAGATATTATTTTTATTATTATAAATTTTAAAAATATTATTTTATATAAATTTCTTAATTTGTTATGCCAATGTCTGAATTATTTCTATTGTTTAAACAATGTGTATATAGGGAAGTAAATTTGGACATCTTTGAACTAGTCTAAACACAAAAAATTGAGCTTTGTTTACATATTGTTAAATTATGTATATTTTTGAATCGTATTAGATAAAAAATTTCAAATTAAATATAAGTTTAAAATCTACTATAAATGTTTCAAGTAGGTTTGACATCACTTTTTTGAATTTTGAATTGAATTAATTTAATTTCAAATTTTAAATAATTAAATAAAATATAAGAATGATATATAATATGCAATATTTATATATTTTATAAAATTTAAACTTAATTTACGCTTTAAATTAAACTCAATATATATATATATTTGACTATAAACTTGGTACTAAAATATTCAAATAAAATCAAACTAGATTGGACTTTAATTAAATCCCCTTAGATAAATTTACATATTAATTATATATATATATATATACAATTACAACAACAAATGAGTTGGGTTGTGCTTGATGTTTTTAAGTCAAATTAAACAATTCAAATTGATAATCACTTAGATCAAGGTATTTTGGGTTGCTAACTCATCCTAAATTTATTTAACAAATTATTAAATGAAGAATGAGAAAAATATCAGTCAAATCTTTGGTTAAATATTTTTTATATATATATTTAGCTTTTTAGATTCAAAAAGTGTTTCTTAGTGTATTAGTTTTGAGAAAATAGATAAATTAATGATCAACAAGAATATTTTAATATTTTTTCTATTAAAATATATTATTTTTTATCATGTAATTAAAACTCGATATTTTAACAATGGTAAAATAATAATCAATATGAATTTTTTTACAAAATATTTATTTTAATATTTGGTTATTATCAATATTTTATTTTAATAGATTTTTTTTATTTTTAAAAATAAAGATATATATTTAAATAATGTTTTGTTATAATATTTATTATTTTTGATTTTTTTTTAAATAATTTAATACTAAATTTTACTTTTTTTCTTATTAATAGCTAATGTGTTTATTGTGTTATAATTGCTCTAAAATAAAATAAAAATATATTTTAATAATAAAATTGAATGACTAAAAAGTATATTCTAAAGTATGAATGATTAAAGGAATTAAATTATCTTTATACGTTATTACATTTTTCTTATTTTCCGTGGGCTCATTAAGAGAGCCCAAAAATTGATTACAAGAGAGTGGGAAAAGCTTGTTTTATAAGGGTTTGATATTCGATCCTCAATTATGTGAACGTGAGTTGTGTTGGATTATATATGAAACTTGTTTTATTGAAGAAAGTTGTAATCTTCAATTATGCTATATGACTGGATTGCATTACTACTAGAAACTGCAAAAATATTAATATTAATAAGCATTGTGGAACAAAAATTTATATATTAACTCCAACAGTTCCGAGATTCAAGCCTCCATGAAGTCCTGCATTTTTAATTTTAATTAAATTGAAGTATAGAACACATATATCACACTGGTGATCTAGTTCCAAAAGACATCTGGCTTAATCCATTATTTGCTGTGTGTGTGTGTATATGAGTTGGCTAGATTATTATCAGAAGTGATCATAAAAATAATATTTGAACTTAACTCAAATTTTGCATAAATTAGCTGAGTTTGTTTAAATTATGCGGGTTGATTTGAGTTATGTTAAATACTAATTATATGTACTAATGAAGTATTTTTTTTTAATATGTGTAAATACTATGTAATATTTAGGTCAACTTTTACTAATAAACCTTTATTAATTATCATTTGTGTCTAACAGGCTAACTAGATATTTATAATAAAAACAATTGTGGCCAACAGGACATAGGAAAACTCTGATATTGTTTTGAACAAACTGTGGAAACTATTATGGTAAGCAAAAAATACATGAAAGTTACAAGCTAGGGAGTAGCAACTAATACACTAGCAGTCTAGCAGTCAAAAACAATTTAATAAGATTTAATGCAAACATAGATACCTTATGTGTTGCAAAACACTTGAACACTTATTTATTAGGATTTGTTATTTTAATAGTAATATAATTTAATATATTTTTTTTACCTATTTTTTTATCAAAAAT
The DNA here is from genome assembly GCA_037013495.1 of Hippophae tibetana. NCBI lineage: Eukaryota > Viridiplantae > Streptophyta > Magnoliopsida > Rosales > Elaeagnaceae > Hippophae > Hippophae tibetana. The sequence continues at coordinate 21,561,280 of CM072804.1, forward strand.
TGAATTGTGGTTTATCTGGTGTAGATATCTTAATGCTCTTTGGTTAAGATGGCAAGGAAAAATTAGACTAAATCAAATACACATGCAAGACATTATGTCTTTTCTGCAATTATGAAATTATGTTTATCTCTACCATCCGCACTCAATAGTGCAGATTTACATGGAATTTAGGAGTGTCACCTGCTTCCCATCGATTCTTGGATTAAACTTTAAGTATAATATTTTTAAAATTATAAATAAATTACATGTATAGAATGAAACTATGTCTTCATAGATTTTAATTTTTAATTTTTTATTATTCTAGAAGTCATTATGAACTTAATAATTTTTATCATATTTATACTTAAATATAATACATCTAATATCTTTTTCTAATAAAAAATAAGTAATAACTAAAAAGCAAGTAATAATTTATTTTTTTATATGTTGCTTATGAATGCTAAATCCTCCTATGCTCATACACGATCAGGATGAAAAGAGAAATTTTACTATGGCTATTGTGTTATTTCTAATTACAGTTTGGAGACTCAGAAATGATAAGGTCTTCAGGAATGGTAAAATGAATCTGAACAAGTGTGCATACTGATTAACAATGAGCTTCAAAGAATTTCATAGAGAAATCATTCTAAAGGACCAAGAACATAGCAGAGAGACATTGATTAGCCAATGGGGGAAGCTACCTATTGGCATGCTAAAATTTAACTTTGATGCAACATTCAAAGAGACCCAAAGCACAATTGCATCGGTTGGTAGCTAGAGGTAGATATGGTAACACTATATGTTGAAACAAGTACGTTAAAACAACGATGAAATAATATTACCGATAATCTAAAATGAACTGTTTAGGTTGAGTCGCGGACTAGGTTGTTCTCTTTAAGACGTTTTGCGGTTCTGCCCAATTTTGTGTAAGCAAACACAACCCTGTCGTCCCTAGGATAAAACATCCCAGAATTCTTTTCTCTATCTCGAAACTTTACTATACTGATGAAGACCGGAATGCTACACTTGAAAAAGTTTGTTGCTCAAAAAACTGAAAAGTAACTTAGAATTGCATAGGGAATTTTTTTTCTTAGTGAGATGAGTTTGCAGATTGTTGTGTAGAAACTAAGAATTGAGGTCCTCTATTTATAGGTTTCAAAACCTGTGTGGCCATTATGATAATAACGGTACTATCTGAGGATGAAGAGTGTAACAGTCATTCTGAGTAATGAAAAGTAACGATCATTTTTGTGAGTAAAGACGAGTAACGGTCATTTTTCTGAATAAAGAAGAGTAACAACCATTTTTTTTAATAAAGAAGAATAACGGCCATTTTTTTTAATAAAGAAGAGTAACGGCCATTTTTTTTAATAAAGAAGAGTAACGGCCATTTTTTTTAATAAAGAAGAGTAACGGCCATTTTTTTAATAAAGAAGAGTAACGACCATTTTTTTAATAAAGAAGAGTAACGACCATTTTTTTAATAAAGAAGAGTAACGGCCATTTTTTTTAATAAAGAAGAGTAAAGGCCATTTTTTTTAATAAAGAAGAGTAACGGCCATTTTTTTTAATAAAGAAGAGTAACAGCCATTTTTTTAATAAAGAAGAGTAACAGCCATTTTTTTTAATAAAGAAGAGTAACGACCATTTAACGGTCATATTCTGATAAAAGAAAACAACAGACACATTCTAAGTAAAAGGAAATAACGGTTGTTTTTTCTGAGAAAAAAAATATATATATAACAACCGTTTTCTGATTGAAAAACTTTTGTAAAAAAAATATTTTTCTAAAAAATAAAATGTCACCTCACCTCACACACAAGCACACACACGTACACGCACTCAGACTCGGACTCAGCGGCACGCGCGTGTGATATCACATTTGCCTAGGTCCTCTCTCCTTCCACAAAAGTGGGTACCCCTTGGGGCCCAATCCCAATAGCCAACTATTCACTATTTATACATCTTTAAAATAATGTAAAAAAACAATGTAGGATAAGACTCTACTAAATTTTTTATAAACATGCATCTTTTCCATCAATCTCTCACTTGAATTTTATATAAAAATAATTTTCATCGAGCAACCGATCAATTAAAAATATAAGATTGTGCATAAGCTAAAAGGTGTCTATTGACTTGAACCTTTGCATAGTGTTGATACTTTAGAATATACTAGAGTAACTCGTAGTTTTGAACTTTATCTCTAACAATCATTACACACACAACCTTTCCAAGGTATAGTTCGAAAAGCTCGTGCTTTACGCTCATGCACGTGTATCCCAATATAGTGAATGCTCTAGTAAATTTTGCCCAAAAAATTTCCATAGGAAGTGGCCACACTTCCATATTCACATAGGTGAGTCTATCAAGAGTACTCTTGTAGCTATATACTCCACTCCACGTAGAGTATAGAACTCATTAAGAGTTTAACAATTAACTCGTTCTTTTCTATCGCTTCAGGGCTTCATGTTTCTAACAACATAAAATGGGATTTGAAAATAGCATGATACATCTCATATCATTTCATGACTTGTTATTACCCTTTGAACTTATTTCTTGGGATCTCTAGTCTATAAGTTGGGTTACCATCACGAGTGACTCATCATTCTAAAGGCATTAATCCTATTCCTTTTGAGGTTTTGAAAACCTTCTCTCGATAATCCTTACGTCAAAGGATCTGTCAAATTTTCATCAGAACATACATGATCCACTCTTACAGCTCCCGTAGAGAGATTCTCTAACAGTACTATGCTTACGATGTATCTGTCGTCTCTTGTCATTGTAGTATCGGTTCTGAATCTTTGCAATAGCCACAGTACTATCACTATGGATCAAGACAATTGGTATCGGTCTTTGCCATAAAAGGGATCTCAACTAACAGACTTCTTAGCCAGCCTGCTTCTTCACTAGTAGTGGCTAGTGCTATCATTTCAAACTCCATTGTAGATTGAGCCAATATTGTCTGTTTCTTAGACTTCCAAGAAACAGCTCCACCAGCTATGTTAAATATATAGCCACTAGTTGCTTTGGAGTCTTCTGATAAAGTGTTCCAATCTGCATCGTTGTATCCTTCTAGAACAGCGAGAAACTTTTTATAATGTAACCCAAGGTACATAGTTCTTTTAAGGTATCTCATAACCCTTTCAATAACATTCCAATGCTCTACACTAGGTCTATTGGTAAACCTACATAGTAGTCCCACACCATAACCTATGTCTGGTCTAGTGCAATCAGTAGCATAACGTAAGCTACCAATGATGCTCGCATACTCAGTTTGTCTAACACTGTCTCCAGTGTTCTTGAACAACTTTACACTAGAATCATAAGGAGTACATGCAGGTTTGCAATTAAAGTAATTATATTTCTTTAAGATCTTCTCAATGTTATGAGATTGATCTAGAGAAATTCCCATTTCAGTCCTAGTTATCTTTATAGCAAGGATTACACTCGCTTCTCTGAGATCTTTCATATCAAAATTAGCGCTTAACAAAGTTTTCACATTGTTCACAACATGAATATTTGATCCAAAAATAAGCATGTCATCCACGTATAAACATATAATAGTGCAAATGTTATCTTCTAATTTATAATAAATGCATTTGTCACTTTCATTTATTTTGATCCATGTGAGATAACTAGATTATCAAATTTTTCATGTCATTGCTTAGGTGCTTGTTTTAGACCATAAAGAGATTTATCTAGTTTACAAACTTTATTTTCTTGTCTTGGGATAAAATAAACCTTCAGGTTGATCCATATAAATTTCTTCTTCTAAATCACCATTTTAGAAAGCAGTTTTAACATTCATTTGATGTACTACTAAATCATGGATAACATCAAGAGAAAAAAGTACACGTATGGAAGTTATTCGTGTGATTGGTGAAAAAATATCAAAGAAATCTACATTTTCCCTTTGCCTATACCCTTTAACTACAAGACGACCTTTGTACTTTTCAATAGTACCATCGGATTTTAATTTCTTTTTTAGTATCCATTTACATCCAATGGTTTTGCAACCAGGAGGTAAGTAAACTAAATGTCAAGTCTTATTATACTCAAGTGAGTCCATTTCATCATTTATGGCTTCTTCCTATAAGTTGGCATCTAAAGAAGATAATGCTTCTTTAAGAGTTTGGGGATCTTTCTCTAAGATATAAGCATAAAAATCAGACCCAAAATCCTTAAGCGTTCGAGCTCGTTTACTTCTTCTAATTTCAATGTTTAATTCTTCATTTTGTTCACTAGTTCTAGTTATGGGTAACCTACTAGAAGACGAGCCCCCACTATTTTTAAATTTAAAGGGAAACCTATGTTCATAGAAGTCATCATCATTTGATTCTATAACTACATGATCATTTAAGTCATAAAATTTATAAGTTTTACTATTCACAATGTATCCTATGAATACACACTCATATGTTATACTAGCAAGTTTATTTCTTTTAGGATCAAGGATCCTAACATAGGCTAAACAACCACAAGTTTTAAAATAAGTTAAATTATGTTTCTTATTTTTCAAAATTTCATATGGTGAAATTTTATTTGTAAATTTAGGCACTCTATTTAGCACATAGCAAAAAGTTAATAAAATTTCTCCCCACTAATAGGAAGCAACACCAGAGTTTAATAAAATTGCAACAACTGATTCAGTAAAAGTTCTATTTTTCTTTCAGCTTTGTCATTCATTTCAGGAGAATAAGGTGCAGTTTTTCATGAATGATTCCATGAGTTTTATAAAAATAATTGAAGATATTGGAATCATATTCAATGTCTCTATCACTTCGAAACCTTTTTATTTTTTTGTTAAGTTAATTCTTAATCTCAGTCATAAATATTTTAAACATGTCAAACGTACCACTTTTATTTTTCATTAGATATACATAAGTGTAATCTGAACAGTCATCTATAAAAGTTATCAAATAACATTTTTCATTTCTTGTTAAATTTTCATCAAGTTCACATATGTTAGAATGTATTAATTCTAAAGGTTCAGATTCTCTAACTACTAATTTATGTGAAATTTTGGTTATTTTAGCTTGACTACCGAAATTACATTTTTCAAAATCATTCAAAGATAGTTTAGGAATTAGTTCTAAGGTACTCATGTTCTTGATTATGCGTTTATTAACATGACAAAGTCTAGCATGTCAAATATTAAAAGAACTCAATATATAAGCAGAAGAAAAGGTTTTATTGATTTCAACATTTAATTTAAACATGTCATCAGTGGGGCACCCTTTTCCCAACAAATATATTATTTTTAGTTATATTATATAAATCAGCCCTTATAGTTTGAGTAAACCTAGCTTTGTTAAGAAGATAACATGAAACTAAGTTCTTTCTCATCTTTGGAGTATGTAGGACATCCTTCAAGATAACAGTCTTTCCAGAGGTAAACTTCAATACCACCTCACCAGTGCCATCAACTTTAGTGGAGTGAGAGTCACCTAATAACACTTTCTTATTCTCAGAATCAGAATAGGACTTGAATATGTCTCGATCATAGCAGACATGACGAGACGAGAAGCACCGGTGTCCACCCACCACCCCTCGGATCCACCAACAAAATTGACTTCAGATATCATAGCAATAATTTGATCTTCGGTAAGGTTCGCCTATGGGACATGACGATTCCTATTCCGACAATTCCTAGCCAAGTGGTCAGGTCTGTTACAACTATAACACATGAATGTGTTATTCCTTAAGGGGGGTTGAGGTCCATTCTGGGGAGGATAGTTTCTATTTCTATTTTGGTGGTTGTAGTTTTGGTTATTATTACGATTATGAGTTTTCATATTTCTACCTTTAGGTTTCAGAATTGCAAAAGAGGGTCTCTTATTGGTACTGTTATTTGAGACTACGAGTACTTCATCTCTTTGGTCTTGCTTTCAGGCTTCTTCTTCTATTCTTAAACGGGTTATAAGACTTTCTAAAGAAAATTCCTTAGTTTTATGCCTAAGTGTATTCTTAAAATCTTTCCAAGCAGGGGATAATTTATCTATTATAACAGCTACTTGAAATTGTTCATCTAAAGTCATACCTTCAACAGTTATTTCGTGTGCTATCTTCTACAGTTCTTGTGATTGAGCTTCCATTGATTTGCCATCAATCATTTGGAACTTCATGTATCTACTGACAACATACTTCTTAGTTTCAGCTTCCTCAGTGTCGTACTTCTTTTGAAGTGCTTCCCAAATTTCCTTAGCAGACTTATTAGAGTTATAATAATCATACAAGTCATCAACTAAACCTTAGTTGCAGCTTCAGTAGGAGGATTGGACTGTATTGGTTTTTTAGTAGTAAGAGCAGAAACGACTTTTTTCATGGTTAAGAAAAATAACATTTTTTTGTCTCCATCTTTTAAAGTGTAGTCCCTCAAAACGGAATGGTTTGTTGAGATCAATAGTTATAATTTCAGTAGTCATGGCAGATACAATACGTCTTAAAATTGTTGAAACAAGTATGTTAAAACAGCAATAGAACAATATTATCAATAACCTGAAATGAACTGCTTGGGTTGAGTCGCTGACTAGGTCACTCTCTTTAAGACGTTTCGCGGCTCTGCCCGATTTTGTGACAAACACAACTCTATCATCCCCAAGATAAAACAACACATAATCTTTTTCTCTATCTCGAAACTTCATTGCACTGATGAAGATTAGACCTCATGCACACGCACACACACACGCCCTCGAACTCGGCACGACTGGTCGGACGGTGACAACGGTGCGCGCACATGTGTGGTATCACATTTGCCTATGTCATCTCCCCTTCCACAAAAGTGGTTACCTCTTAGGGGCCAATCTTAATAGCCAATTATTCACTATTTATACATCTTTTAAATAATATAAAAAAACAATGTGGAACAAGACTTTACTAATTTTTTTATAAACATTCATCTTTTCCAACACTATATGAATATGGTGTTAATATATTCATACCCGTAGTGTTGAAGAAGCAGAATCAAGAGCGCTCTCATTGGTAATAGGCATTGTAATGGCAATTGGTTTAAATTCAGCGATAATAGAAGGGATTGCAAGGCAGCTATTGATTATGTTCAAAGAAATCTAAATAGCTTAAGGTGGGAGCCAGGCAATTTTCTTATGAAATATTTCCATTTATAACACCCTTTCATACAAATTTTGTTAATATATAATATAGCTTATTTAGAAACCTTACGTTAATGTTAATAATATGGTTCAATTATTAAAAAAATAAAATGAAAATTCGGAAAAGTTAATGAAATTAGTATCCACTGTCCACTCTTCGGTTTAACTTGTTGGGCTTGCTTCGCTAAAATGTTAATAATTTCAATTATATATATATATATATATATATATATATACACACACACTCAATTTGCTTAGTGATTGGTCCTTAATATATTTTAGTGGGACTCGTTAGTGTACTCAATAACTCACCCTGCAATAAGAATATATATACCTTCCCTTATTCTCGAATTATGTCTTATATATTAATACCAACCAACCATTTAATCATATTCAATTTAATCTAGCCTACATACTCAATTGAATTTATTAATACAATAAAAAATTACATTAACTTAATTATAATTTGATGGTCAATTAGATTAATATTATAAAATTTTCTTATGACAATCTAACGTGGAGTCACATTATTCGTTCAGATTCTAATCATATATAGCATTAATTTTGATACCATTTGTTGGGTTTAGAATTTGAACCTAACAAGTAAACCTTTTTACTCTTTTCCCAAAATCTCATCCTAAATGGCGACTCTTATAATATTTATTGAGTCTTTCGATCCAAAATATTAATCTATTAGAAAAAATATTTCATTTAAATTATATACTAAACTTTTTCTTCATATTTTTTTTAATATGTGATTCTTTTATATACTTAACAATCACTCTCAAATCAGAACACATATATCCCTCCTAGACTCAAACCATCCATATTCCATTGAGTTTATCAATGAGACAAAGTAAATCAGAACACATATATCCCTCCTAGACTCAAACCATCCATATTCCATTGAGTTTATCAATGAGACAAGGTTAAAGAACCAACACTAAGTATTTTTTTTAAAGATACTAAATTCATCTTTTTTATTAAATAAATTAAAAATTACACAATGACATTTGAAATGATGTAAGTAGTAAATCATACCACTAGCCAATCCTAAAGACAACACCTATGAATCTAAACCACCATCTTGGAATTTTAGTTGTGATCTAATAGGAAGCTTACATTCGTTCAAACTTTGGCAATGTCTAATGTATATAAGAGTCCACTTTTCATCTTTAAGATTCACTTTATATGCTCTTACACAATATAAATTTAGTATGGTTTTGATTTCACTTATTCAACTTAACATCTTTAGAGCAAAGATTTTTAAGAAATTTTAAATATTTGTGTCAATTTTACTAAATTTATTTGGATTGTTAGATTTTATATAATGGATTTTTATGGATTTATATTGCAATAGTTAAATAAATAATGAAGAAGATTGTGGAGATGTAATAAACATAAATGTAATTATAAATCTTAGAAATCTTTGTTGTCGAGGAAAATGAATTGAGATTTTGTTAGGTATACTCTTAATTAAACTATTAGTTAAAATATGCAAAAATTCTTAAAATTTTAATTTTTTTTTAAAATCAATGATTTTTTTAAATGCTTCTAAATATTTAAAAACTTCTATAAAATTTTAATTCGATATATTTAAATTTCTCTAAAAAAAATTTAAAAATCTTAACTGAATATCTAAAATTTTAAAAAATAAAATATAAAAATCTCAATTAAATATACCCTTATCCAACTTTAAGGAATTTTAACAGTATATAAATTCATACACAATTTTATATTCATTATTTCTGTGTTGTGTTGCGCGATAAATATCTTAAATAATGAATCATTTTTTATTTTAAAATAAATATACCAATGATATAGACGTATTAGCGTAAACTTGTATATAAAATTATGCCTTATCATTATTTATCATCCAACTTTATTTCCAATAATTACTTTATCGTAACATATTTTTTTTTAATTTATATAATTTTTTTATAATAAATAACAAAAATTACATCCCTTAAGATAAAATATATTACTATTCGAACTAACACATGAATAACCAAATATATTATATATTTAAAAACTAAATAACTAACAAATGGTTATAATACAAATATAACTATAAACAAATTATAAGAAATATAATAACTCCATATTACAATTTATTTTAATATTTAATTTTAGTAATCAAAAAATTAATTCTCTAATAATAGTAGATATTAAAATATGATGGTAAGGGTTCATCAAATAAACAATAAATTCTATTAAAGATATTCTAACCCACACCTTAATACCAAAAACAAACTAATAACCTTATTTTAATTAAAGAAAAACACAATATTTTTAGCTTTAAAATAAACTAAAAACAACGGACAACAAAACATAAATAAGATAGAAAGTCACACCTCAACGATACCAGCTCCGACAACCCAAGACACCACCACTTACCAGGCGTCGGGAAAAAGAACACCACTGCTAGGTAACGTCCCTCCCCAGCACCGAGAAGGACCCCAAAATACGTGGTGGTTGAACAGGCAGAGGAGGGGCGACCAAACGAAGAAGAAAAACTGAGGGTGAAGGTGACTGAAAGAACTGAAACTAGAAACAGAGCACGCGATTGAAAGAAGAAAGCTGGCCGATGACCGGGGGTGAGGGCGCTGAGTGATAAGGACAAAGAAAACTGAAGATGGATGCACAAAGGGAAAAGTGGGTTTGAGAGAGACTATCAAAATCACAACTTTTATTTATTGAGTAGCACTATTTATAATTGAGATAATCTCAATCTTCTAAAGTAAATTCTCTTTCTGATAAAAAATAAATAAATAAATTCTTTTTTACTTTTTGTTATTCAAATAAACAAAAAATAAATAAATAAATAACAGTTATTTATTGATTCGCTTTGAAGATTAAAAATGGTTATTGTGGTGAATATTTCATAAATAAATAAAAAAAGAGAAGTACTTTGGAGATGCAGTCGATATCTGCAGCTCCATCGCCCGTATGCTGTTGCCCTATTATCAATAATCTTCGTTTCTCTCATCTCCATCTCAGAAAAAAATCGACCAGCTTATCTCTTTCCAAACATACCCAAAACCAAACACACTTCTTAAACTTTTGTCCCCTCGTTCTCGCTCAGACACATAGTTCTATTGAAGAAGATAACAAGAAGAGAAAAAGAAACTCCGACCCATATCACAACGATCCCTTTTTATTACAATTTTACTCTTGCACTGGTCCTAACAATTCCAATAACAAGAACTCGGAACAGAAAAACCCAGAAGAAGAGCAAAAACAACGAAATAATACTACTAAAATTACCAAGATACTTTTAACAAACATGTGGTGGGCGAACTTAAAAGCAGCATTGGGCCAAAGGTTCAACTTTGAGGCCATTGTTTGTTCGGCTAGGGTGTTTGTAAGAGACCGGCATTTGGCTCTCCCTCACATTGTCGTGTCCGATATAAGGTACATTGATTGGGCTGAGTTGCGCAGAAGGGGTTTTGAAGGGGTCGTATTTGATAAGGATAATACTATTACTGTACCTTATTCTTTGTCACTTTGGGCTCCTCTTGCTTCTTCCATTGAGCAGTGTAAATTGGTGTTCGGTCCCAATGTTGCAATTTTTAGCAACTCTGCCGGTAATCTATGGAATGTTTCATAAGAAAATTGTTCTTATTGCTCTAATATGATTGCTTATTTACATGGCATTTGTTGGAATTGTGGTTAATTTTTTGACTTGATGATTCAGGGCTCTATGAATATGATTACCATGGTTTGAAAGCCAGAGCGCTTGAGAGGGCAATTGGAATTAAGGTCATAAGGCATAGTGAGTGTTTTTATTTATTTATCTCAAGTTAAGCTCTAAATCTGCTACAAGCTTTTGCATTTGCAAATTCTATGCCTGAATTCCATGTCAAAGCAAGAGGTTTTCTAGTACTGAATGCTTAATTTGTTTAGAAAGTTTTGTTTTTGTGGTGTTTATGAAAGTGTTTGCATGTTCCCCTTTAGGAGTTAAAAAGCCTGCTGGAACTGCTGAAGAAATAGAGAAGCATTTTGGTTGTGAATCTACACGACTAATCATGGTAGTTAAAAAAAACAAACACACTTGTTGAATTGCTTTTTGATTTTAATTTTGTCTTAGACTAATAGCACTATCTTTTTATGACAGGTTGGTGATCGGCCCTTAACTGACATTGTTTATGGGAACCAAAATGGCTTTCTAACTATTTTAACTGAACCTTTGAGTCTTGCAGAAGAGCCATTTATTGTTAGGCAGGTTGGTTCTTCTCAACTTGCTTTGTAATGATTTTGGTCTTTGACGTTCATCAGCTAGAGATTAACTGCTCACTACCCTCTTTTTTTCCTAAATCCCCTCATAGTTAGATATTAATTTATCTAGGATATTTAGGTTGTGGGTTTGGCTGTAGTTTAGTCCTCCCCATTATATCTTTTGTCAAGTACTGCAAGAACAAATTCTGCCTGTCCCGTACTCATTACCAGGCCTTCATTTGTTTTCCTTGTTGCTCATTTTTTTCATTCATATCATATTCAGGTGATTTTGGACAGTTTGTAGGCTTGGTAGCTTATGGCATGTTGTCCTTCACTATACAGGTGGTCAGTGTTAGAGCCTTAGTGAATTTATGGAGATAGGTTTCGTATCTTACTGCAACTAGAGTGGTAAAATTTGTATTAGGTGTTGTCAAATGACAGAAGATTTTACCATATCAGAAACTAGAGGTCTTAGGCTTAAATAACAAAGTTAATATGTGATCAAATTACTTGCAAAGATAAAGAATGGAGAAAACAAGTAACAGAGTGAAGTAGAAAGGATTGCTGAGGAGAGCAGAAGCAATAAGCAACCTTGATTTCTAACCTGTACAACCAAGCTTGTATATTTTGGACTTTTAAATTCTAAATTAAGAAGCCTCTTCCCCATCTCCCCCAATTGTTTTCTATGGGGAAGTCTCTTCTACCTCTGGCAACTAGGATTCCTGAGTAATAAAACTAAACTGGTATCTTTATGCTCTTTTGTTCTGCGCTTAAAGTTGTGGATTTCTGTTCTTACGTTCATATTCCATTGATAATAATTGCAGGTGAGGAAACTAGAAACATCTCTGGTGAAACATTGGTCGAGGAGAGGGTTGAAGGCAATAAGTCACAAGTTATTACCAGATGCCAGGCTGTGTGTGATAGATCCACAAAATGTTTAACATTTATAGATTTTGTATGCAAAAGCAACTATTCTTTTATTTAATGCAAGTTATGGTTATATATATTATGGTTTCTTTCAACAAACTGACAATGATATGTTTTAATCTAACCTAATTTTCATTGAGAACCTGAGAAAAATATTTGTTGGAGAGTATAATTAAATAATGATTAACAAAAAGGAGTGCTGTTAGATGGCATCATTTTGAATGCATGTGGACATGCAACTGGTAAAGAAAATTTTCCTTTTTACTCTATATATTTATTTGTCAAACTAGTTTTAATTTGGCTTCGGTGACCTGAGCACAATGCCTTGTTTTCTGTTTCCTTTTTTATATTTTTAGGATCAGGATTCAATATTCTTTCACATTAGAATTGAACCTGGTAGTGCCTTTTCAGATGAAATGTTATGCACAATTGATTGATTTTGAGACTATTGAACCTCAAGCTAGATGTTCACAAGATAATGCCTTTCAGGTAACTTCTCCACCATCCAATTTTCTCTCCCAAGAAATACTAGGAATATTAATCATCATGATGCCTAGCATAACTTAGTAGAATAACACAAATACACGATATATTGATTTTGATGGATAATGACTTCCATGAACATAAGCTATATTGTGACCAAAAGAAGACATTATTGTAGATTCCTTTTTTTTCCTCTCCCATTTTGATTGAAAGCTGTATACACACTTATGTAGGTTGAAATGCGAAGCTTGAATCTAGTTTGGATTCTTTGGGTTTGGGGTAAAGGGAGAGCCTAACCTTACTGTGCAATTTCAGTACACTTGTTTACAACTTAGGTTTAATTCTGATGGGCATTCCTTGGGAAGGGAATGGAAGGGGGTCCATGGTAATAGTTTCCTCAGGACAAAGCAGACACCAATCATAACGTGTTACTACAAAATGCATAAAGATTAAGATGTTCAACTTGGCCAATTGGTACCCTGCACACACTCTTGGTCCTCCTCCAAATGGTACAAAAACATATGGGTGTATTGCCTCTTCAAATCTATTTGGATCAAAACTCATTGCATCTTCAAAATACTCTTCACTATAGTGTGTTCCATATGTTGTCCATAGTACCTGTAAATAAATAATATTTTATTTGTAAACTAAATGGGTTTTAAATGGAAGCCAAATTAGCCTATTTGATGCCTGAACTATCTCTACCTTCCATCCTTTAGGAATGGTGAAACCTTCGTATTCAATGTCAGTAATTGTTTTTCTGAAAGAGCCAAAGATAGGAGGGAATAGCCTCATGCTTTCTCTAGCGACTTTCCATGTATACTTCATTTTCTTTATGTCCTCCAGTGTTAGATTTTCATCTGGTCTTTTCTTCTTCATTATATCAACATGTTCTGTTACATAGTGAAAAAGAATTACAAGAAAAAACATAAATAAACAACATTGTTGCTCTTTACTTTCTGATTGTGGTATTCCTTTTTCTTAATATGAGAACTTAAAAGAAGGTATTTATTACCTTGAAGTAGTAGATCATGACAATTTGGGTGCTGCGACAACATTTGGAATGTCATAGCAATAGCAAATGATGTGGTATCATGAGCTGCAAAAACCAACAAGACTACATTATCAACAACTTCTTCTTCACTAATTTCTCCACGAATCATCTCGGCTACTAACTGAGATAATAACGTTCTTTCGAAATCTTCTTTCTCAATCTTGTATTCCAATTCCTTCCTCTTCTCTCTCACCACTTCAACCAGCTTTCTTTCTATCTCCATTCTTGCTTTCTTTGCTCTTGAAAATTTTGAGCCAGGGAAGTAAATAGGTGGTGCAAAAACACCTTCCAAAACTTTCTCGAAAGTCTTCAACATATCCTGCTCTATTTCAATCCCCAAAAGGCACTCAAACACTATTGCAAATGTCAAAGTTTTTGTTGAACGATAGAGGCTAATCTTCTCTTGACCTTTCCAATTTTGTTCTAAATGCAATTGAACAGAGTTGCACATTTTAGGCACTAGAGCCTCAAGCCCTGCATGGTTAAGGCTTGTGCTTATGAGGCCACGGAGGAATCTGTGTCTCTCTCCTTGTTTTTCCATGATACAGTTTCTGCCCATTAGCTGAACTGAAGCGGAAGGCCATGAACTCACCACCATTTTGAACTCATTGGATAAAAAGAATTTATTAGCATTTGCTCCATTTACAATTATTGTAGGTGATCCCATAAGATGTGTCTTGAAGATTTTCCCATATTTCGAGATCCTGGGTTGAATGAACAATTCAAACAACTCATTCTTGCGTTGAGCTTTGTAGAACTCCATGGTTTCACCTATCCAGGGAATGCCCATATACCCAGGTGGTAAATTCTTCTTGTTTCTCTTATAACTTAGCTTCAAGAAAATAAGAAAGATTAATGAAGCTAAAACAAAGAACAAACAAAGAAGAGCATGGCTAAGAACTTTATCATTCATTGTAAGAGTGTGAGGTAGAGAGCAATATTCTGAAAAGTTGGGATTCGTAGAGTTGCTAGCTCGGTTCAGGTGATCAATTGTTGATTTTAATTTATACATGAAATATTAATGGACTGGAACTTTTTAGAATAGGAAAGGAATAAAAAGAATGTCAAACTCTCATATGACGTTGTAAAAAGTCAAACCAATCATAAAACCATGATCACCCCAAATGTTCCATTATCAATAAATGAAAAGGCTTATAAGCTTGTGAATTAAGTTGACTTATATGAAAGAATTCTCACAAGTGTAGGTTTAGAATATTTGTGAGAGTTGACCTTACATGTGCCAGTGTTGTGTTGCTTTCCCAAAGGAATGCTAACTAATTCTCACAATGTATCTGAAAGTTCATTCCCAAGATCATAGAATCTTTAGTTGTTCAAGGGTCAAGTTCTTACAATTTTTTTTTTAAATACAAATGTATCCCAAGAAATCTGCTAAAGTCCTCAACTGCAAGACAAATTTAATTCTTTATTTAGAAGTCAAGAAGAAGAAAGATGGAATCTTTACCTTGGCCACATTTAATTAATATAAATTTAGATTACAAGGGATATCAACCTTGAAACTCTGCTTAGATTGTAATTTGCTGCATCAGATGAAGCCTGCAGTACTCTACCTAATTAAGCTAAAACTAAATCTCTTTTGTTATATATGTTCCATTGAAGATGAACATGAATCCAAATAAAGGGGATTCCTCAATATCAAATTCATATTGTTAGATAAAACTTTAGAACATGTTGTTTAAAAATGTCAAATATTACTGAATTATTTCTATCAATTGGTTTGGATTGTAATTGCATATGCTTGGAGTGGTCACTGAAGCAATTACTTCCAGTCTTATTAAATGTAAAGGGTGTGTGTAATTGTTTTTTTAGAAAAGAAAACGAAACAAGATTACAGGTTTATATAGGAGTGTCAATTGTAACATGTTAATGTTTTGGATTATTTTCGAAGTTGTCACCCTCTATTTTTAGGACACACGGGAACAAATATTTAATATGAGGATTTCATTAGTAGTACTGTAATATATTTCAGACGACAAGCAGTAAAATTCTGGACACTGTATGTTGGTACGAGTTTCAGGCTGCTCATTAGGTGCTTTCATAGATAAATTGTCATAAAACATGGACAGGCAAGTTGATCATAATATCTCTTTCGCTGTCTCATGATGAGAGCCTGAGAGGGTAATGACTAGTGATGGAATCAGAAGAACTGAAGTTAGGAAAGAGAAAATCGAATCATTTATTAGCATGCAGTTTTTAGTGTAAATTTGAAAGAAAGTTTCCCCAGATCGTTCAGGCCTGAAAGTCAAATGTTGTTGTCACTTGGAGCTATACATGCAAATTCACATGCTGTCTTTTGTTTTTTAGTGCACATTTGTTTAGGTAAAATATATCGATTAGTATCATAAATTAGAAAATATGTTTTTAAGATTTTTTGTTTGATAAAAAAAATAATTTCATTTAAATTTATTTGTTTATGAAATATGTGTTAAAGTAAGAAAAATATAAACTTTCTTAAGTAATTTCTGTTAAATATAACAAAATATAACATATATATTTTTATTTTTTGATAGATATATACATAAAAAAATTAATATTTAATTAAAAATATTATTTTTTTCTTTCAAATATTAACAATTTTTTTAATAAAATTTAAACAAAAATTATATTGCCTAATACAAAAAATAATAAATTAGATTATGAAAATTTTATTTAAGTTCAATCGAAATAATTTGTTAAAAAATTTGAGTTATTTCATTAGATATATGTATATCAAAAAATATAAACATATATGTGTTATATATGATAATTTATTATATTTAACGAAAAATTAGATAAAAAGTTAATATTGTCTTTTTTTTTACAT
Organism: Hippophae tibetana; assembly: GCA_037013495.1. NCBI lineage: Eukaryota > Viridiplantae > Streptophyta > Magnoliopsida > Rosales > Elaeagnaceae > Hippophae > Hippophae tibetana. The sequence goes on from CM072804.1 coordinate 21,577,871, forward strand.
ATTTTTCACAAACTAAATGATTTAAAATACCTATTTTAGATATAAATATGTGTGTCATATATGTTTTTTCATTATATTTAAAGAAAAATTATATAAAAAATTAATTTAATCTTTTTTTAATACTTTTTTCACAGACAAAAAAAACTTAAAAAACATATATTTTAAACAATAAGATTAAAGAGCCTTTAAGAGCCTTGTAGGATACTTTTCCTCAACTATTTTGGGCGGTTGAGTTAATGGTCCTCTTCTTTTCAAAAGAAAAAAAAATAAAGAAATAAAGCTAGCTAATTAAATATTGATGCATTTTTCTCATGTTAGATTGGACATAAATTTAAGGAAACCTAAAAACTAAATCCTAAATCTCAAATTTATACATAAAAACTTTTAAAAAATGAATAAAAATATTATATAAAATAAACATGAGAATAATAATAGAACACACAGAGTATATTATATAGGGTTCAAGATCTATTTCTTAAGTTATCAACGGTATCAACTATCATGGAAACAAAACATAAATTGTTAAGGAAATATATTACTTGTTGGAACTTAATAATTGTTAAAATTTGGAAATGTTATAGGCTATGAGTGGACAAAACTCAAACTAACCCATTAAACTCAACCCAAACCGCTTGAATTGGGTTGAGATTTGAGTTAACAATTTAGTTCGACTCTTAAATTGAGCAATCCGAACTAACCCGAAAGCGAGTTAAGATATACTAAAACCATTGAACCCAACTTAGTTGGTTTACACGTATGGGAATTGGTACCTTTCAAGTACCCCTATTCTTATTTGGTATAATTTGTTTTACCATTGTTTTTAACTTATATATTTGGATTACATTTGTTTAAGTTAATGATTTATATTTTGATTAATTTTAATAATAATTTCAACAAATTAAAATACTTTAGAGGTATCATTATTGTTAAAATTAATCAAAATAGATACCAATAATCTAAATATATCAATTAAAAATAAAAATAAAAAAAATATTAACACACCTAGAATGTACTAATCCTCACACATATGTATACATTTTCGTTAAATAATAGAATCATATAGCATTATAATCTTAAGTTTCTCTCATTTGTAAATTACCACCACCCACCCTACCTCTCTTATTTTTTACCGTATTTTCTTAATTTTCCTTCCCACACGATTGTACAATTTAGAAAATAATTAAGGCTATATGTTTTCCATGAATACTCTTTCTTGTATCCATTATGGTTTATTTTTGTTTAAGCTTTCTTCTTTCAATTTATTGTAGAAGTTAATAAAGAAATCATTTTCATTAGATTGGTATCATTTTATCCACGTATAATACTGTAGGTCTCTGGCTCTGTTGAATATTGTGGAAGGTTTATAAGATGCAATTAATTTAGGTTTGAGTTTTCAATAATAATAATATTTTATATGGATTTATTTTAGATTTTAAGATTTTTGTTCGGATTACGTTTTGTTGGAATGAACGAGATGAAAAAGGAAATTAAATTATTTGTACACATTCTTACTTTTGGTTATGTCATGGAATAAAATAAACATTTCTTAAAAAACATGAAATTGGTATTCCAATTATTATTCCATTCCCTTCCCATTATATAAAATATATTTTTTCAATTTTTTTTCAAATCTTAAATCTTAAATCTTAAATCTTAAATCTTTAAAATCATAATCCCTAAAACTTTAAATTTTAAACTTTTTTTTTAATTTTGATTGTGATATTCGGTGTTGATACAACGAATCAATAATAAGCTTCACAACCATATATTAATACTTTGATTTTTTTTTTTGCAAATAATATGGAACTCAAAATTATCAAAAATATTTTTTCTTGTGTTTTAATTTTTTAAATATTAAATAATATTTTGAAGTAATAATTATTTATAAAATAATAATCTTTAATAATATATTTTGTCTAATGGAGAAAATAATAATTAAATGATATTATTTAACTTTCACATAACATAAAAATATTATGATAATATATAGTATTTTCATTCTATTATAGTTGTAAATTAAACATTATAATAATGATTATTTTTTTATTTTAATGGTCAAACCAAAAATTGTAATAATAATATTGTCTTCTTTACATTCAATTATATTACTATTAACATTTCATTCTACAAATTAAACGTAACTTTATTAGAAATTTTAAGATAGAAAATATGAGGATAATGCTAAAGAGAGATGAAGATTTAAAGAGGGGATATATGAATCCATGGATGCCTTATATGGAGATGGGATTTGAAATTAAATTAGCTTTGCAAATGAACTAATATTTGGAGGTATAATGGGAACTTTGAGAGCTTTTTATTATAAATAAGAAAATTAAAAAAAATATATTAGAATGTGGGCTACAAAATGTAGATATTTACGTTCTAAAAAGTTAATTATAAAATTGATCAAATTAAATATTTCAAACTAAACCAATTTGTCTTTTAATGGGTTGGGCTAGCTCAGTTTTAAACTTACATATGATTGGATTCGATTATGGAAACCTATAACTCGAATAATTAGAATTTTTTAAAATTTATCTTAATTCAAAAAAACAATATAATCATGTTTGTTCGTAAGATAATGACATTCTTCTTTTAATTTTTTTTTAATTTTGATTCTTTCTTTCTTAAAATTTGAAAGAAATTGAGATTTTATTGACAACTTATTAAATAAACCGTTTGAAGCTACCAACCTCGTCACCTTAGGCCTAAAAGCCTTAAGGTGTACTTATCAAATCAAAAGGGGGAAAACCTTAGTTACTACTGGTCTTTTTTTTAAATCTCGTATAAAGACGAATCTTAAAATAGTATTTTATAATAATGATTTTATAAATAATGTGTTAAAATTACTTTTTTCATATAATCATTTAACTTTTAATATATATATATATAACAATATGTTAAAATTAAAAAAATACTACTAAAAAATCAATAAGTTTAGAGAATATAATAAAGAAAAATTATCACTAATACCCCTACTCTTTAACACATTTTTACATATGTCTCTTACTTTTATAAAAAAAAAATATAATGCTTTCGATTTTAATAGTTAATATCTCTAATATCATCAAATAGCTAATGGTATTATCATTTCAACCAATTATGTATATTTCTTTTTTTTTTATTTTGATACCAAATTTTGAGAAGCTATTTTATAACGATGGTTGTTACTTTGTGCAAATTGTTATTTAAAGTAAAGTATTTAAGTTTCTTATTAAAACATTGTTTTGAATTATAATGTTTTTATGTTTATTTTCATATAGACTTATGGCTAGTTTTTTGTCTTCATTTTCTTATTTATTAGTTTTATAAATGTTATAAACAAATTATTTATTATTCAAAAATCTTAATTGACTTAAAATTATAGTTATTATACCTGAATTTTATAGATTTATCACGGTTTTTTTCCGCTATTCATTTTCTTTTGTTACACCTAATATACTTTAGCATGTTTAAGCCTTAAGCGAAGCTCTTGCATCTGCATGTGGTATAATGTCCAATTTAAATTTACTAGAGAATAGAAAAAGAGTAAATACACTTCATTTTATTTATAATATTAATAATTATTATAATTTTAAAAGTCAACTAAGAACCTTGAAGAGATTCTTAGTCGTTTATAAATATTAAATATATAGTTACTAAATGAATAATTTTTATATTAGAGAGTATGATATTGTTAAACCTATGTCCAACTAAGAAAAATAAGGGTTCATTTTATAGGATAAAGAATCCATGTTTATAATAGTGAAAAATCACTATTTTATTCATAATTTAATAGTTCGCTTAAATTTTTGCTTTTGGCCTTTAAATTTAAACCTTTTATTTTGTGTCATAATCTTCCTAATTATCATTTTCTACATATAGTTCTTTGATGATGTAGACGATGATGCATCTTCATTTTCTCAATCTCTAATACAGATAGTTCTTAGCGTAAAAAAATAATTTTCTTATTCTTGACAAATTTAAGATTATTACTGTTAAAATATATTTCAAACTTATTGATTTTTTTATCATCTTTTTCATTGAGGGTGATATTGCTATGAAAAGTGATTATAACTTTACTAGTCGAGTATTTTACCTTGACTTCAAACGAATTATTAATTTTTTTAAGTTCATTTGTATTGAATTATTTTTCTAGAAATATCTTTGGTTTTGTAACTTCTCTATTATTGTTGAAAATATCTAATTTGACAAAATGGTAAATACTCATTCTACTCTATAAGTGAAAAGAAAAAGAAAAATCTAAGATAGATAGGCTCGTCATCTACTTTGATCTTCTTCATTAATTTCTTGATAGCATTCTTGAAATTTTCAAGAAAATAATTTAATTTATTTAAATTAATTCCTGGATATAGGTTCTTAATTAAAGTTGCATGGAAAGTTTTATACATAAAAATTACATCAAATTCTTCAAGAATATTAAATTTATTGCCTGCAATAAATTCTTTTTCGATATAAAATTTCATATATTTGAATGTTCCTAAGTATATTTTATAAATAAGTTATAGATACTCAACTATTATGGTTTACTTAAATTCTTATATTGGTTTTTTTGTCTTCATTGACAAATGTATTCATGGGGCATATTTTCTTGAATAGTACTAATGATTGTACTATTTTTACTGTCTCTTTGATAGGCATTTCCTTAAATAGTATTGGTGGTTGTATTATCTTTTCTAGGATCTTCAATCTACTTGGTGGCAATGATTGTTGTTGTAATGATGTAGAGTAATTTTTAACTATATATAGTAGAATAGTTTTGGTACTTTATAATTGACACAACTGCTTTTAGCTTCTATTTTATTAGTTATTCTACTAAATCTGATAATAGTTTTGTTTCAATTATTGGTTTTGAACTATTATACATCACATAAGTCGTTTTCTATTTTTTTAGGCTAATAGAGCTTTACCTTTTTTCTTTCTTTTTAGAGGCATTAATCTCTTTTGAACTATCAAGTTCTTTTTTCTCACTTTGAATTTCTTTTTTAGAAGTTTACTTTCCTTAGAATGAATTTCTAAGGTGAATTTCTTTTGAGTTTTTGGACTCTAATGTTGATTTTAAACTGTTAAGTTCTTCCTATTTAGTTCCTATTGAGTTCATATCTTCAAAAGTGACATCTCTAGGTATAAAACCTCGAGTTGTTTCTAAATGATTCTTATCTCCTATTCCTTTATCTTGATCTTGATATCTATTTCTATAAGAACAAAAATAATTAAATGTGTTAATTCTCTTGTAGAGGCATATGTTAAACTATTCTTATTTCTCAAAAGATATTCGACATGAAAATTGTAATTATTAAACTTTTGTTTTCATCTGATTAATCTTCCTTATTTATAATCACTTGTAATATTAGTCATTAAAAAGTAACCAAATTTCTTGTTATTGGGTCTGATAATGAATCTAGAATCTATTATATTAAAAATTTCTTAATAGTTTTTTTAACAACTAAATATTATTCATCATTACTGTGATTATTTAATTATAGACCAAGGAAAGATCCTAATGTATATCTTTGTTATCTACTTTTACTTTTTAAATTGCTCCTCAATATTAATGTGAAACATCTATTTCAATTATCATTTTATCATTTAGATTAGATGATATAAAGTTAGTAAATTTTTTACATGTGTTTTTACATTCATGTAGATAGTATCTTTTTTCTTTCCATTTTCAAACATGATATTTTTTCAATTTTATATGTAAAGATTTTCACATTTTTATAAGTTTCTTGATATATACTTTAGCATACGTTAAACATCCTAAGAATCTTTGTAACCTTAAGTACTTAATTTTTATTAAGCAATTACCGCTTTATTATTACAAAGTATAATGCCTTTTTATTTAATTCATTATTGAAAATTAAAATATCATCTATGTAAACACAATAAATATTTTATAATTTCTTAAATATATTGTTCTTAAACATTTAAAAGATACTTGAAGTTTGTTTAGATCTGAATGGTACAATAGTCAATTGAAATTGTCTTTGACAACAACTAAATATCAATAGTTTTTAAGATTTCTCATCTAGTCTTATTTTCAAAATCTATTTTTACAATCAAAATTTTTCTCTTTCATTAATGATAATAATTCTTCTTTCTTTAGAATAACACATTCATCATCAATGAATTATTTATTAAATAATTTGAAGTTTATTGTCATTCTCTTTTTGCTCCTTTTTTAAAGCTTCTTTTCCGACTAAGAATACTAAACTAAAGTGAGGTGAATTACTTGGTATTATGACTTTTAGTTTCAAAGGTACTTGAATCTATTTTTCAAACTCAAACTTATTTTTTGGATTATAAATCATAGGTTTTACTCTAATAAACTTTGTTAGATTCTCATAATTTTATGTTAGCAATCATATTTTGATTTATTTACTTTTTATACAAAATATTTTATTAGCTTATTGTTCTTAATAATTTTTTGATATATGTTAAGGTTTTATCTTCCAAGATTTCAATAAGAAAAAGCTTTGTTACTCTTCTATATGCAATGCAATGTTTTTTAAATATGGTTTTTGTTAATGCTTTGTATTTATCTAACCATGCTTTCACTTTGTCTAATTATTTTATAAAATGTTGATATAAATTTTGAAAATTATTTCATATTAATAAATCAACTTTTATTTCTTGTTGATATATGACAAGAATATGAAATTTCTTTACTCTTATCATTATATTTTTATCCTTTAAGATTTTATTAAAATTTATTATATTATTGTTAGCAATTCTTACAATAAAATTTTTTTATGCTTGTTTCCAAAGTTCTTCTGGAAATATATATTTATTAGTTATACATATACTAGCTCATGTGTTTACATATGTATGTAAACTTGTATAATATTTAAATTTCAATCATACTTTAATATAATTACTGTTTTGATTTGTAATACTATACAAATCATTCATCTTCTGATTAAGAGTATTCATAATATGAGTGAGTTACTTATTTCTCGGTTTCTTCTAATATATGAATACTACAAGTATCATCTATATATGATTATCTATTGGTTCTAATTCCATTTTAAATGCTTCTTCTAAGATTTTTACTTTAAGTGAAAATTCTCTTTTAACTTTTTTATATTGAAGCCTGTTAGGGCATTACTTAACATAATGTTCTTTCTCATTATAGATCCAATATCTATATTTCTTTTTTCCTAATAGACAATAATTTTGTTTTCTGGTGGCTTATACATTTTTATCATAAAATATTTCTTTCTATAAGGTTATTTGTTATACATTTTTCAATAAGGTTATTTGTTATATTATCACTTATATTTTTCATACTTTTTCTTGTAAGATTTTATGTTGTATTCATATTTTTATGGCATATTAAAATCTCTTATATCATAATAGATTTTATCATTTATTTTATTTGTTTATATTCTCTCCTTCTTGACATTTAATAATTATCTAATTTTTAAAATTTCTTATTCTTCATCTTACGTTGTCTAGTATTGTTTTCCTATTTCTTTTATTTCATCCTCCTAAGTTCTTATTCTTTTAATAATTATCAGTTGTATGTGTTTTTTTTCGCTAAAGTTTTTTAATTATTTTTCAAATTTTTAAAACATAGATCGCTAACTTTTAAATTAAATGATTTATTCTTTAAATTTTTAAACTTTTAAATCATAAATATGCATATTAATTGTCAAGTTGTGACATCCATGTGAAATTTTAAAATTTGATAAATAAATCATACATTTAAAATTTTAATAATTTAATAGTGAAGTTGATCAAAATTTAGGAGTGATAATACATTAATTAATCCTAACAATTAAGTTGGGATCTACTCTAGAATTCTATAATGTATATTTTGATAAATAAGTTATTCATATTAATTATATCAAGTAGGGCTCTAGTGCGTTTACTAGAGAGAGAATTCTCACTGTAACTTTCATGTTTTTTGATCTATCTTACAGTTTAGTATTTAATATGTAATAGACATACGACCTAATAAGTGTAGGTATCTTGCTAGGTTAAAACGAGGATATAGGACTCACTCAACAAATGATCTGGGCCCACGAACTTAGTAAAGCGTACAAACCTAGTCGATAAAAGAATCTCATTATCAAATTACGATGTCTTGGATGTCAAGACCTGGTAAAGCTATGGTATCCCAACGTGATCAGGGCCCTCCTTCTCTATGAGCGACCTGTATATAATTATAATGACCTCCCTTTACTTGCTTGTAATGCTTGTAGCGATTTGTTCTCTATTTTTGCTAGTTCATATGCAATTTTACTACACATATGACCGCGTATCCAAGTCGCTTAATGATGAGTGCTTAAAAAGCACTAAAATTACTATGATTATATGAACATTAATTGATTAAAATTACCAATCTGTGTGCAGCCGCCACACGTCATGCTAACGTCATCAAATGACATCATCATTCACCACTCCGCGTTTCCACCATTTTTTATCATTTTTTCACCCACTTTTTCTCCCCATACTCACCTATAAATACCCTCATTATCTTCACTTCTAAATACACCTCAAAACACATCTTCTCTTCTCTCATTTCTTAGTTTTTTTTAGTTTTTAGCTTTTCTTAGTTAGTTTTTCTTAGTTTAGAGTTCTTCTCTTTTTGAGAAGAACTAGTTATGTTTTTGTAATTTATTTTCTTTTTGATTCAATAAATGGGAGTGCAAAATTCCGTTTGGAGGTTTTCCAACAACGGGAATAGCATCGAAGTACTGTAAGGATTTTGTTTTCTTTGCAATTATTTTTTATACTTTATTCTTACATGTTATATTTAATTTGTCTGTGATTAAATTTAACTTTGCTGGCTGTTTGTAAACATGATGTAATAATAACGTTGTTATGCTTGCGAAATATTAAATAGGTGAAAATCTCTAAAATGAATTGATTTTATTTTTATTCAAGATTTTATATTAAGAATGTTAGAGAGAAATATATTATTTTTCATTACAAACTTAAATTTGAAAATTAGATTTTAAGGTTTAGTTATCCGGTCTGATTTAGAGTAGTGCTCTTTTATTTGTTGGTACAATCGCCCGGTAGTTAGAATGAAGCTCTATTTCAAAAGTTTTTATAAGAATTATTATTTGAAAATGTATTGACAACATGTTTTCAGTAGTGGTTTTAAAACTTGAAAGTTAGTACTCGGATAACTAAATTCTTAGGTTTAATTTGGACACCTTGAATAAAATTTAAACTGTCTAACCCCACCAAAGGTGGCATTTAAATGGTTCATTTTCAATCTCTTAGAAAAAGGAATTAATTTAATTAACCAAATTAGTTATCAACCCCACCCAAAGATGTTAATTGATTTGTTTAGTTAACAAAGAATATCTAACCCCACCAAAGGTGGTATTCATATAAAAAAAAGAATCAATAAATATCAATTTATATTTTTAATAACCTAAATAATATGAGCAAGCATAATTAACTTAGTTATTATATCCATAAATACTCCACTATTATAAATAATAAAATTTGCATAAACATTTATTGAATTTGTATCTATGTTTATTTTTATGTTATTAGATTAGAAACACAAAAACCAAACTATCGTGACAGGATATTTAGGATTTAATTTTGTTTTTAAAAGTTTGGATAATAAATTAAAAACCACATATATTCCTTCCTTAGATCGACCTTGGGAGTATACTTATCATTTTCTACGAAATGATTCGTGCACTTGCGAGAGTTTTATAAATATAAAACCAAAGTATTGGCAGAATCGGCGATCCCGGTTTTCGCTCATCACTTAATACATACCCTGCTATGTACGTAAGATTATACATATATATACCTCTTAAATGAGGAGAATATAAGAGATATTTCAATGATTTAAATTCCAACTTCTCACTAAAAATCACTAGAATTAGATACTTAAATTTTCCCCAAACAGATGTCATTTATTTAATCTGATCCCCCAAATTTTCTCATTTATCTATTCTAAACTCAATCTTCTTCATTTATGTACTTTTTAATTTTGAAATCATCCACAAAATATAAAACAAACAAAAAAACTCTTTATATGGAGAATCAATCTTAGGACGAAATTAAGTGATGAAGATTTAAAGGATAACGACCAAAATCATCCCTTTTTTTCTTCCAAAAGAATCTATATTTATATATAGATGATACTCTTTCTACTAGTTTATCGGATAATTGTATGTTTCTAATCAAAGCCTTACATTTGGGATTTAAAAAATATCATGTTTTATCCAATTGTTCTGTGGCTTTTATGGTGTTTGGAAATGAATATCATATTTTTCTACTGGTACGATTTTTCTATGGTTGGTTTTGCATGTATTTTCTTCTAGCAGGAAATCTCTATGGAATTATTCTTCATTAATAGCTTATGTTTAATAATCACTTAATATTTTTCTCTTTTTGGTCCTTGCAATATCTAGCTACATCTTTACAATCTCTTCAACTTTTGTAATATTACCAACTTCCTTTTCAAAGGTTTTGCAGTTCCATTTCATTAAAGTCACTACTACAAAAAGGGGTATATAAGTCGATGTGTAAAGTCGGTTTTTACCAAAAACCGACTTTTAATGAATTTAAAGTCGGTTGTCCACGTCAACCGACGCTATCCACGTAGCGTAGCGTCGGTTGACGTGGTTAACCGATGCTATCCACGTAATATATGCCCTAACACCTCATTTTGTACGCAGATTTCCAGTTTTCTTCTTCCTCTCTCCTTTTCTCACTCCCATTTTCTCCCAAAATCTTAACCGTGCGCTACCTTCGTTCTACATTTCCGGCCACCTCCAACCACCATTTGAACGGATTGTAAGTTATATTTCTCTTCTCACAATATTATCTGTCAGTTCTTCTTTTATTTTTAGCAAAATGTTAAAATCTGTTTATGGGTATATTAGGAACAACGTGTAAATTTGTGCTAATTTTATCTGTGCTAATGTAAATGTATTTCGTTAATTAGGAACAACGTATTTTTATTCGTTAATTAAAAACCTAACATCTCGATTTGGGTTTTGCTTGGGCAGTTTCTTTGTGTGGTTAAATAACTTGAATTAACTACTTCAATAATATGTGAAATGTTTTGTGGGTTTGCGTGGATAAATTTATTTATACGTATAATTAATATTACTTTGTAATTATGATATAGTAACATGCTTAGAAATTAGAATCAACCGCGTGATTGGTTTTTATATATATATTCATGAAACATGAAATGCTTATTTTTTAATTTGTATATAAATGGTTTTGTAAAATGATTAAAATGATAACTATTTTGCATTATGTATGTTTTGATATATATTCTAATAATTAGGAAATTTATATATAATAATACATAATTAAGTAATATATATGTTTAATTAATGCCATTAATAGAAAATGGACAAATCTTGGATGTCAAAGTGTAGAATTGAGCAAGACTATATTTCTGGAGTTGAAAGTTTCATGGAATTTGCTTGTAGAACTAGTAATACTGGAAGTAGTATGATTCGATGCCCATGCGTTAAATGTAAAAATGAGTGATTTAATGAATTTGATGAGGTTAAGTATCACCTTATCCGTAATGGTATTCTATTGAGCTATAAATGTTGGTATTATCATGGAGAAAATATTGATAATACTCATGGAGAAAAGTATAATAAGAATGTGGGTGGATTACATACATCATATCATAATGTACAGACAGAAAATATGTTTCGTGGTGTTGAAGATGAATTACGCGAGGATGATCCCGAAACCTTTAATAAACTTATAGAAGATGCCGAAAAACCGTTGTATCCAAAATGCGAAAAATACACTAAGATGTCAGGATTGGTTCATTTGTACAATGTCAAGGCAAAACATGGTTTTTCTGACAAGGGATTCACAAAATTACTAAATCTACTAGTCGATATGTTTCCTGAGGGTATTGAATTGTCATCTTCAATGTTTGAAGTGAAGAAATCTCTTAGTCGATTTGGCATGGAATATCATAAGATTCACGCTTGTCCTAATGATTGCATTCTTTATAGAAAAGAATATGAGACATTACATGATTGTCCTATGTGTAAAGAATCGAGATGGAAGCATGGTACAAATGAGAGTACAACACATAAGAAAGGCGTGCCTGCAAAGGTTCTTTGGTACTTTCCTCCGATCCCTCGCTTTCAAAGGTTGTTCAATAGTAAATATACATCAAAGATGTTGACTTGGCATTCAGATAATCGATCTGATGATGGGGTGCTATGTCATCCTTGTGATTCTCCAAATTGGAAAGTAGTAGATAATTTATCTCCTCAATTTTCATCTGATCCGCGCAATCTGCGTCTTGCCATTGTTGTTGATGGAATTAATCCACATAGTTCCCTCAGTAGTAGATATAGTTGTTGGCCAGTAATTATGGTAACATACAACCTTCCTCCCTGGTTGTGTATGAAAAGAAAATTCATGATGTTAACATTATTGATCTCAGGACCGAAACAACCCGGTGTTGATATTGATGTATATTTGCAGCCTCTGATAGATGATTTAAAGACGTTGTGGAATGATGGTGTAAATGTTTACGATGCATATAAAGAAGAATACTTTAACTTGAAGGGGGTTCTTTTATGGACAATTAATGATTTTCCTGCCTATGGAAACTTATCAGGACATGCAACAAAAGGTTACAAGGGATGTCCTATATGTAGTGATGGAACTTCTGCAAAGTATCTTGTTCACGGACGAAAGATGTCTTATAGAAGACGTAGGAGATTTTTGCCATCTGGACACAAGTTTAGATACCAAAAGAAACCATTCGATGGTGAAGAAGATCATGATCATGCAACTCGACCTTTGCGAGGTATTGAGATATTAAGGCAATTGAATGGGATGACATTCAAACAATATGGAAAGATGAAAAAAAAACTCACCAAGTCTGGGAAATGAAGGAGGTCAACTAATGAAATTGGTGAAAATGAAAAAGATTTTGAACCGAATGGTTGTTGGAAAAAAAAATCAATATTTTGGGAATTGCCTTATTGGAAAGACCTACACATTCGTCACATCTTAGATGTCATACACATTGAGAAGAATGTATGTGAAAGCTTGATTGGCACTTTACTTAATATACCTGGAAAAACAAAGGATGGCATTAAAGCAAGATTGGATTTAAAGAAACTAGGCATACGACCTGAATTGGAACCAAGGGTGGAAAATGATAAGAATCGAACATACTTGCCACCAGCATCATATACAATGTCAACAAAAGAGAAGGATGTGTTTTTTAAATGTTTGGAAGGTGTGAAAGTTCCTGATGGTTACTCATCCAACTTACGAAATTTTGTGTCAATCACCGATAAGAGACTGAATGGATTGAAATCACATGACTGTCATATCTTAATGCAACAGTTATTACCAGTTGCTATTAGATCAATTCTTCCAAAACATGTTCGAATATCAATAATTAGGCTTTGTTCATTCTTCAATATAATATGCAAGAAATCTATATCAATTGGCGAGTTAAATTCTTTACAGAAAGAAATTGTAGAAACTGTGTGTCTAATTGAAAAATATTTTCCTCCTTCTTTCTTCGATATAATGATTCACTTATGTGTTCATTTAGTTCGAGAGGTTCAATTATGTGGTCCTACTTACTTAAGGTGGATGTATCCTTTTGAGAGATATATGCAAGTCCTTAAAGGATATGTAAATAATATATATCGACCTAAAGGATGCATGGTGGAATGCTACATTACTGAAGAGGTCATTGAGTTTTGTTCTGAATACTTTAGTGGTTGCACTGAAATTGGGAATCCTACGCACAAGTTATTCTTAGAACGTCACATGATCCAAGTAGGTAACCCTATGCTTGGTGGAAGTAAGAAATTATTTATTGATCGCACTCGATGGGAAAAAGCACACCGAATCATTTTGGTAAATAATAACGAGGCACAACCGTACATAGAGTAAGTGATGTTCATTGTTTCATCTTTTATTTAACTATTAATGATGATTTATAACTTAATATATATTTAATAACGTTACAGGATGCATTTAAACTTATTGAAGATCGATCCTCGTTATAAAAAAAGGAGGAGAAAAATGGTTGTATGATGAACATAAGCGAGAGCTTATTAATTGGTTTCGCAACCACGTAAGTGTCACAAACAAAAAATCATGCATGTATCTTCCTATATATATTCAATGTTTTAAAACTTTGCTCTAAACACATTTCGTGTTTTTTTATACATAGATTCGAGATGAACTCAAGAAACCCAGTCATAAAATATCAGAAAGTTTACAATGGCTTGCACATGGCCCAAAATTCGATGTCAAATCATTTCATAGTTTCACAATAAATGGATCGAGGTTTACGACTCAAGCTAGGGACAAAGTCCGAGTAAATCAAAATAGTGGGGTGAAGATGGTTGCACAAACTATGCAATTTGCGAGTTCAAAAGATGCTAATCTTGTCCTTTCTGATAGAACATATTATGGTATAATACAAGAGATTTGGGAATTGGATTATGAGGTCTTCCATGAGACAGTATTCTTATGTGATTGGGTCGAAGATGTTATCAATGTTGGATATAAAATAGATGATTTTGGATTTACCCTTGTAAATTTATCCAGGATAAGTCACACAGATGATCCTTTCACGTTAGCACTTCATGCAAAGCAAGTATTTTACGTGAGCGAACAAATTGATCCAATATGGTCTGTTGTGTTAACGCCTCCACAAAAAGAGTTTTACCATTGTGATGTTGTAGAAGATGATGACTCTATGCTTGATACATTAACCAATATTAGTAATTTCTCAAATAAATTGCCTAATGTACGTGATGATCTAATTGATGATGATGATTCTTCGACATGGACTCGTAGTGATTGTGAAGGAATATATGTATACGATCAACAACCTAATTAAACATGATGTATGTTCTATATTGTTGTAATAACTCTTGTATATATGTGTGTTCCTAAAATTGTCAATTAATTTATATTTCTCCACTTTTTGCAGATATTTCATGGATATTCAGCTTGTAGATCCAAATGATCCATTAGGGTATTTGAAAAGAAGGGGTTGGGCGAATATACCTGATGCTCCACTTAACCCAGATGATAGAATACCCGTTAAATTTGATGCTACTGGTAATCCACTAGGGGAAAATGGTCAACAATTGAAATCTTCTATTGGTCGACTGGCAAAGTCCAGTATACCAATCAATATAAATCATTGGTCTGAGGTTGCCGATGCAGAAAAGTTCAAAATATGGATAACTATTTATGTAAGTCTCTTATATTTTATAATCAATATATATATTATATTAGGTGTATTATATCTAATCTTTTGTACTGTGTTTTTATAGAATCGTTACAAAGTCGATGACAATTGGCAGGGCAAGTGTTATAAGATTGCAAATAAGGCGTGGAAGGAATACAAGACTTCTAGATTGGCGAAAAATTATGTGTTTCCATATTTGGAAACACTTGATGAGAATGTGATATACAAAATCCCTGAAGGACACCCCTGGATTACACCTCAAGTTTGGAAAGACTTTGTGGATTATAGACGTTTAGAAGAATTTCAAATTATTAGAAAAGATCATCAGAATGTCCAAATGCATAACATTCTTCCTAACCGTACTGGGAGGTCTTCAAATCCTGAAGTTAGATTTCGAATGGTATTATTAATTTGTCTTAATTTTATAAATATTTTTATATTAATTTTTCTCAATTTAATTTTATGTCATTGTTAATAAAATTTTCCTAATTTATGTAGGAAGCTAAATTGGGTAGACCTGTTACCCGAATGGAATTGTACATAGAAACAAAGACTCCCAAAACGAAGAATGCAAGACCGATGAGTCAACGAGGAGAAGAACAATTAAATAAGTTGGTTAGTAATTTCGTTTGATAAAAAGTCTGACTAATACTTAATAATTGATGTAATAATGAATGATATGTTTGTGTGCTTTATTATTTGTAGAGAGCTGTTCAAGAAAAATTATACAGGGGTGAAATAATCGAAGAGCCTGGGAGAGATGCTTTATATCATGCAATCGGACGCGAGCATCCTGGTCGTGTTAGGGGAGGTAGCCAATATGATGGTGCTATGGAGTATTTTAAAATTCCAAAACATAAGCCTCAGACGGTAAGTAAGGAGAAATACACTAAAATTGAAGAAGAATTCAACTCCTTTAAGGCCTCTGTGATGAGTGAGATTTCCACTCTAAAAGAACATCAATCACAACAACTGTCAGCCATGGCATCATGCTACAACCAGGGCATGCCATATTGGCCAAGCATGCAACCATCCATGCCAGGTATACCACCTTCCATTCCAGGCATGCCACAATCCATGCCACCATCCATGCCAGGCATGCCATCCACACAATCTCATTGTGCTCAAACTACATCCAGTATGAGATATAGCCATCCTATTGGTCCTCATTATATGCCAGGAATGCACATGCAATCAAGTAGTGGTTCATTTTCTCCAATGCAATCTGCACATTCTTACCATAAATCAAGCCAAGATGAACATATTGGTGAGAATGTACATCCAATAGCTACCCCACATGAGAGTCCTCCTCTATTTGATGAATCATATGTGGTAAGATTTTAATTTTTAAATTCTTATTATATATTTTATTTTTTATATATAACACTTAAATTTTTTACAGAATATGAAATGTTTGTTGAAACATCCTTCGTCAACGGACAATGTTGCTATTGGAACGGTACAACAATTGAGCGATGATCGGATGATTCATAATCAATATTTGCCTAATCATTGGCGAATAGTAATTGATCAATCATTGTTTCATGATTGTCCACTACATGTGCCTTCTGATGCTACCACAGTCCAAGAGGCGGTTGGACAGTATATGGCTTGGCCGTCGATTCAAGTTGTTCTAAATTTTGACATGGTACTATTTTTTAACTTAAAAAATAACACTTGTTTACTACTATTATTTAATGTGATCTTATATTGTTACTAAAAATACATATATGATACTTTTTTGGTAGTCTATTATACCAGAACTCTTAAATGCGGCACATTTAAGAGATACCAAGCAAGTATCTCGTGCTAAATCTATGACTAGTGGCCAATCATCGTGCACCAAGTCATTCGAGAAGAAGCCTTGGAAAAAGTATAGTCATACTTATGCGTTACAGTTCAGTAGAAATCTTGGCAGTTTGATGACTATTGTTGGGAGGGCATCTAGCATAAATGATGGATGGACTGTGCCACTTCCTATTGAAATTTCTGGTGTAGACATCGGCCAAACTTATATATCGATCGAGTGCTTGTTGCAAATATTTGAATATCAAATGATCGATTTAAGTATAATTCAAGTGTGGACAAGGTGAGTCCTCAATCTAGTTAGTTTTCTTTTATTTATGCAGAACATATATAATTATATTTATATTATCTAATTATATATATACATATATAGGGCTTGCTATTATCGACTTCAACATAATCACTCATCACATTTAGCAATGTTCTATGATTCTTCATATGTCAATCAATATCAAGATAAGGATGTTAGCATCAGAGCTAAACAATTATGTGATAGAGCATTAACGCTTAGCAGAAATCAAAAGTTGATAATCCCTTGGCCATTAAGGTTTGAACAAGGCCAAGATCATTGGATTTTGGTAATCATTGATATGTTCAATAATCATGCTTGGTACTGTGACTTAGCTTCCATAGAACTGAGTAAAGATACAAAAGCAGTTGTTGAAATGTAAGAGTTATATTTAGTTACATATTAGTTTTTTCTATTATTTTTTGTAATATTTAATAAAAACTAATCATTTTATACCTTGATAGGGCATGGAAGTTGTGGAACAAGTTTAGGGGCATTGTCCTTAAAAAATCTCATAAGCTTATATGGACAAAAGTTATGGTATGTACAATTCAGCATTAATAATTTTATTAATTTTACAATTAAATAATAAGGATGTTCGAATATGAAAATTCATGCATACATGTACTTTTTTTTGTAGGTTCCACAACAAAATAATGGAGTCATGTGTGATTATTATGTCATGAAGTTTATGAGTGAAATCATCACAAATATCAAAATTCCAATTGATGATGTGGTAATATATTTTACCCATATACATACAAGTTTTAACATATTTGAGTTTGTTTTTGTAAATAAATGAAATCATATTCTTATTTTGATTTTGAATACATGTAGTTCTTTGGTTGGAACAAGACGGGTTACGACCAACAAATTTTTGATGATTTACGAGAGGAATGGGCAGAACACATGGTTCAAATTATATCATCGCAAGAAGAATCAGGAGAAGATTCTGATGATCTTGAATAGCATATGACAACATAACAGTAAAGTTTTTAATGATTTGGCCTTCTATATCTATTCTTGTGTCTGAAATCACTTGGTTGATTATGATTAATCATATATATGCTCATGTATTTAGGAGAATGCATTGTTTATAAATATGAATTTATCTGGAATCTCTGCTAGTATTTTTAATGATATATAATGAGTTCTAAATGTACAAATCAGGTGTACGTCGGTCCGATTTGTTTCTTGGTTTGTATGAGTTTTGGTGCATATGAACGTGTTCCATATGTTTAAGGGCACCAAAACTCACACAAGCTTAGCCAAGAAATCGAAGTTACATGCAATTGATTTCATATTTAGAGTTCATTATATATAGCATTAAAAAATAGTAGTAGATATTCCAGATAACTTCATATATAGACAAATGATTAATAATGCTAATAGACGAATGTCGTTGTACGTGCTAATCTCAATAATGATTTAATTTTTTGATTCGTACGTCTGAAGTTTAGACTACTTTTTTGATGGATGTTTTACGTGCTCATGTATGTAGGAGAATATTTGTTATATGGATCAGCTTTTTTTTGCCATAATGCTTGTGAAGGCCAATCAAGATTCCAAGCCAACCAAGCTTACTCGATGGCATAATTTGACGACATTATTTTATTTGTAATTGAAGTTATTTATATGCATTATTTGATTTTGTAATAAATTTAATTATTAAGTAATTAAATATATTTATATTGTTAATTATTTGTTGTATTATTATTTATATTTTAGTGTTTTTATGTTATTTATATATACTGTTATACGAAAAATGAAATTAAAAATTAAACCAAATAAAATGTAGAGTCGGTTCATGCCGTGAACCGACTTTACAATTTAAGTCTCTGAATTTAAAGTCAGTTCAGAGAACCGACTTTAAATTTGTTTAAAGTCGGTTGAAAATCGACTTTTATACCCCTTTTTGTAGTAGTGAGTATGACACCAGTCCGACGTTTTTTATGGTTAGGAATATGACAATCCTTATGGATATGGTTACTGGACACTATTGTGATGACTTTGGACCAACTTAATTCAGTGCAGATTAATTTAATATGTTTGGTGGAAACTTCTGTTTAAATTTTAACTATGGTACTTAAAGAGATATCAGATAATTAGTTTGTGGTACTTATTATTATTATCTTAATATAATGGCATTATTAAGAAGAAGAAAAAAGAGCTATTCATATAATTAATCTTTTAGAGAAGCAGAAACTGAATAGTCTAGCTTGTTCTACTACTTAGACTTGCATAATGCTGCCCCAACATAGGCATAATTGCAACACATAAGGTAGCTCTGAGTTTATACGTTCTCTCTAGTACATATCTATCTTGCTTCAAGAACAACTATATTTTGACATAATTGAAAGAATTTGTTTTATGCATAACCATATTGTAATTCATAAATCCTAGATTTATCATGATCCTCTAGTGAACATTCAATCTTTGATTTTAAATTACCTTGGTCTATTGTCATGATCTTTAGATCTCAAAGTAATCCCTCTCAAGTCCGATGGAGAGAGTAAGAGAGGCGGTAATAACAACGTTCTGTTCTGTACAATAAAAGATACCCAAATTGTAAGTTCTCAACCGAAAACCCTTTCTCTTTTTAATTCTTCTCTATATTTTCTCTTTTCTATATATTTTATATATAGAGAGAGAGAGAGAGAGACGAAGAGACGTTAGTAGAGGAAAAGACGCCTCTAAATTTCAAGAGATGATCTGTAATCTATTTCCTTATTTAATATTTCTTTATTGAATCCTAAGTAGATTTAAATTGTGAATTCAAAACTTGTTTTCTTAGATATTTTCTTATTGGGTCCAACGTGGATTCAAATTATGAATTCAAAACTTACCTTATTGGAAATTTCTTATGGAATCCTAAGCGGATTCAAATTTTGAATTAAAAACTTGTCGTATTGGATATTTTCCTTATTGAATCATACGCAGATTCAAATTCTTAATTTGAAACTTTCCTTATTGAATCCTAAGCGGATTCAAATTCTAAATTCAAAACTTGCCTTATTAGACATTTTCTTATTGAATCCTAAGCGGATTCAAATTCTAAATTCAAAACTTGCCTTATTAGACATTTTCTTATTGAATCCTAAGCGGATTCAAATTCTAAATTCAAAACTTGTCTTATTGGAAATTTCCTTATTGAATTCTAAATGGGTTCAAATTCTAAATTCAAATATTACCTTATTAGATATTTCCTTATTGAATCCCATGCAAATTCAAACTATGAATTCAAAACTTGCCTTATTGGGTATTTTCTTATTTAAAGAACATTGTCATATTTAATTGTGTTCTCCAGAGACCAATAGCATAATTGTATAATTATTTCCAAACTTTATATAATTTCGACCATCACTAAATCATAAAGTTATTAATACGCATTCTACACATTAAACGCCCAACTTCTCATGACACATATTAAACATGATAAATAATACTTAATTCGATCACTTTATAACAGATTTAATTAAATATTTGACAATCTATTATTCAATATATATTTATATCACATATATGCCCATATATGTTGTAATGAATTGAAATTAATTCTAACAATCTCCTACTTGGGCTATATGTATATACATATATTGATAAAATTGAATTGAGTACTCAAACTGTGTTATCATAGCCTTTTGCATCATCAACCAATTTCGTACATCAATCATATTCATAAGGACTTAAGCAGTATTCATCTCATAAAGCGAAACTAAACCAACATAAATCACTGTGTAAACATAAATGAATGACATGAATCATGAAGGGGATGTGTAGTTGGAAAATTACAAGTAATGTGATTCGCAAGCCTATTTCCAATTTGGTCACTTTAACTTAACTTGATTTTAAGGTCAATCAAAAATCAGAGTACATAATAAATTGAATAACTGAAAGCTGAATAACTACATGATACATACAAATAACAGAATATCATATAATAGTTAACTGCATGATATTTGTAAAAGTATATCATATAAGACATGAAACATGATACATAAAATACAAACTCCCACTAAATCTGACAATCCTCTGTGGCATAGATACCCATGTGATTGACATGCTCATGAAACTGTTTGGGTACCAATCCCTTAGTTAGTGGATCTGCTAGCATGGAAGTTGTACCAATATGTTTAATACTTATAAATCCACTCTGAACTATTTCCTTCACAACAAAGAACTTAATGTTGATATGTTTGGATTTCAACGAGCTCCTATTTTTGTTGGAATATAGTACTATTGAATTATTGTCACAATATATCTTAAGTAGTAACTTAAAAGTATCCACAATAGGCAGCCTAATGACAAAATTCCTTAGCCATATTCCATAGTTCGATGCCTCAAAACACGCAATGAATTCAGCTGCCATGGTGGAAGAAGTAATCATGGTCTGCTTTACACTCCTCCACGAAATAGCTCATCTAGCTAACATAAAAATATAATTGGATGTTGACTTCATGATATCCACATAACCCGAAAAATCATAATCAGTATATCCAATGACCTTAGCTTATCTGATCTTTGATATGTTAGCATACAATCCTTCATTCTTTATAAGTACCTATATACCCTTTTGGCTACTCTTCAGTGATCCATACCAGGATTACTGAGATGCCGACCTAACATTCCTATGATGTACGCAATACTAGACGCTTACACACTTGAGCATACATCAGACTTCCTACTACTAGAGCATATGGAATGTGGTGCATTTTTGATTTCTTGAGTTCTATTTTTGGACACTAATTGAGACTAGATTTGTCTCCTTTTGCAATAGGAGTATTTATTGTAGTGTTCGATGCCATATGGCTTAAGAATTTTATCGATGTATGCTTGTTATGAAATCCCAAAAATACCCTTATTTTGATCTCTTTGTATTTTAAGGCCTAACACATATAATGCTTCGCCAAGATCTTTCATATCAAAATGTTTGAAAAGATATCTCTTAGTTTCACGCATCATGTTTATATCATTATTGGCAAGCAATATGTCATCAACATATAAAACCAGAAACATAAACTTACTCCCACTAAAATTTTGATATATGCATTCATCCACCAAGTTAGACTCAAATTCAAATGAGACAATTACTTGATGAAATTTAAAATACCGTTGTCGAGATGCTTGCTTGAGTCCATAGATGGATTTATTTAATTTGCAAAGCATCTTCTTTGAGTCATCAGACTCAAAGTTAAGTGGTTGCACCATATAAATGGATTCATCAATGTCACCATTGAGAAATGCAGTCTTAACATCCATCTGGTGTAACTCAAGATCAAAATATGCCATTAAAGCCATGATAATTCTGAAGGAATCTTTCATAGACACAGGTGAAAAGGTTTCTGTAAAGTCAATGCATTATTTCTGTGTAAACCCCTTAGCAACAAGTTGCACTTTGTATCTTTCCATATTATCTTCTAAATCCTTCTTGGTCTTAAATATCCATTTGCAACCAATAGGTTTCACACCTTCGGGTAATGGGATGATATCCCAAACTTTGTTGTCATACATTGACTTTATTTCCTCATTCATGGCCTTGATCTATTTTTGAGAACTCGTACTTTCCAAAGCCTAATGGAGATTGAGAGGGTCATCCTCCATCATGCCAATGTCAAATTCATGTTCTTGAAAGAACATAACATAATCTTTAGATATTGTGCTTCTTTTTTCTCTTGTGTATCGCCTTAAAGGCACTTGTTCTTGGAGTTCTTGAGGTGGTATAGGTTCCTCTTCAATATCAACAATGTCTTGTATCAGATTCTCTTCCAATTCTGGAGGTTCATTCACTATAGGTTCATTCATTGTACGATCTTGAACCAATGAGTCTCCATATATTCTTATTACAATTGCTACCGTTTTTGGAACCCTTTGTATAAAAGAATCTTGTTTCTCTTCAAAGACAATTTTATTTGTATTCCCCCTTGAACCATAACATCCTCAAAGAACTTAACTGTATTTGTCTCAAAAATTGTTCTATTAGTGAGATCATAAAACATATATCCCCGGGACCTCTCTGCATATCCGAAAAAGTAACAACTAATTGTCCTTTCGTCTAGATTTTTCTCTTATGGCCTATAAGGCCGAGCTTCAGCCAGAAAACCCCTGATTCTAAGGTGTTGGAGACTAGGCTTCCGTCCAGTCCATAAATCATATAGAGTTTGATTGATACTTTAGTTGGTGCGTGATTCATAATATATGTTGTTGTCTTAAATGCTTCTCCCTAGAGGTTCAATGGAAGTGAGGTATGAGAAATCATACTCCGCACCATCTCCATTAATGTTCGATTGTGCCTTTCACCCACATCGTTCATTGTGGGCGAACCCGATCTGACACTTTCTTTTGTTGAGCTATAACTCAACTTCAGCCTTGAAGGATTTAAATATGTCTAAATCTTGAGCCTTTTCTTTAAATAAAAATATATAACCATATCTAGAATACTCGTCAATGAAATTGATAAAATATACATGCCTATTCCTAGTAGTTATAGGGAATGGTCCACATATATTTATATGTATCAACTCGAGGACATCTGTCATACGATTGGTTGTATATTTACGCATACTTCTTTGTTTGCTCTTCACACACTCAATGCACGGACCGAAATCCGACATGTCTAAAGGATACAAAATATCACTTTGAATAAGATGTGTCATTCTCTATTGAGAAATATCATATGACCTAAACAATTATGCCAAAGTGCAACTGAATCCTGATGTGTTAATTTTTGTCTAGCGTTTTGAGTTTCATTGTTCAAGGTCTCATTATAGGAAGCAATGGTATCTAAAGCATAAAGATTATCTAAAATAGATAGAAAACCAGAAGCAACCAGATTGAAGTTTTGATACAAACCAAACTTTTTATCTCTAAATGAACAAGTCAAACCTAATTTGTCCAATGCAGAAATAGAAATTAAGTTCTGCCTAAAATTCGGTACAAAAAAAGTATCAAAAAATCCAAATACAAGCCAATTTCCAAAAGTAATATAAAATTCCCTATAGCTTCGACTTCTACCTTGTTTTCATCGCCCACATAGATGTATCTTTCAACATCACTTGGCTTTCGGTTACTTTGGAAACCCTGCATAGACACAAAGATGTGAGTGGTTGCACCTAAATTTACCCACCGTGTGTCTATTGAAACTGAAACTGCATTAACTTGTTCACAAAAAAATGAAAAAATAATACCTTTCTTAACACGCCATACACGATAGTTGGTACAATTATTCTTCACATGCCTTTTAGATCCACAGAAGAAACAACCTCTCTTCTTTTATTTATTCGACTTCGATCCAGTAACTGATTTCTTGTCCTTAATAAGCTTCTTCTGTGAACTTGTAGCTCACTTTGAACTGTCCAAATGAGGGTAGGAAGAGAGTTAAGGGCAAAATAGACTAGCATATCATCTGATATAACTAGCTTATGTCCCTTAAGTTTTGAAACGGTATGCATCATTTCAATAATGTGCTCCTTGGCATTGCATTTACCTTTATACTTCATTGTGCAAAGTTTGTTTAATATAAGACCTATTTCAGCCTTCTCATTCCTGAAAACCCTTTGATCAAGTTCCTTAAGATAGTTTTTAGCAAGAGTGGAATCAGAAACCGATCCCCTAAAGCTTTCAGGAATGCTCTTCTACATGACCCATAGACACAAGCAATTTGAACTCATCCAACGTGCATGTGCATTTCTTTCCTTTTCAAAACTAGTTTCAATAGGAATATGTGGTTTGGCCTCTTGCAACGCTATGTCCAAGTCAAGGCCCTCAAGGATAATCGCTAGATTATCTTTCCAATCCTTGTAATTAGAACCTATTAGCATCGAAATGTTACATGTCGACTGTAAGATCAATATTTTTTGCTAAAAATATTCACAAAGAACTAATCAAATGACTGAATAATTATAATAAAAAATAAAAATAAGGTATATTCCATTTACTAAGTATTTTTGAACAATAAGTGCTATTTAGAACCAGTCATTATTCTAAGATAATTAGGTGTACCAATTGAATGTAACAGTCCATTTGATGTCAATTAGTCAACCTTGTTTTGGGATGATTAACTAATTACATCCAAAACTTTATGACTATTACCCATTCATTACAAGTATACATATATAATACTTGACTATTATCTTTCCTTTGGGCCAATCCAATAACCAAACACTATATGTATATCTTTTATGTATAAATTGGCAAATAATCAATGCTAGTATAAGAGCTTACTTTGGTAAAATGATACCTTGGTCAATCATTTTCCAAAATATATCTTAATCTGAAACATTCATAATGACTTGATATTATCCTTGGCAAAAAAATTATTTAAAAACATAACTATTACAAACTTATTAATTCTTCAAACAATTAATTAACGAAATAATCATTTGAACAAAATCCAAAGTCAAGTTTTGTTTTAATCAAATTATTGTATACTCTGTTATGGTTCATAATTAATTGTAGTGAAATACCAAAATAATGGATATGTGGAAATACATAACAGAATAGTGCTTAATTTGAATAATTTGACTATTGATCATAAATAATTTGAACTAGGAAAAATTATGTCATTATCTAAATATTCGTCTTAAAAGTTTCAAAACAGAAGAACATTTTTGTTCAGAAAAATACCTTAGAAATTTGTATTTATTAATTTTCTTAAAAAAATTCAAGCCATAAAAATCCGAACCAAAATCAAAATTTAACAGATCAACTAGAGTTGGCTCTGATACCAATTGAAAAAAATTATTTTATGCATAACCATATTGCAATTCATAAATCCTAGATTTACCATGACATAATCACTGGTGATCATTGGAAGCTTTTAGATTTCCAAATAATCCCTCTAAGTGTTGTGGAGAGAGCAAGATGGGCGGTAGTAACAACATTTTGTTTTGTACAATAAAAGATACCCAAATTGCAAGTTCTCAACCAGAAAACCCTTTCTCTTTTTAATTCTTCTCTATATTTTCTATTTTCTATATATTTTATATATAGAGAGAGATAGAGAGCTGAACTATATTAAGAGAGAGAGACGCTAGTAGAGGAAAAGATGCTTATAAATTTCAAGAGGTGATATGTAATCTATTTTCTTATTGAATCTTAAGCAGATTCAAATTCTAAATTCAAAACTTGTTTTATTAGATATTTTCTTATTGAATTCTACGCGGATTCAAATTTTGAATTCAAAACTTTACCTTATTAGAAATTTTCTTATTGAATCCTACACGGATTCAAATTAAGAATTCAAAATTTGTCTTATTGAAAACTTCCTTATTGAATCCTACGTGGATTCAAATTCTGAATTCAAAACTTGCCTCATAGAAAATTTCTTATTGAATCCTAAGCGGATTCAAATTTTGAATTCAAAACTTGTCTTATTAGATATTTCGTTATTAAATCATACGCGGATTCAAAATTTGAATTCAAAACTTGTCTTATTGTATATTTCTTTATTTAAAGAACATTTTCATATTTAATCGTATTCTCTAGGATCTAATAGCATAATTATATTATTTCTAAACTTTATATAATTTAGACCGTTACTAAATCATAAAGTTATTAATACGCATTCTACACATTAAATGTCTCACTTCTCATGACATTTATTAAACCCGATAAATAATACTTAATTCGATCACATTATAACAGGTTTAATTAAATATTTAACAATCTATTATTCAATATATATTTATATTATATATATGGTCATATATGTTGTAATTAATTTAAAGTAATTCCAACAATAATATGCATTCTATACAACAAACCTGAAACATTGATGGTTATATATATATTAAGATCAAAAATATAACATCATATAAGAATTTTTAGTGTACTTCCTAGTGGTTTAAGTTTATAGAAGAGCTACCTAGTTGTTGCTAATGGGACATCTGATATTATATAACATAATGGACTACTACCAAGCGCTCTCAATAAATGGATATTTTATAGTAAAAAGTTTCATTTATTTTTAATCAATCAGTAGTTGAAAACTATCAATGTAGTGTAGCAACTAGCAAGCAGGCCAATATGTACAAGCTCTAAATTAGTTCATTGCATGTGAAATAATAAAGGAGATAGCTGATATGAAATGAAACAACGAATTATGTGGTTTGAATTTTTTTATTTTATTTTAAAAACGACTATTGTCAATGAAGATTTGAGTTTGTCAAAATAATAATAATAATTTATATAACATGTTTGGATTAACTAGAAGATATTCTCTACATGTTCCAAGACGTGATCAACATTGTAAAGGAAGGGGGTGGCATTTTTGTTAGGTTAACTATATTTTATGTTAAAAAAATTTAAATAGTTACCAAAAGTTTAATTACAATTATCTTATGTTAACAAGCTATATATAATAATAATAATAATATGTTAAATCGATAATTATTTTTTATCTTTTTAACAAAATTATATCATGTATATTATACATATATTTCATGTTTTTTTTAATATAATATAATAAAATCTTGCTTAAAAAATGTGATTCAAAATGTACAAAATATTTAAATAGTTACAATTATGCTCACAAGAAAATACATATTAAATGCATATGATATAATTATGCTACAAAATTAAACGTTAATTATTGATTATATATATATTTATCCTTAAATATAACGTTGTAGATATAATAACAATTATTTAAAAGTTTTGAATATTTTTACAACTAATTGTTATTAACATAAAATATAATTAATACAATTTTTGTTATGATTCAACGTGATTTTGACATAAATTATTCTTTGTTAAAATTAAATACTAACTTTTTTTTATGCTTGAATATCAGGTTTTCCTATCATCGTCGTAAATAAATAACTTTGCTTAATATAGTTTTGGTGTTTTACATGTTAAAAAAAATATGTTAATATCTTACTTTGGGTTACAAACACGAAAATAAATAAGATATAAACATGCAAAACATAACATAATTACCATCTGTAGAGTAAAGGTGTAAAGAAGGTTTCCCATTAATGTAGGTTATTCTAATTAATGAAGGTTGTAATATTTTCTAATCATACATTGCGAAAAGATTTTAAAAAACTTCATATATGACAGAGACCATGTGTGATTCCCACATGGTTTACATAAGCGCAATCTTCAGATCCTGACCAAGCCCTTAGAATGAGAACAAAATATAAGTCCTTGTGAGTTATAAACATTGCAAAATAGTCTGCACTTTGAAATCTTTTAATGTATGATTTCGTCACAAGTTTCTGAAAATACTGACATATATATTTCATTTGAAGCATGAACTACTATCATATAATTCAAGTTTTACATTAAAGTAATTTTTTAATGTTCCCCAAATTTAGAAGAAATTTACAAAACAAAATAGTTTATCATAAACTATAGGGTGGAAATTCGTAAGATAAGTTCCCTTTAACCTAACTTAGTTTAAATTAATTCAATTTAAATTTAATTTAAGTTAATAAAAATAAAGCTGAACCTAAATCAAATACAACCTAATAACATGGGGTTGTTATGGGAGAAGTTTGTCTATAATTATAGGAAAAAAGAATTGAATGAGTAAGATTGAGTTGATAATGAATTAAAAATAAATGTGTTTTTTAATTTTAAATTTTTAACCAAACGTGTAAGATATAACGCTTACATGCTATAACACTTTTTTTAAAAAATATATAAGATTATGGGTCAAAACTAGTTTGAATATTTTTTTTTAAATTATTTAAATTAATCTAAATTTGTTTTAAATTTAATTTAATTCGTATTCGATTCAAGTTTTATGATTTAAATTTAATTCGATCAATCGAACTACGATATAAATTGATGTCCTAATAAGGTATGACTGCTTCATGCTTCCTAAATTATAAACATAGTATGTATCATTAATGAAAAATTGGCACTTAAACAAATATTTTTAAAATACCAAAAAGTTAATACTTTCAAAAAAAAATTATAGAATTATAATTTTGAACTCAATCTACTTATTATCGACCTTATCATATTTTCGTTCTTCCATTCTATTTCTGGAATGTACTTTGTAGTTGCCAAAAAAAAAAATTTCAATTATAATATATTTGATCGGTTTTATTCATTTCTAATAAATTCTTACTGTTGGCTTTGAAAAGTCGGTCGTTTCTAGTTTGACCACTTACTCTTTTATTCATCCTATAAATTCCCTCCTTAATTCGATCATTCTTAGATGTGATTTTTTAGGAAGTGGTTTTAAAAAAAATGGTTTGAAATGAATTAGTTGATTAAAAGTAGTTTAAAAAGAAACATTAAGATATTTGGAATTAAATTGATATAATTTAAAAATTTAGTATACATCATAAATCTTTTCTTTAAAAAGTAAAAATTACTTAATTTTCTTAAAAATACAAATAATATTTCTTAAAATTTTCAAAACATCCCAAACACTCTTAAAAATATTTTAAGTTATATTTAAAAAAAATAAGCAATTTCAAACCAACATTTGATTCAAATCACCCAACTATGGCTGGACGTAAAAACAAATATCCAAATGAAACTCACTGGCTAGAGATTTAATTGCATTATGTAAATAGAGCAACTCAACTTGGTTAAGATTGATTTAATAATAAGGTGCGAAAAAAATTCAGTTTAATTAGTTAATGAATTCAAATGACATAATTTATAAACAGTTCAAAAATTTATTTAATAAAATATATTTATTAAAAAATAATTACTATTTTCACAAGAAAAAAATGCATTTTAAAAATATAATTTTTTTGTTATACAAAAATATAATAAAAAAAATATTAATATTAATATTTATTTTAAATAAAATTATAAAAAATTATTATTATTTATAATTTTTAAAAAATATAAGTGAATCAATCAGTGAATTGATTAACCAAGTCACTTAAAAGTGATATTAGTTGAGTTACATTTACAATTCAAAATTTAAATAAGTTAAATTAAATTAATATCTAAATTGAAATTAATGTTATAATTTATTAATTTTTAAAACTCATATCATTTTATCTTATTTAAATTATAATGAAATGAGGTAATAGTAAAACAATATTAATTTAAATATCTTATTTATTCTTAATAGATTTAAATAAGTCACGTAAGAATAAAAAACAATAAAAATATGATAAATAATTATTTATAATATAAGTTTAATAAAAAAAATAATACAATTTATATTTAAAGTTAAATCTATTAGAATTATAATCTAAATAAGATGAATAATATTTAAATGAAATAAGACAATATAATAACATAAGTTTATTAAAAATATTAAATAATATTTAAATAAAAAAAAAAATATTATATCAATTAAAAACACTAAATAAATCAATCAATTTGAATTAAACATAAATGAATTGTGTAAGATAAACTGATTACCAATCACAGTATGAACCTTGCTGGCTTCAATTACTAGTCTTCTAACACTTAGTGAAAACCCAACTACTTCCCTGCTACAGTCATTAAGTTTTTTGGACAGAAACTATTTCTAATATTATCATTTTGGGTCCCTCAAGGGTCCCTTTCTTTTATCTATTCTAAGTCATCTTTAATATGAAACTATTTTATTTTATTATTATTTATTTCTTATTTTTCTATCATGACTCGCCGATGCCTGCCATAAAAATATAAGTTTGGTTACAACACATCACATCTTTTTCCCTATATTTCTCATGAGTCCCTCGTAAACAAAAAGATCATTTATAATTATGTCATCTATTTTGTAACTTTTTATTTTTGGTTGAACACTGATTATTTAATGTCCACGCTAGAAGTTGAGATATAATATTGAAAATTGAAACACCATAAAGGTCTTTTCATGAATGAAAACAATAATTAACAAATGGTCAAGTCTTTCTTATTGTTTGGGTGTGTTCTGGTACATATTGCACCAACAGCAGACACTAATATTTAGTGGAGTACGGAATAACAGACAAGAATGTTTAATAGAGCCAGAAAGTATGTGTGTGCAGTAACTTTCATGTGTACAGTTGCTGCTAGGGTTAGGTTTTTGTTTTTGTTTCCTTAGTATACATAGATCAATACTCTTGTACAGAAAAACAGAGAAGAAATATATGAAACAATTGATAATTAATAGAAATAACAATATTTGTCATGGTATCAGAACAAGTTATTGTTGCCTAGATAGCTACATGCTGAGCTGGTTTCTGTTCTTCTCTTCCCGGATTGATCTGTGTGCTAGTTTGACTGGTTTGGCCGATCTGGTGTGACTGATCTGGGGTGGCCATTCAGTTGATCGATACAAGATGAGGCTAGTAGCAAAAGGGTATACACAGAAACATGGTATAGATTATCAAGAAACCTTCTCACATGTGGCTAAATTAAAAACTGTTAGAGTTTGGTTATCTCTTGCAACAAATTTAAATTGGCCATTGCACCAACTTCATGTGAAAAATTCCTTCCTTCATGGTGACCTTGAAGAAGAGATTTACATGGATATCCCACCATGATATATTGTTACATCAGGAAAAAAACTACATGTAAACTAGAACGAGTATTGTATGGACTAAAACAATCACCTCGAGCATTGTTTGACAGGTTGAGTTCAACAATGAGAAAACATGGGTTTCAACAAAGAAACTCTGACCACACTTTTTTCCTAAAACATCGATTGGGAAAAATAACAACCTTATAGTCTATGTAGACGACATAATCATTACAGGGGATGATAAAGAAAAAAATTCTAGGCTTTAAGAACAACTATCAAATGAGTTTGAAATGAAGAACTTGGGAAGGCTCAAATACTTCTTAGGCATTGAGGTAACAAGATCAAAACAAGGCATATGTCTTTCCCAAAGGCTCAAGTACTAGCAGATAAACCGAGATATCAACGGTTAGTGGGTAAACTCATATATTTATCTCATACTCGACTTGATATTTCTTAAGTTGTGAGTGTCGTGAGTCATTTCATGCACTGCCCAAGTGAAGACCATATGGATGCCATCATGTGAATACTTCGTTATTTAAAATCCTCCCCTGGGAAAGGACTTATGTTTTCAAAGAATGGTCAATTGGAAGTCGTTGGATATACAGATTCAGATTGTAGGGGCAATCTTGTTACATGGAGGTGCAAGAAGCAAAAGGTAGTTGCCTTATCTAACGCTGAAGCTGAATTTTGAGGAATGGTTAAGGGAATATGTGAGCTTATTTGGTTGAAAAAACTTCTAGCTAACTGAGATTGGTGTTGCTCCTAACTTTGAAATTAACTTATTTTGTGATAACAAGCAGCCATTGCCATCTCCCACAATCAAGTTCAATGTGATCGCACGAAGCACATTGAAGTGGATCAGAACTTCATCAAACAAAATCTTGAAGAAAAGATTATTCAGCTTCCATTTGTTAAATCAGAAGATTAATTAGTTGATATACTCACAAAATTTGTGTCTTTAAAGAACTTATACAACTCACTTGACAAATTGGGCATAAGAGACATATATGTACTAACTTGAGAGGGAGTGTTGGCATGTATTATGGTGCATGCTGCAACAGTGGAGCTAGAAAGCATTGGTATACAACTGCTGTTAGGGTTAGGTTTTTGTTTTCGTTTCCTTGGTATACATAGATCAATATTCTTGTACATAAACATAGAAGAAATATATGAAACAATTGATAATTAACATAAATGACAATATTTGTCACATATATGGTTGATTTTATTCATAATTTTGTATTTAACATTTTTTTTAAAATAACTACGTACTTAAGCATATATAATTTATAATGTACTTTTTTACTTGTTCAAATGAACTTCGAGTAAAAATTAGTTTGCTCATATTCAACATTACTACTCATCCTATCTTATATATGTCGTAGACTGTGTCCTATGATCAAACAATTGTTGTCTAATAACTTATTTGAAGAATAGACAAGAGGTGCCTCGTAGGGTGCTTTTGGATCAATAGTTCTAACTAAAAGGCTAATGGTTACATTTTTTTTTTTTTATATATATATTTTATTTAATAATATACTGGATTCTGAAATCTTGAAGAAACTTAACCCAATTGTCATCCCTATTCCTATTGGGTACATTTTTTTTGTTATGGTAAAAGTCTAATTAACTCGTGTAATTATTTTTGTGATAATTTAATAGTATTATTATTAAAAGATGATTGTATAGAGATAAATAATATTTTTTTTATGTTTTTATCTATTTTTATAAATGAATCATAAATCACAAAATAAATTATTTAATAAAAAAAAATTAAAATCGTTATCAAATATAGTTTAAAAATCATGAGAAATATTTTTTTTTTTTGCAAAGAGTAAAAATTAAAAATCGTTATCAAATTAATTTTGCCTGTTTATAAAATTAAAATTTGTTGCGGTTTTTAAATCGATCTAAAATTTCATTTCTTTTAAATATAAATAATGTAGGGGAAATACAAAGAATCTTACAATGTTTTGTTCTCGGAAAAAACTCTTAGATTTCCTAGTTCATCGTATTTTCATTTTACTAAAAATAATATGAAAAAGAGGGGATAATATAAGCAATTCAGGGCATCATATTTTTGCTTTATACTAGTTCTAAGCACAGTTTGCATAAGGTACACTCCAGCTAGTAGGGATTGTGAACTTACATGATGTAAGGATTATATCTAGTGTTATTAAAATGTTATGTTTTAATATCCTTTAAGTATTGGTACCTATTTCAACTATTTTGATTAGCATTTTTTTTTAGTTAAAATTAACTAGATATGTCTTACATGGAAAATTAAAAAAGTGTATTTATGAAAATTTAACAAAAGAAAAAGACAACAAAAAAGAATTATGATTATATTTCTTGCAAGTTAAAAAAATAATGGTATGATTTTTTATTCTAAATTTTTATATCATTTTATTGAATTTTTAAAACTCAAATTATTAATGATAATAGCAACGTATTGATAAAAAAAAATGAAAAGTAAATTTTAACTATTTTAGTTATTGATATATGTGATTGGATATTCTAGTTAATATATTGTTAATTATGTTATTATAATATTTTATTTTAATAACTAATTTAGTTATTGGTATTTTTTTAACCATTAATTTTTTTTTAATTTTTATAAATGTTTTTGTTAAATTTGACATATACTATGTACATGTGACAACGTTGATAAGAAAATGAACAACTACTATACAAGAAAGTCAAAAGGAGTACCATGCCTGAATTGTGATACTAAAAATAAATTTTTTAATAACATATAACTAAAAAAACATATGCATATTCAATCGAATATCTTCATATCCGTTTAAATATTGTGAGAATGGAGCGGAGATTCCACTAATAAATAAATAAAAATAAATTATATCCTAAATAACTTAATTATCTATATAGTTTTAAGTAAATTTATTTATTCTGTAATTAAATATAAAAAATTTAAAATTTAAAATTTAAATTATAAATTATAAATCTAATTAATCTTTATGTTATTGGTTTAATAAATATTATAATAATTATTATGTCAATTATAATAACTTGTATTTTCAATTAAAATATTATTAATTTACTGAACAAATTCACATTCAAACTTCACTGCATGTTCATAGGCATGTAGTCTATGGTATACTATATATGTTTGAGAAGACAACGTATTGTATTGCTGCATATGCGTCAAATATTTCTGTATATGCTTTAAAACACTAACATTATTTAATCTACAAACCAACCTTCATCAATCAATATGATACAAAAATAGACGTTATCTTTAGTACTACTTAAATACTTGTCGATATTATTACAAGAAACTCTGTTTTACCCTATTTTTACACATTCATTTTACTTTGATCAGCAAAAAGAAATTAATTAAAGTATTCGGTTGTAATTTCCCCAAAAAGTTATACATAGTTTCTTTACATTGCAAAAAGAGAGAAGAAAAAAAAGAAGAAACGTCATATTTAGTTTCTAATATTGCTCTAGTAAATTTTAAAAAAATTAATATTTTCAGAGCAATAAAATCTTTGCTCTAGTATTAGTAAAAATATTTCTGATAATAAGGTAACCCAAAAAAAATTATTTATTTCTTTGAATTAATTGATTGTGAATTACTTAAATTTTGAAAAATTATTGTTATTCTTAAAATATACTATATATTAATAAAATTTTATTATTAATAAAAATAAATATATAATATTTTATCTAAAAATATATAATTAACGAAGAGTATATTCTAAGAATAAAATGAATTAGATATGGTAAACTTTTTAAAAATAATTTTTCATCTCATAGATTAAAAAAGATGCTTATAATAAGCACTTATTTGTGTAACAATCCCTAAGTCCCCAAGTTTATAACTAGCTCAACTGCCATTACTGAGACTACGCGGGTAATAATATGAATATAAATGCTTATTCAGAACATCAACTAACCACATTCTACTTCACCTGTACATATTTATTTCACTCTCTCTTACTCTATTTATTCACTTCACTTTTCTCTTTATCTCTTCAACCTTCTCAACTCTCTTCCTTATATTGAAAATCAACCAAACAAAATGAGCAGAGTAAGCAACAAGCTAGCTTCTATGTCCATCTTGATTTTGGTAGCTGCTTTGCTGTCTCAGAACTTGGTTATCACTGTAATCTCCACAAGCTTTGAAGATCAGAAAAACTACTACAGTCCAAGTCCAGACCCACATGCAGGAACTCCCCCCTCAGGTCTCTCTCTCTCTCTCACTCATCTCTCTACCTATTCAACATATGTACATTTCTACATTACAGATCCCTTTGATTAGTGTCTATGAATGAGTAGTACTGCTATACAAAAATGTCAATTTATGCTATTAAGATGTTACCTCATTCTTATTCTAACTATACAATTAGGAAGACTTTGTGAGTAAATTAACTTATACTACTGTTTGGATGTTTCTCATAAATCAATATATGAAATGCAGGATCACATGGGAGTAGTCCTCCTTTTCATTCAAAACCACCCTCACATGGAACACCATCAAGACCCTCACATGGAACACCATCAAGACCCTCACATGGAAGTTATAATCCAACACCATCCACACCACCATCTGGTGGAAACTGTGGACCCCCATCTCACAACCCAACTCCATCAACTCCTTCAGGTGGTGGTACATACTATCCTTCCCCTCCTCCAACCCCAATTGTCCCAACCCCAATTGTCCCAACACCAATAGATCCAAACCCTCCAAGCACTCCATATTCACCAATTGTCCCAACACCAATAGACCCAAGCCCTCCAAGCACTCCATATTCACCAATTGTCCCAACACCAATAGACCCAAGCCCTCCAAGCACTCCCTATTCACCAATTGTCCCAACACCAATAGACCCAAGCCCTCCAAGCACTCCTTTTTCACCAGCACCCCCATTCCTTCCTGATCCTAATTCTCCACCTTTTACTTGCAAGTAAGTCTTTTAATTACCTTATTTTCATCATTTCATGTTATATATGAAGTATTGTCAGTTGCGTTCTAGTACAGTTTGTAAAAGTCTTGACATTTCTTTCATAGATTTCCTCGTTTGTGTAATTTATAAATGCAGTTACTGGAGGAATCACCCAAGTGTGATATGGGGAGTATTAGGATTTTGGGGAACAATGGGTAACGTATTTGGGGTGATACCTACTGTACCTGGTTTTGGAGCACACACGAGCTTAACACAAGCACTTTCCAACACACGTAGGGATGGATTTGGGGAACTATACAGACAAGGAACTGCTGCTTTGCTCAACTCTATGGTCGATAACAAGTTCCATTTTACTACAAAGCAAGTTAGGGACAACTTTGTGGCATCTCTTAGTTCCAATAAGGTTGCTGCATCCCAAGCTCGTCTTTTCAAGTTGGCCAATGAGGGCAAACTCAAACCCAAAGCTTGAAGATTATTAGTTCAAATTTAAATGCTTTTTATAATATTTTAGTCATCATGAGAACTTTTATGTCATATCTATAAGCAGAGTATTACATCAAGTATGGTGCATGTGCTTTATTTTAGGATTTATTGTATTAATGTTCTTCCTAGCTACCTTATTTATAATTGTGATGTTACCTATCTACCATATTAATTAAGATGGATACTATGTTAACATTGGAAAATATCAATGCTCAATTTATGTTTTCTTATTTATTAAAAAAAGAAAAAGAAAAAAAAGGTCAACCTCTAAGCTCTATTAATTAATAGAGTAATTTTATATTTTTGAGCAGCAGGTTTGAGAATAAATAGATGTAGTAGACTTGTAGTCATAGGGCTAAAAGTACTTTCATACAAAAGCACTTTCATATTTAAACGCTTTTAGAAAGAAATACATTATTTGTACTTTTGTCACAATTAAAGCATGAAATATTGTTTCTGAACTTTAAAGTCACTTTTTTTTTACCGTATATAAATAAACAGTCATCACCTCTTTCAAAAGTAGCTGGTGCATTGGAGCAAAGCATTAGAAGCCTGGCTGACTATCCAAAAGAAATTAATTACTCATTAAATAAATAAACATATTATATATATATTTTGATGATATGTTATTTATCGATAAGCGTGCGTTAAGTATTTTTTTTTAAGTTATACTAATATTAATTTTCATTAATTTAAAATACTATATCATCAGATATCCATAAATAATTTACCCATAAAACTTGATGACAAACATAGATATAATAAAAATATCATATATCAGAAAGTAGTATTAATCCAGAGTAGATGTTATTAATATCATAATAATATCTTTATCTTTAAAAAAAATTAAAAATTAAGTTATAAAATAAAATATTTAATTATTCTAATATTAATATTTTTTTTTAAATATAAATTCTCACGAGAGAGAGACAAATCGAGAATACAAAGCAAGAGAATTTAAGAGGTCATTGAAGTTATCTGAAAAGGTAGGGATATATATCTAGGCTTAGCTATCACAAGTTCCAGGCTAGCTTGTTGAATAATACATTGAAAGAATTTAATATTGCCACGAAGAAGGTTTGTCACCATGCATCATCATAAATATAGGCTTTTAATATGTCAACTGCCAAATCAAGATGAAGAATAGATGACAACTGGAGGCCCAGGAGGGTCGTCCTTATGTTCTACTTCTGCTAGAAATTAACTATACTGCGTTTATGCTATAAATGTATATATGTATAGTGAAGAGCATAAGTGTAAAAAAAAAAAAAACACATATATATGCATGTGAGTAGATGATGTCTTTATAGATGAGATGGTTTGGGTAAGAAATAAGAATAAATGAGTAAAAAGAATATTGTTTTTAAAGATAGATTTAAGTGGTGTTCTAGCAGTAATGTTTTTAAAACAGAGTATTGTTTAATTACGCTAGTAGAAAACATAATAACACGTGGTAATTATGAAAATTATGCGAGGACTTGTAATATTGAAATTGGGTAGTATGAATTGAATAAAGCTGTATTAGTTGTGGGTGCCGGTAAAATTACTCCAAGATCCTTTTTTTTCGGAAATAAGTGGCTAAAAGTAAAATAATTTTTTTAGATAAAAATGCAAATTTATTATACTTTTCAGCAAAATATTATCAAACAAACACAAATTCAAAAAGGAAATATTAGGGACCAAACCAAGGTATAGGAGACTGCATGCGAAATGTGGGTATATAAAGGAACGATGGCAATTGACTGGAATGTAGGCTGACTAATGATGATGGTATTGGCTAGGAAGGTTGAGCTTTTTTTTTTTGCATTAACATTTTTTCTCTTTTTTTTTTCTTAGGGGAACTAGAGAAGGGTTTTTATTTTGGAGAAAAAAATGACACTATAATCTTCTTAAGAGATAATTAAACTTGTGTGATATCTCAATACATACCAATATAAAACATTATGTATAAATACAATGTATGATATGCAATGTCATATGTATTGATCATCAAAATACATGTACAGATGTGAGGTCTAACTTAAATATACATGTAGGTCTATCTCTTATCTCATTATGACCACAATACATATGATACATGTACTTATCAAATCACGTTATATATACCCTCGTTTAAGAGTCTAGAACACATGTGTCCAAAGACAAACTGCGAAAACAAATTTGAGACCTAATAGACAGCAAGCTCCTAACGTAATTAGGGATTAACTTTGAGATCTATGTGTGAGCACCACGACAATCCACCTCCACAACAATCCACAAATGCAACATTCCATCATCAATAATCGCAATCAAAAAGTTGGGTGATAAGACACCATAGACGAAAAACCTTTCATAATACATGTGATGTAAATATGTACCTCTAAGGTTGACAAAAAACTTTTACTAGAATCAATAGTCCATGTGTAATATAATCTATAAGACAATGTACGGACAACTCCTCACAAAATAAACTATTTTCATGATATATTTTTCAAAATTCTCAATTGCTATATCACATTTTCAATGCTTATTTCATATCAATATTTGATATTCATTTATTTATACAAAAAAAATTAATGTATTTATAATAAAATATTTATGACGAATATCTCATTTTAAACAACATTTTTAATATTATTATATTGTTAATAAAATTATAGCATCTGATTTTTTACTTGAATTCATAACACATAATCCATGATATTAACTTTATAAAAATAATGTATGTATTTAAAAAGTTAGAATAAGAATTCTTATTTCGATTTTTTGACTTAAATACTCAAATATTCATCTTCGAAACTTCTTCTAAAATGTGTCAAAAAATCCGAACAATTTAAAAAGAAGATGCATTAAAGTGTGGGAGACATGAAAGAAAAATGTAAGAAAAATGGGTAGTTCAACCATCATTTTATAACCAAAACGAGTAGGTCACCAGGTAGCTTGCC
Organism: Hippophae tibetana; assembly: GCA_037013495.1. NCBI lineage: Eukaryota > Viridiplantae > Streptophyta > Magnoliopsida > Rosales > Elaeagnaceae > Hippophae > Hippophae tibetana. The sequence goes on from CM072804.1 coordinate 21,617,919, forward strand.
AACGGTGGCGATGATGTGACAATGAGATATGTAAAAAAAATTACATTCTATTTGATTATTCACACAAAATATTCTAATTAATATATCTATACTTTTCAATATATTTTCTAAAATTCTTTTTAAGGTAGACTATTACACTAGTGGTTCAGTGAAACACTATATCTAATTCAAGCTGTTATTTTGTAAACTTTTGGTCTCTGGACAATTTGATGACGCTCGCAGTAGCGGCAGTAGAAACGTTACAACCAAATACTCCTAGTTACTACTGCTTGCTACTTGCTAGTATGTGGAGACACTGGACAGAATGAAGAAGTAGCACCACGGACTTCAATGTGAATTCGAATCTTTATTATATATGTGGGTATGTGTCTGCAACTATTATTTTTATGAAAAAAAAAGACAATTACCGGGTACGAGATGTAGACCCGGACACGTAGTTGAGATCGGGCCAACTACTTTTTTTTAATTTTATTTACTTTTATAGGATTTTATTTATGGTTAATTTTTCTTCATAAATCAGGCAAATTAATCGATGTATATAATATAATAATTGAGAACAGAGGTAATACCAAAATAAAAATTAATTGGAGTTGATGGAAGGCATCGAATCCTTATAGGCCTTTTGAATGTACATATATAGGTAATATTTATTTAATATAATAGAAACAAAAATGATAATAGAATTTAATGAAACAAAAATGATAATATTATTAATATATTTATTTAAATAATAGAATCACAATAATAATAAACATTAAAATATAAATTAATTTTTATTTTTAAATGAAAAATACTAATAAATAATTATATAAATTTGTAAGAAAAATAAAATATTTTAGTGTATTATTGAAAGGTGTGTGAAGAATAAACATTGCTATTATTATTAAAATATTTAATATTTTATTTTAAATTAACAGTTAAATCAAACACATGAATATTCTAAATATTTTCATTATTAATCAAACATGAACTTAAAACATGATAAATTTATATTAATTTAACAAAATAATTAACTAAGTTCAATTTAAAAAAAATAGATTTTTATAAAATAAAAGAAAAAAACACAAAATTAATACATTTAGGTTTATACCAATAGAAATACTAACTCATAACACTAACTCATATATTTCTTGATTCAAAAGGGATCATAGGAAGACACTCTTGCTCTTGTCTAAGGCTCGGTTCTCTTAAGAGTTTTCTAAAGACTCGATGACGGGAGATGTGTCACCGAAAGCACTTAAATTTTCTTGCTCATGTCCACTGCTTAGGCAACGTTTCTTTCTTCTCTCCACCACCTACTCTTACTTCATGTTTGGTTGGAGGGAATGGAATAGAATTAGAATTGATTACTTTCATTTTGGGTGCTTAGTTGGACGGAATAGAGGGCAGAATGGAATCGAATTACTAAAAGAGAAGGAATCACAATTCCTTCTCCTCTCCTTGGTAATCATAATTCCATTCCCATCTAAACTTTATTTTTCCAATTTTACCTTCACTTAAAAAATAACCTTAAATTCAAATCCCAAATTCTCAAATCCAAAATTTCAAAACCCTAAACCCTAAATCCTAAAACCCCAAATCTCTAAACCCTAAAACCCTAAACCTTAAAACATAAAACCCAAAACCCTAAAACATAAATCCCAAAACCCTAAACCCAAAACCTAAATTCCAAATCCTAAAACCCTAAACTCCAAATCCCTAAACCCTAAACCCCAAATCCCTAAACCCAAAATTCCTAAACCCTAAACCTTAAAACATAAATTCCAAAACCCAAAACTCTAAAACATAAATCCCAAAACCCTAAACCCTAAACCCCAAATTCCAAATCCTAAAACCCTAAACCCCAAATCCCTAAACCCTAAACCTTAAAACATAAATCTCAAAACCCAAAACCTTAAAACATAAATCCCAAAATCCTAAACCCTAAACCTCAAATCAAAAATTCTAAAACCCAAACCATTTTTAGAAAAATAATAATTTTAACTCTAAACCTTAACCTACAAATATAACCCCAAATCCAAAATCCCTAAACCCTAAATCTCACATCCCAAACCTCAAAACCCTAAACCCTATTTAGAAAAATAATATTTTTAATAATTTTTTTTTTTAATTAAGTAATAATTATTTAGAAAAATAATGATTTCAATAATGTATTTTGTTTGACGAAAAAATAATAATTAAATGACATTATTTGAACTTTACAGCATGTAGGGGTATTAAGGTCATTTACAGCTTTTTTCATTTCATTCCAGTGGCAAATCAAACACTATAATCCTGATTCCGAGCTTGATTTCAGTGGTCAAACCAAACAAAATTGTTTCCTTTCCATTCCATTCGATTCCGATTCCGATTCTGATTCCATTCCACGAACCAAACGCCACCTTAAGGGTTTCCTTCTTTATTATCTATGCCATGCTATATCTCTATGACTTGAAGAGTAGCACCTTAATTAATTAGAAGTTATTGCACATTGAAAATAACGTGTAACTTTGAAACAATTGTTTAATTAATATAAAATTCATTTATTATTAATCAAATTATTTTATCTGAACTATTTTATTTATTATTTATTTAAAAAAACTAAATTAATATTAAATTTTATTACCATATAATATTAAATTATTAAGTACCCAATATTAATCCAATAATAATTATCGTTAATTATTTAAAGACTTAAGGTGAATATTGCTTAGCTTTATTAGTAGATAAGTTTTATTTTAAACTCATATGTTACAAATGTTTTTTTATAAATTAAAAAACATATTTAACCTATATTAGTATACATATATTGTTATAACGTAAAAAATATTTTTTTAATACATAATCATAAAAAACATAACATATATTTTTTAGAGAATAAAAAGTTGAACTAATTGAGTAGATTATATAAAAATAAGTAAGTTATTTAAATCTATTTCTTAGCTAGTTGAAGATATTCTTTAAAAAAAAGTAGTGATATTATTACAATGTAAATTATTTTTATCACAAGAATATTTTATTAATGATCATTTTATTTAATAGTAATTGTACTAAGGTGTAATTAATAATATGAATAAAATAGATATTTTATGTAATTTTATTAAGACAATAATAAAAATTATTCTCACAATATTATTACTCAAAAAAATTTTAACAGTTAATGAATAAACTACTTTTATTTATTCAACTCTCGATAAAATTGAAAACAAAATACTCCAAGCATATTTTTAGATCGATTATATTTTTTAACTTAAATATAATTTAAGATAATCCTTTCACTTGAATTTAATTTAATGTGATTTTACACATATTGAATTATGTTTTAAGCACACTTTCTTCACAAGTATAAATATGTATATGATATTGTTTGTTAATATTTTATTGTTTTTTAAATATTAAAGACTTTAAGTGTTGAAGATTCTTAATGTAATTTTGTGATACAAATTCGTGGAGATACCTACAAACTATCGAGAGAAAAGTTGGATTAAAAGCATTGCATGAAATGGAGAAAATGACATTTTGGAGGTCGATCGATTGAACTTTAATTAAACATCGTATGAGGAGTTTCTATGTAAAATTGGAAGTGGAATTTTAAATGATCAACTCGATCAATCGAAAATCATTAATTGAAAATTATTTTCACATGAGATGACCAAAAATGGTATAGTGTTTACACTATTACGATTGATTTTGGTTAGGCATTATTGTAAATATACTTTTGGGACGATTTATAGCACTTCTTTAAGCCTTAAAATATTAAGAGAGTTCATTTGTGTGCTTGAAAATAGCTAGAAAAGAAAGAGAAATGTTCTCACCATTGTTATGATTTTAAGAGCTTTGTGAGGTCTCTTTGATTGTTTATTCTTGAATGAGTGTTTCTCTTTTAAGGTTTTCTTCTATTGTATTTGTAATCTCTAACATTGAAGCTAGTGGAACTCATCTCTTTAAAAGGGTAAATAAGTAGAGTAGACATATCACATTGGTTGGGCTATCTCTATAAATTGGTGTGTTCTTTCCTTTATTGCTCTTGTTTAATATTTTCATTATTATTGATATCTATTTATGGGGCTTGCTAGTGTATTTATTGAAATATATTCATTGGCTACTTGCTTGGATATTTACATAGTGCTTGGTTTGTTCAATATTTGTAATATCTAGAGGGTCCATTATCATAACAAATGGTATCTGAGCCTTATTTGGCTTGGGTGCATTATGTGCTTGTTGTGTGTATATTTGTTTTTTTGGGTTTGATATTATGGTGTGAAATTGTGTTCTAGAAACAACTTTGATATTGGAAATGGGTAGTATGAATACTGAGAAATGGGATGGCACTAGGGACCTCTATATTTAGAATAGTAAAATGAAGGGTTTATTGGTTTAACAAAATGTAGGTTAAGCTTTAAATGAGAACTCAGAGTATCTAGAGGGATTTATGAAATATCAAAAAAAAAGTGTTGTTGATGGCTTACACCACAATTTTCTTGAATGTTCATGATGATGACATTTACGAGGTTTAAAGTTCAAAGAGGGTGAAGGTGTTATAGAAGAAGTTTTACAAGATTTATTTGCAAAAGATGATGTATCGAAGGTTTCATTTGAAAGAATATTTTTTTTGGGGTTTCAAATGAACATGTCAAAAGGCTTAGAGCCTAACTTGGAAGAGTTTTGGAGAATTTTCAATGATTTGTCAAATATTAAAGAAGGTCTTAGTGATGAAAATCTTGCTCACTTATTGTGCACAACCTACCAGAGTCCTACCGAGAAGTGAAGAAGGATCTTAAGTATGAAGAGATGATATCTCTTTAGATCTAGGTATATCTCACTTGAAAATAATAGAACTATAGTTAAAGATGAAGAAGCTTCACATTGGTGTGATGGAAGCAGCAACGATGCCTTGTATTCACCCAATTGAGGTACAAAAAAAGATGCTACTTATGTAACAATAAAGGGCATTTCAAGAGAGAGTATCCAAAAAAGGATATAATCACCAAAAGGGACACTAGTAGTGGAGATGCATTGGTGGCTATAATTGATGAAATGTGTTATGATAGCCTTGAGATACATGTAATTACTTCAAGCAAAAATGAAGGTACATAGGTCTTGGACTTAGGCTTTACTTTTCATATGAAAATTTGCAAGGAGTGGTTTATGGATTATAAAGGAATTAATAGTGGTATTGTTCACAAAGGAAATCATCATTGTTGTAATGTGATGGGAGTTGGTTCAATAAGGTTTTGTCTCAATGATAGTTCAATATTTGTGATGAAGAATATGAGGCAAATACTGGCATTAAAGAAGAATTTGATTTAATTAGGTACTTTAGACAATATAGGGTAAAGTTACAAGGGCGAGCATGTTCAATTGAAGTTTTTACAACTTGTTTGGTATATTTCAAAGGTATACAAATAAATAGGTTTTATTATTTGGATGTTACAATAGAGACCAATGTTGTGGTTATTAGCCACCAAGAGTAGAATATCAAATTTTGGCATAAAATTTAGGTCAAGAAAGGATTTAAAGAAATATCTAAGAGGAATATTTCTGGTAACGGTAAGCTTGATAAGCTTTCATTTGGAGATCAATATTTTTGACAAGATGAAGAAGGTGAAATTCACACCAACAAAGATAAAGATATGTGAAATACTTGACTATGTGCATTTGGATTTGTAAGATATGGAGAGGAAACCATCAATAGGTGATGAAAGATACTTTCTAACTATTATTTATGATTTCTCTAAAAGGTTATGGGTTTACTTGTTGAAAAGTAAAGATAAAACTTTTGAGAAATTCATGGAGTGGAAGAAACTTGTAAAATTTAATAGGAAGAATGGTATCACAAGGCACATAACAATTCTTGAAAATCCTCAAAAAAATGGTTCAACATAAATGATTAATAGAACACTCTTAAAGATAGTAAGGTGTATGTTTTTTGATGCAAACATGTCTAAGAGATTTTGGAAAAAAGTCATTGTTACAGCTAGATATCTTATTGATAGGTTTCATTTTATGTCATTCAACTTCAAGGCGTAAAAAAGATTTATGGTTTGGAAAACCTATTGAATATGATCATTTACAATTTTTTGGTTGTGTTGCATAAATACATGTTAGGTAAGGGAAGCTGGAGCCAAGAGCATTAAAGTTTAATTTTCTAAAGTATCATAATGGTGTGAAGGGTTACAAGTGGTATGGTGATGCTAAGAAGTGCATTACTAGTAGAGTTGTAACCTTCAAGAAATATGATATATATATATATATATATACGAGTGGAACTTTTGAATAAACAAATGACTTATCTCAAAACTTTGGATGTAGATATGTTAATTTTGAGGTGGAGTTATTGGTTATTAATAATCAACCTATGGGTGGGCATAGGAAACCGAAAGAGACTACTATACAAAAACCTTCTAATGATGAAAATCATGGTATAAATATGGAAGAAGAAGAATACACCACTAAAATTGATCCATCTAGGTTTGGAACGCGATCGGAGTTGATGCGTGACTATAGCTCCTAAGAGGGTAAACCTCATCGCTTATGCATTAAGTATAAAGTCAAAGATCTCAATACTTAGCCAAGATCCTATGAAGAAGTCATGAGTATGAAGGATGCCAATAAATGGGAAGGATATGGATTCTCGATACATGAATAAAACCTATACACTAGTTCCTTAACCGAAGAATCATAAAGTTATGAGCAAGAAATGAGTCTATAAAGTGAAAGAAAGTGTTTCAAATGTTGTGATAGCCTAGTACAAAGTTAGAGTTGTTGCAAAAGTGTTTACTCAAAGAGAAGGTATTGACAAAAAATTTCTCATATTTTGTTAAGCATAGTTCCATTAAATTATTATTGTTCTAATTGTGTATAAAAATATGAAACTTGACCAATTAGATGTGAAAACTTCTTTTTTGCATGGTTAACATGGAAATAATTTTTTTATAGAACTACACAATAGGTTTGTGAAAAAAGACAAGGATGACATGATATGCCTGTTGAAGAGTCAATGTATCACTTGAAACAATCTTCAATATATCCGTATAAGAGATTTGATGACTTCAATTTAAAGGTCGGGTTCAAAATGAGCTATATGAAAATTATTTTTATTTGATATGCATAACTAGATCCTCTATGGTGTATTTATTATTATATGTAGATGATATGTTGATAGCTAGTTTTTACTGGTCTCAAATGGCCAAGTTAAAGAGTCAACTAAGCTCGAAATTTGAGATGAAATATATTAGGTGTGACAAGAAAATTTTAGGTATTGAGATTATAAGAGATAGAGAAAAGTCAATTTGTTTCTTTCCCAAGAAGGATACTATAAGTAGACTAATCGGAGTTAGGTTCGAGGATCGATCGTGATCAATCTACTTGCTCTCGGATTTTTATTAATCATTGCTATATTGATCGAAAAGGGTTTCGATCAATCAAGCTTAATCTAGATCGATCAAGCACTTAAGTTTTCAACTTAAAACCTGTGTTTACTCGAGCCAAATTGGAAGATTATTTGATTATGCCTATTTATTTTTTCTCTATAAAATATTTTATGAATATAATGGTCATAGGCTAATGACCTAACATTAGGATTTTAATTCTTCTATTTAAACAACCTAATGCTTTTTGTTTTAAATAACCATACTCATTCTATTCATCTAGTTATTTTATACTTTCTCTCTTAAAACATTTTATGAAAACTATGTCATGTTTCTTTAGGCTTGTTTGTGATTTAATATATCAAAATTTGTGTGGTTATATTCTATAGATTACTAAATTATTTGATTTATCTAGTTTACATTTTAATCTTCTAATTAGCGTTTTTCATTATTAAATCTGCATTAGGACACACGTTATACTTGTGCTTTTTGTGCTAACTTTTTAGGTAATAGTTGAATGAGTTCGATTACTCATATTACTCAAGAGATCGAAATGTTAGTCTGAATCCCTAGATTTGTAATTAAACATCAATTTTCATAGTGATAGTAAGGTGGTCTAGTAAACCGATAGTTTTATTCTTAAGTCATTATTGTGACCTAGGTTATTTTCATCTAACATATCGTGTATCAAGTTTATCGTTATTTTTGCTTTTATTATTTACACATGATTGCATGTCTAACTGTTTAGTAACTTTTATTTAGATTTAATTCAAAAACGTATCCTCTAAGTTAATTAGATTTGTAACTTTAAACCTTAAAATTTTAGTTTTAAATAATATAAATGCATATTTTTAAGATGAATAAACTATTTTATACCCCTCAGTCCAAAATTATGAAACATTATTTATACATAACCACTACTTAAAATGTTTGAAGTACTTAGCAAAAGCCTTCGATGATGTTAGCATTAAATTGCATGTATTCCATTTGAATTAGAAAGTATGCATTGCAAAACAAAACAAAACAAAATCACTATTTGAGTATTGATGAGCGAAAACCGGCATCACCGATTCTTGCCAATACTTTGGTTTTAATATTTATAAAACTCTCGCAAGTGCACAAATCATTTCGAAGAAAACGATAAGTATACTCCCAAGGTCGATCTAAGGAAGGAATGTATGTGATTTTTAATATATTATTCAAACTTTTAAAAACGAAATTAAATCCTAAACATCCTGTCACGATATTTTAGGTTTTGTGTTTTTAATCTACTTACATAAAAATAAACATAGATTCAATAAATATTTATGCAAATTTTATCTTTTATAATAGTGGAGTATTTATGGATATAATAACTAAGTTAATTATGCTTGCTCATATTATTTAGGTTATTAAAGATATGAATTGATATTTATTGATTCTCCCTTTTTTTATATGAATACCACCTTTGGTGGGGTTAGATATTCTTTGTTAACTAAACAAATCAATTAACACCTATGGGTGGGGTTGATAACTAATTTGCTTAATTAAATTAATTCCTTTTTCTAAGAGATTGAAAATGAACCATTTAAATGCCACCTTTGGTGGGGTTAGATAGTTTAAACTTTATTCAAGGTGTCCAAATTAAACCTAACTTTCAAGTTTTAAAACCACTACTGAAAACATGTTGTCAATACATTTTCACATAATAATTCTTATAAAAACTTTTGAAATAGAGCTTCACTCTAACTACCGGGCGATTGTACCAACAAATAAAAGAGCACTACTCTAAATCAGACCAGATAACTAAACCTTAAAATCTAATTTTCAGGTTTAAGTTTGTAATGAAAAATAATATATTTCTCTTTAACATTCTTAATATAAAATCTTGAATAAAAATAAAATCAATTCATTTTAGAGATTTTTACTTATTTAATATTTTGCAAGCATAAAAACATTATTATTATATCATGATTATAAACAGCCAACAGAGTTAAATTTAATCACAGACAAATTAAATATAACATGTAAGAATAAAGCATAAAAAATAACTGTAAAGAAAATAAAATCCTTACAGAACTTCGATGCTATTCCCGTTGCTGGAAAACCTCCAAACGGAATTTGTACTCCCATTTATTGAATCAAAAATCTAATAAATTACAAAAACATAACTAGTTCTTCCCAAAAAGGGAAGAACTCAAAAACTAAGAGAAATTAACTAAGAAAAACTAAAAAAACTAAAAAATCTAAGAAAATAGAGAAAGAAAGAGAGAAGAGAATGTGTTTTGAGGTGTGTTTAGAAGTGAAGAGAAGGGGGTATTTATAGGTGAGGATGGAGAGAAAAATTAGGGGGAAAATGTTAAAAAATTGTGAAAATGCGGAGTGCAATTGCTGACATCAACATGACGTCATGAGAGCGGTTGCGTGCGAAAATGGGGCGAAATGGTAGCGACGCGCACGGAAGGCAGCTGGGGCGCGCGCAGAACTGGGATTGGGCGCACGCTGATGCGCGCGGACGTGGGGCGTGCTGTGCACGGGGCTCGGCGCGGTTGGGCGATGCGGTGACGCGATTTTCTCCTTTTTGACATTTTTGACCCATTTTGTCCAATTTTTCCATATTTGTTGACCTTTCCCCATTTATTTATTAATATATTTGTGATGTATTGCTTCTAGTATTTCTCTTTCAGTCTTTAAGTTACATTTTTAAGCCAAAATACCTGAAAAACAATAAAAATACCCGTGATTCTGAAAAAGACAAATTCATATAAATATATGATAAAACATATAAATATATATATTTTTTTTAATCAATTAATGTGCATAAAATCATGGTAATTTTAGTGTTTTTTGAGCACTCATAAAGTATTATAGAGAGTTAATTGAAATTTTTTTGAGGAGTGACTCATCGTGATAATATGGTCATAAAATATCATGATGATATAACATCATACCATACAAAGGATATATATATATATATACATTGTCAGATTGAATGATGGTTTTGAGTAATTTTGTAGAGATATTCTATGAAAAATAACAATCTCATATTTAGATAGGTGTTATTCATTGATTCTTATTAAGGTAAAAAGAAACACTTCGATGGGAAAATCTAAAGACTTGGATACTTCTGTCAGGATGGATCAAAATTGACCTATTTAAATTAACAATACTGAATGAATTTTAGAAAAGTTTTGATAAGTCTATGTACAATTTGAAGAAAAAAGTTAAGGATTCAGTTAAGATTTGTTTTGAATAAGTTTTAGTGTTAGGATATTTTTATATGTCCTCGTTACACTCACCATGTTCAACTAAACGTTGGAATGTTTTTCTCAATTTCTATTAAGTGTAAAGGCTATATAAGCCTAAGCTCGATCATTAAAACTCTAAGTCGTTCTCAAAATTGTTTAGCAGTTTTTGCTTTATACTTTCACTCAATTTTATTTTATGTTTTCACTGTCAACATTCTGGTATCAAAGTTAGTAGCCTTTGATGTCTCTACAGCAGCAAGATAACAATTGAAGGAAGCTTTGTGTAGCCATCAATTCCTCGCTCTAATGGTCACTATGATCATTAGAGCATGTTGATGGAGAATTTCCTACGATCTAAGGAATTATAGGGACTAGTGGAGATTGGCTATGAGGATCCAACAGATGACTCAGCCCAGACAGAGACACAACGGAAGAAGCTAGAAGAATTGTAGTTGAAAGATATGGAAGTAAAAACTTTCTATTCCAGTCTATTGATTAAACGATATTGGAAACCATTCTTGTGAAGGATAATTCCAAAAATATTTGGGAGTCTATGAATAAGAAATTTGAAAAGAATGCTAGAGTCAAGAGGTCACACTTACAAGCTCTCTGTAGAGAGTTTGAAATTCTAGAGATGAAAGTAGAGAACGAGTCTCTGAGTATTTCTCAAGAGTGTTGACAGTAGACAAGAATATGAGAATTTATGGGGAGTAGATGCAAGATGCTACAATAGTGTAGAAAGTTCTAAGATCGTTGAGTAAGAAGTTTAATTACGTTGTTTTCTTGATTGAGAAGTTCAAAGACACTCATCAACTCTCAATTGATGAGCTGCAAAGTTCATTACTAGTACATGAGCAAAAATTCCAATGACATACAAGATAAGAGAAAGCACTCAAGACCAGCCATGAAGATAAAGTTAGTGCAAGATGATGTGATCGAGGTGTGTACTGAGGTAGAAGGAGATGTCAGGCCTACAAAAAAACAATTGTGGAATTCTTTAAGTGTCACAAACTTGGACACTATCAATCTAAATGTACAAACTGGAATAAAGAAGCCAATTATGTTAAACTAGGGGCAAAAGAAAAGATGTTGCTCGTGTCATACATGAAGATGAATGGTGCTCAATGGGAAGATATCTCGTATCTAGATTCTGGATATAGTATTCACATATGTGGTGATAATAATTTGTTCACTGATCTGAATGAGGACTTCAGACAGACGATGCCTCTGGGAAATAACACAAAGATGAATGTATTGGGAAAAGGCAATGTGAGATTGAAAGTAAATGGCTTAACTTATGTTGTTAGTGAAGTATATTTTGTGCCTTAACTAAAAAGCAAATTGTTGAGTATTGGCCAACCGCAAGAAAAAGGATTGACAATTCTCATTCAACATGGATCACTCAAGATTTATCAATCCAGAAAAGGGCTCATAATACAGACCAAGATGTCAACAAATTGCATGTTCATGTTACTAGCAAACTCACCACCATAAAAATAATCTTTCTTATACACTTCCACATAAGATATGACACACTTATGGCACTGTCACTATGGAAATTTGAGCTACAAAGGGTTGAGAACTCTCCAATTTAAGAAGATGGTGCATGGATTACCTCAGTTTAATTCTCCAACAACAGTATATGCAAACTATATGATTGGAAAAAAACATAGAGATACAATTCCAAGAACAAGCAATTGGAAGGCCATAGAAAAACTTCAGCTTTATTGATGCTCTTACTAGAAAAGCATAGGTGTATTTTTTTGGTTGACAAATCTAAAGCATTAAGCATGTTAAAAAAAAATCAAAAGTTGTACTGAGAAAGAAGTAGGAGGATATATTAAATGTTTGAGAACAAATCGAGGAAGAGAGTTCACATCACTTGAGTTTAATTAGTTCTGTATAGAACATGGTATCAAGAGGAAATTGACTACAACTTATACTCTACAACAAAACAGAGTAGCACAATGAAAGAATCAAAATGTAATGAACATGGTTTGATGTACGCTCACTGAAAGAAAGATGCCAAAGACTTTCTGGCCGAAATTAGTGAATTGGACCATACACATTTTGAATAGACATTACTACAAAAAAATGTATTAAAGTTGGTTAAAAATTGACTTTAAACTAATTTAAAGTCGATTCACTAAACCGAATTTAAATGAAATGACTTAAAATTTAAAGTCGGTTCATATGGTTAACCGACTTTAAATTTTTATTTTTATTTTTTTACAAAATTTACTTATTTTCTAGTATACTCAAATAAAAACTTATATTCGATCACTAAATAATAGCAAAAAAAGAATTTGTTTAACAAATAGTTTAAATAATACAAATAATTGAAAAATAAAATATTAATTAATAGCAAAAAAATTACCATGGTGTTGTTCTATGTTATACACATAAATAATAACACATAATAACAGAAAAATATGAATAATAAGTGTGTAGGATTAATAGAAATCCTTACAAGAGTAAATAAAGTGACAAAATGAAGGAAATGAAGAAAAAATGGTGTTTTGTAAGTGAGAAATGGATATAAAAAATTTGAGTATTTTGTTCAAAAAAATAGGGGATCTAAAAGATTAGTTAGAGAGGAAGAAAACTCACTAACCGGGGTTGGAATTGGTGGTCATAGGTGGCGAGAAAATGAGAAAGAGTAGAGGAGAAGTAGAGGAGGTTTTAGGTTTTTGAGAGTTATGCAGCGCTTGGAATAGTTTATGTCTAGGGAAGAAAGAAGAGAAAAGAATTTATCCATGTGTGTAGCGTCGGTTCTACGTGTCAACCGATGCTATGTCCACGTGTAGCGTCAATTCGACACGTTAACCAACGTTATGTCCTATGTGGATTTTAGAGTTTTTGGTTGTGTGGCGTATGTGTATGTTCTTGATGCAAAAAGGAAAAAGCTAGATGTAAATAGCCTTACTTGTGTGCTATTGGGAATTAGCAAAAAGTCTAAGGCATATAGACTATATGACCCTATTGAAAAAAGGTTGTAATCAGCACTGATGTAGTATTTGAGGAAGATAAATCTTGGAGTTGGGATAAGAGTTATGAAAAATACATAATGATTGATTTAGACTAGGATGATAATACAGTAGTAAATGCAGAAAGTAAGGCAGCGTAAATGAAGAAGAAGAAGAAGAAATTATTGAACTAGTTAGTAGCCCTCAAAATGGTGAATATAATGGAAGAAACAAAAAGCCTCCCAAGTGGATAAGTGATTATGTCACTAGAGAAGGGCTTTCGGAGGAAGAAGAGGCAAATTTTAATTCATCTCTATTTGCTTCAATAGATCCAGTGTGTTTTGAAGAAGTAGTAAAGCATGAAAAATGGAAGACATCCATGGACACAAAGATACAGGCTATAGAAAGGAACAACTAGGAACTTACTAATCTTCCCAAGGGTGCAAAGAAAATTAGAGTGAAGTGGGTTTATAAAACTAAACTCAAAGAAAATGGTGAAATGGATAAGTTGAAGACTCATTTGGTGGCGAAAGGGTATATGCAACGACAAGGGATAGACAACACCGAAGTATTTACACTAATTGTAAGAATGGATACAGTAAAAATGGTTGTGGCTCTAGCAACATAAAAAAGATGGACTATCTATCAACTTGATGTCAAATCTTCCTTATTGCACGGAGAACTCAACGAAGAAGTATTTATGGAGCAACCAAAGAGTTATGAACTAAAGAACAGCTCCCAAAAAGGCTACAAGATGAAGAAAGCCTTATATGGACTGAAACGAGCTTCACGAGTTTGGTTCAACCGTATTAAAGCTTATTTCTTAAGTGAAGGGTTTGAGAAGTGTCATAGTGAGCATATATTATTCATTAAAATGACTAAGGAAGGTAAGGTTCTCATTGTCAATTTATATGTTGATGACTTAATAATTATTGGCAATGATGATTTGATGTTTAGTGAATTTAAAAGCTCCATGCTAAGGGAATTTGATATGACTGATTTGGGAAAGATGGTATTTTTCTAGGCATAGAACTTTTACAAAGGTATGATGGGATTTATATTTGTCAAAAGAAATATGCCTTAGAAGTCCTAAAAATTTTTAAGATGGAAAATAGCAACTCATTTCATAATCCTATTGTTCCAAGCTATAAGCTTTTCAAAAATGAAAATGGAGTTCATATTGATGAAAGTTTGTTCAAGCAAATGGTAGGATTTCTTATATACCTAACAACTATGAGGCCAGATTTGATGTTTGCAATGAGCTTGATTAACAGGTACATGGCCAAACCAACTAAATTGCACCTGATGGAAGATAAAAGGATACAACGGTACTTGCACGGAACCATTGGACTTGGAATTTACTACAAGAAGGAAGGGCCTAAAGGTCTAGTTGGTTATACATATAGTGACTATGTAGGAGATGTAGAAGATAGAAAAGGCACATCAGGATATGTTTTCATGTTAGGATCTAGAGTTATTGTATGGTGTTCAAGAAAGCAACCTATAGTCACACTTTCAACCACAAAGCAGGTTTTGTGGCTGCAACTTTTTATGCTAGTCAAGCCATTTGGATGAAAAGAATAATCGAAAAGATGAGTCTAGAAGAAAGCAAGTGTACAACAATCTTCTGTGATAACAATTTCATGATTAAGTTGTCAAAAAATCATGTGTTACATGGTCAAAGCAAGTACATTGATGTGCAATTCCATTTTCTTTGTGATCTTACACAAAAAGGAGTAGTTAAATTAGTTTATTATAGAACACAAGAATAGCTAAAAGATGTCATGATAAAACCCCCGACAATAGATGCATTTCAGAAGCTTCGAACCAGTTGAGTTTGTGAAGTTCCTGATTTAAACTAATTGTAACTAGTTTAAGAAATGTAATAAAGAAAAATTTTATGGATGTAGTTAAGATTGTTTTGAATTAATCCTAATCTTAAGATGTTTGTTATATTTCCTCGCTATATTCACCACGTTCAACTAAACGCTAGAATATTTTTCTCAATTTTTATTAAATGTAAAAGCTATATAAATTTAAGTTCAATCAATAAAATTGAGTCATTTTCAGAATTATTTAATATATTTTGCTTTGTTTTTTCGTTCATTTTTATTTTGTGTTTTCACTCTCAAACACAAATGTACTTGATGTCATCAAATATACCATATCATATATTGATATTTTCAACACATGAGATATCTAAATTGATTTAATCACAATTGTGACTACGAAAGAAGAATTCCAAAAAAACACATATTTTTTAAATGTTGAATTAAATACATATCTAAGAATAATACATATAATTCAAGATTTTTTTTAGTTGTAAAGTAATTTATAGAGGCTTTAGTTATTATACAACTTTAATTATCTTTGTGATTTTGAAAGTAAGTTAAAAATAATGGGGTCTCAAAATATAGAATCGCCCTTCAGAGTCCCCCCCCCCCCCCCCTTCTTCTTCCCGTATTCATTTGTTTATTCAAGGCTGGGTCCTAATCACTCACCATCAGTTTAATTTACTCGTAATATACGTGGCCAAATCTCAATCGCCCATTATGTTAACAACCTCCTGGAGCCAAAAAAAAAAAAAAATGGAGTCAATTTGGGCTAGCCGGCCAGGTACCGGAGGTATGCACTCTTTATAAATACCGTTCCCTACTAAATACCTCCGACACAGTAATAGCATAAAAAACAAACTACCCCCGACACAGATTTCTCAGAACTCATCTCTTTCTTTGCGTCTTAAGTCTACACCACTTTGTCTTAAATTCATTCACCCAAATATTAAGTTTCAATTTTTCATTTTTTTTTGGGTTCCTGGAATCTGGGTTTCAAGATCGAGTTCCTCTGCGACTTCAACATTAACTATCTGTAAGTTTTGTTTTAAAATTCGCTCTCTATATTTGGAATGTGATTTGAATGCAGATTGTTACGTAAATGTTGTTTAATATTTGCTTAATTTATGTTTAATTTTCGATTTTTCATTAAGTTTATATGGAAATTTACGAATTTGATGGTGAAAGCTTATACTCAAGTGTGTCTAATTGTTTTAATTTTGATTGATTTGATGTGTTTACTTGTTATTTCTGTTTCCGCTAAACGCTTTTTTTTTTGTTGAGAAAAACCTGCATGGAGTAGGATCTGGTTGAGGTTTTGGCTTCATTTGTTACAGATCTGCTTGTTAGCTGTTAAATTTTAAGAGAATTGTGCTTTTCGTTCGTGGGTTCCGTTTGTTTCTCCGGAAAAATGAATTTACTTGTGAAAGAGCTTGTTTCAATGTGGCTTTTGGGATCTCCCTTTCCCAAACTATATCGTATGTTCTCCACTGGAATTTACCTTTGAGACAATGCTTCTCATTGCAACATAACATTTAATCATTCTTGCTTTTTACTCTTCTTCTTTTTATATGTACGAGAAAGGCAGCCTCATACTTGCTAGTTATTTCTTCCCTTTCCTAACGAGTTAGAGAAAAATTTCTCAAAATTTAATTCCTAATCTTGGAGGCCGGACATTTTCGGTTATGAATCTATAAGGGTCCTTTTCTCACCTGATAAAGTTCAAAGTTCGGTACAACTTAAGCAAAATTAGTAATTTTACTTTTGCAACAGAAATTTTCTTGGAAATATTGAACGCAATTTATCTGGTTAAACTTCTTAGCTGTTGCCAAAGGTTTGATTTTTAGTGCCCCTGGACTCTGCACCTCAACAAACATCTCTCAAAATATCATAAATTTGATATTATTCTGAATTTCTTAGCAATGGTGATCATCTTTAGATTATGTGTTCATATGGCATGCTGTCTGCTACATTTTATGAACACTTCTTATATCTGAGTTTTGATATTTTTTTTCTTTAATGGACTATGTAGAAGCTGTTTTGGCATGGCTACCTCATACAAACCAAAGAACATCCTTATCACTGGAGCTGCTGGTTTTATTGCATCCCATGTCTGCAACAGGCTTATCAGGAACTACCCTGAATACAAGATTGTCGTCCTTGACAAGCTTGATTACTGTTCAAATTTGAAAAACCTCCTTCCATCACGATCATCCCCAAACTTCAAATTCATCAAGGGAGATATTGGCAGTGCTGACTTAGTCAATTTCATACTTCTTGCCGAATCCATTGATACAATAATGCATTTTGCAGCCCAGACTCATGTTGACAACTCCTTTGGTAACAGCTTTGAGTTTACTAAAAACAACATATATGGGACCCATGTTCTTTTAGAAGCCTGCAAGACTACGGGGCAGATCAGAAGGTTCATACATGTCAGTACAGATGAAGTCTATGGAGAGACAGATGAAGATGCTGTGGTTGGAAATCATGAGGCTTCCCAGCTCCTACCCACAAACCCATATTCTGCTACCAAAGCTGGGGCAGAAATGCTTGTTATGGCATATGGTCGATCATATGGACTGCCTGTGATAACAACTAGAGGAAACAACGTATATGGGCCAAATCAGTTCCCTGAAAAGCTGATTCCGAAATTTATTCTCCTTGCCATGAAAGGAAGACCTCTTCCCATTCATGGTGATGGATCAAATGTTAGGAGCTATCTCTACTGTGAAGATGTAGCAGAGGCATTTGAAGTGATTCTTCATAGGGGTGAGGTTGGCCATGTTTACAATATTGGAACAAAGAAAGAAAGGAGAGTGATTGATGTGGCCAGGGAAATCTGCAAACTTTCCTCTTTGAACCCAGATACGCAAATTAAGTTTGTAGAGAATAGACCATTTAATGACCAGAGATACTTTTTGGATGATCAAAAGCTGAAAAACTTGGGTTGGTTTGAAAGAACTTCATGGGAGGAGGGTCTAAAGAAGACCATGGAGTGGTATGTCAACAACCCTAATTGGTGGGGAGATGTTTCTGGAGCTTTGCTACCTCATCCGAGAATGCTAATGGTGCCTGGTATTGAAGGAAAATTTGACGGGCCTGACATTAGCAATTCAGACTCCTCTGCTGAAGGAAATTCTACTCAGAGTCAAATGGTTGTTCCAAGAGCAAAGAACAATCCACCTACTCAAAAGTCTTCCTTTAAGTTTCTGATTTATGGAAGAACAGGGTGGATTGGAGGCCTTCTAGGAAAAATTTCTGAGAAGCAAGGGATACCTTTTGAATATGGAAGAGGACGGTTGGAGAACCGGACACAACTCTTGGCAGATATACAGACTGTTAAACCAACCCATGTTTTCAATGCAGCTGGAGTGACAGGCAGGCCAAACGTAGACTGGTGTGAAACTCATAAACCCGAGACTATTCGGACCAATGTTGTTGGTACATTAACTTTGGCGGATCTCTGTCGAGAGCATGGCCTACTAATGATGAATTATGCCACTGGTTGTATTTTTGAGTATGATTCTGCGCATCCAATTCGATCTGGAATTGGGTTTAACGAAGAAGACAATCCTAACTTCACTGGATCATTTTACTCCAAAACTAAAGCCATGGTAAATCCTTTACCTATCTGTTTTCCCTTTTGTTTCCATTTTCAGAAGGCTTGTAATAGTGGTACGAGATAATATGTCTGTTTTTGAATTTCTGTGCCAGGTTGAAGAACTACTCAAGGAATATGACAATGTCTGTACCCTTAGAGTTCGAATGCCTATATCGTCTGATCTGAGCAATCCACGTAACTTTATCACAAAGATTGCACGTTATAATAAAGTGGTCGACATTCCAAACAGCATGACTGTTTTGGATGAGCTTCTTCCTCTCTCTGTTGAGATGGCAAAGAGGAATTGCAGGGGAATTTGGAACTTCACAAACCCCGGTGTTGTGAGTCACAATGAGATCCTAGAGATGTACAAGAACTACATTGATCCAAGTTTCAAGTGGGTGAACTTTACACTAGAAGAACAAGCAAAGGTCATCGTTGCTCCCCGAAGCAACAATGAAATGGATGCATCTAAGTTGAAGAATGAGTTCCCCGAATTGCTTTCGATCAAGGATTCATTGATTAAGTACGTTTTTGAGCCCAACAAGAAAAGCTTATATGGAGTGAAGAAATAAGCATTAACAAAATAGACTGTGATTCCAGTATCCGTATATCTTTTATCTTGGTTAAAGCGTGGAGGGGTTTATCCTTTGTTCTTTTTAGTCACTATTATGGTATTTGCATCATATCTTATGATAGCTAGGATGATTCTATAAGAAGTTGTTTGTTAGTTTTAGCTCTGCATATTGTCATAAGAAGCTTATGAATGCTTCAGAATCTTTTAAGGATCTGGAATAAGTTTACGGTTGTGTAATTTTTGGATTCAAGTTAATAAAACTTATAAGATGTTTTTTCCTTCAAAAATAACACGTTTTAGTAAATGAAATATATATATGTTAAGTAGTTTTGGATGTAGTATATTGAACCTGTATTGTAGAATTTTCCTAATAAAATTTCACTGACCTCTGTTAAGTTAAAAGTCTTATAATTAACCATTCGCTAGTTTTATTGTCTGGAGAACTTAAGGAGTATAATCACAAAATCACATCCAGCCCCCCGACACTTATTGATGTGATGTAGGCATATAAATTTAACCAAAATTTATCAAATTCAGAAAACACACGGCTTGATTTGTTCTAGTTTGAAGTTCAATTAGTCCCATATATGTCTCACCTGAATATATATAAATAATTTTAAGGTTTAACTTAGAATCAAATATTTATATAACAAGTTACTTCCAAAGTATAAATTAAAATTTGATTGATATAATTATATGTTTTTGAATATTTTATAATATTTTATCATTCAAATTTGAACACTAACTTAAATCAATTTAAAATTAAAAAAATTCAAGCTTTATTATGGGAATTTAAATTTGCATTTAATTTAAATCCTAATCTGACTTCACTCAAAAATATGCATGATCTAAAAATGTCCTACCTTAACCAGAAGTTTAGGGCTTTAGCTAGTCTGCCCACCATTTTACATCCCTAATGTAATGTGATGTAACTAAATAAAACTGTAATTTTTTTAAATCACTCAATTAAATTATTTTTTTGAAAAAATTAAAAAATATTATTTTTCTTGTTACGCGTTTTAAAAATATTATTTTAACTAATTTGCCAAATTTAGTTCATTAAAACAACAGTTGCTTATTAATATGTGAACATAACTCTTTTGAAGGAAAGCGATTGCTAGTTAGTATACCAATAGCTACAAAAGCGACCAATATAATATAATGTTGAAGTATTATGAAACAAAAAAAATTAATAAGAATATAATGATGAAGAACCTAGTGAAACATGTTAATATATTCATGTACTAGATATACCTGGGAAACTATTAGATAACATTGTCTATCAAAAGCACAGTTATCAAACACTAAAGCATTTTGGTTTATCACATATGGTTGCATGAATTTTTCTTTTTTTGATTAGCATTACACGTTTTTTATGCAAACATATAAATATTTTCATGGTATCATAAAAAATATTAAAAAGGAATCATAAAGGTAGCTTTGTTTAAATTTTAAAGGTTATTTAGTCTCTATTTATTCAAAATTGTATTTTTAAAATTTTTTATTTATAAAAAAGAGTATAATATAAGGATAAAATTATACATCAAATTTTTCCTTAAATATAATAAAATAATACATGTGATATATTTATGTTAATAATTTTAAATAAAATTAATTTAATAAATTAATTTTTAATTAAAAATTATTCAAATTTTTTAACAAATATTTCTATAAAACTTAAATTAAATTTTTATTATCTAATGTAAAAGGTTAAGATTATTTTTTAATTAAATATTAATTTTTTAAGTATACACATATCAAAAAATATAAATATATATAATATATGTGATATTTTATTATATTTAATGAAAATTTAAATTTATCTTTGTTTAACACTTTTTTCATAAAAAAATATTTAAGTAATATATGATTCATAAATAAATAAATAAACTAAAATAATACAATTTTTATAATAACTAAAATTAAAAAAATTAAATAAAAAGTTAAATAATATCTTTTTTAAACAAAATCGTCATTTTAACACTTTATTTTAAAAATAATATCATTGTATATGAAATCTTGAAAATGAAGTCATGGTTGGACCCCGTAGTAAACTATCAATAATATGTTCAACTCCAATAAGAACTTGCTATGGTCAATGTGGTTATCTAAAGTAACAGTCTTTACATTATAATTTCCATGTGAGTGATGATGCTAAATTGAAAATGGAAGCTCAATTTTATGAATATATATGCTCAATATGTTCAACTGGAATATTCGTTCAGCAGATCTAGTTTTCAAGATCCCAAAAAATTCCATGATTAATTTTCCAGTATATCTTTATTATATTCAATTAATATGATATACTGTAATTTATTAATAATAATTTTATGTAATATATAATTAATATTATGAATAAAATAATTTTTGTATACATTTTATAATAATAATAATAATAATAATAATAATAATAATAATAATATTTCTATGATAATATTTTTATCCATTAAAATATTATATTGTCAGTTTTTTGGACAAAAGAATTAGAATTAAAGAACCAAGTTTCCTTAAACAAAATTTAAAAAACAAAATCTAAAAATTAAGGTTATGCAGTTTGGATTGTAATTGGAAAACTGTTTTTTGAGTAAATTTTACTTTTTAAATAATGTGTTCAAGAGTCAAAATATGCTTACATATATTATTTATGGTTTAAGGTGATTCTTTTTATATTTATTTTTTTAATTTTTAAACAATTTATATGCCAAGTCATGGCAACTAAAATAGAAAGTAAATAAATTTTTATATTATAGAGTGTTATAAATTTATTATAAAATTTATATTTATTACTTTTATACTATCTATTTTTTAATTTATTACAAATATATTAATGTGATTAATTTTAACAAAAGTTAACATTTATGTGTATAAAATAACCTAAAATATTCCCACATATGTATATATATATATATGTATACAAGTATATACTGATATATATATATATATATATATATGTATACAAGTATATACTGATATATATATATATATATAATATACATATATACATGTATACTGATATATATGTACATATAATATACATATACATATATATATATATAAGTGATGTGAAAGGTATTATGGTTGTTGAGAGATGGGATAGTTTCAGATTAACCACCGTTACCCATGACATTTTATCCTTTCTCAATTTTGATTTTCTTTTGGAGTTTAAATTACATAAAATATGAATTTATATATATATATATATATATATATTGTAACGGTCTCAGAAAAAACATTATTAATTTGTATTAAGACCAAGAAAAAAACAAAAAGAAAGAGATTGTTTTCTCCTTAAATTACATAAAATACGAATCTTTTTTTTATTTTTTATATTTCTTTTTTGTAACGGTATCAAAAAACATTATCATTTTGTTATTAATTTATATTAAGACCAAGAAAAAAATAAAAAGAAAGAGATTGTTGGAAGATTCTGATTAAGGAGATTTTTGATACGATTTTCATTTGAATTGAATTGAAATATAAGTGGTGACAAAAATAAATTGAACAAGTCATTGTAATGTTAGGGGTAGTTTGATGGTAATGGTTTAGCGACGATTGTGAAAAAATGAGGTTGTTCTTTGACCTCCTTCATTATCATCTGGGTCTTGACTCAACGAGCATTCAAGTAATGATTTTCGATGAATGTTATTTTATGTTTTTCATTCTAGGTCCAATTTGACTTTTGATTCTTTTCTTGTATTTTTTTTCAAATTTGACTTGTGTAGCAGAAAGAGAAAAAGTAATATGAATTTGAAAAAAATATTTATGTTTTTAGGAGAAAACATAAAAAAATAGAGAGGTTTTTAGGTTTACTAGGGATGGGTCTATTAGTTGATTGGTGTGGGTGGGTTCGCGATGGGTGATTGATATGGGTGGATGTGTCTAGTGTGGGTAGGTATATGGTATTTTGGACTCATTACATATATAAACATTAATTCTCGTTAAAATTAAATATTAAATATCGATAGTATATTTATATAAAAGTAATAAATAAAATTTGGGTGATATATTTATAATAACCCTAATATTGATATAAAAATCAATTTATTCAAAATAAGAAATGTTTTCAAAAGATGTCAATTTCTAAGAGAGTAATTAAGAAATCATTGACTAAAAAACTATGCAACTTTATTAGTAATGTAATCAAATTTATAAAAGTATTTTTGTAACAACAATTTCAATCACAATATACTAATAAAAGCATATTTTGGCACAACAAAATTCTATTAAACATGGGGTTATCTGATGCGGGCGGAGTCTAAACAATATTATGAGTGAAGTTAAAGTGTAATTTTTATTAAATAAAATAAAAATATATATTTAAATATTTAAAAGTAAAAAATATATCATAATATAGATTTAGTAAAAGATTAAGAGTTATGGTGGACTATTCTCAATTAAAGATACAATTTTCATGTTATGTTACTGTTAATGTATATCTAGTAATATATTAATATCTCTTTACTTCTGGTATATCTATATCTAGTTTACTTGTAACTTCTATATAAAGGCACCATGTATATTCATTTATACATAAAATAGAATACAATCATTAAGTATTTCTAACATTGTATCAGAGCTACTATTCTTGTCTTTCTAGTAGTGTTTTCTTTTTTTGGTGTTACTCAACCCTTATAGCTTTCGTTGTCACAATAGCCACTACAATCATTTATCATTGAACCTCCGACGTATTTCAGTCGTTGTCCTTAGGTTCCAGAACTACAGTCGTCGTTGTTAAGGAGTTCTGCACCATACAAACAGCTGCAATCACCGCTGCCGCCGTGCATACTGTTCCAAAAAGTTTTATGCATATACCACTATGATCGGCTCGACCGGATCTACACAACCGTGGAAGTATCACAGTCATAAGCTTCCGTACGCGCTCTCACGTGCCGCCAACATCACCTGCACATGGATCTGATGCGCCAAGCACGTCGCGCTCTGCTCGTGACGCCATCAGTACCTTGCGTAGGGCTGACGTCATTATCACCTCCGGGTAACGTCACAGAACCCGCTGACTATGACCGGCCTGATCGATCTGATCGTTGACCAGGGCTGACCGTACTGCATGTTGACTGTTGACTGGACTGCCCGTGACCATTGACCGTACTGCCTGTTGACCGTTGACCGGACTGCCCGTTGACCGGATTTTCGCAATACAGGTTCACCCTACCCAGTTTTTCGCGTAGATCTCGTTTTTGCAGTCTGTTTTGCATATTGTGTTTTCAAATGGATAAAAAGGATATTTTTGTTTCTTGCCCTATCAATACTATGTTGGATGGGACCAAGAATTACTTGTCATGGTCTCAAGCTATGCACAGTTTTCTTAAGGGTCGTATGCTCTGGCATTATTGTACTGGTGCAATTATCATTCCTGTTAAAGAAGCAAGTGAAGAAGATGCTATCTTTTCTTCGTCGCATGATTGAATGGGATAGTCACAACCATATGATCCTCACATGGATTCGGAATACTTCCATTCCATCCATCTCCAATTTGTTGGACAGCTTTGATGATGCCAAATCAGCATGGGATATGTTGGCCAAAAGGTACTCCACTACTCACGGATCCATGAAATATCAACTAATGGTTGAATTACATAAACTTCAACAGAAACCAGGGCAATCCATCAATGACTACTTTGATCAACTTCGCTTCCTTTGGGACCAAATTGACCTTTGTGATCCAATTTGGGCATGCTCAACAGATGCTCATCAATATGCTACAATTAGGGATGAATTTCGTCTCTATGAGTTCTTGACATTCCACCTCACCACTCAACCCGGGTAAGATCCATTCCTACACATTTACTTGACTATCATTGTTACACTACCCTTGCTACACTCCATGAGCATCACACCTATCATGAGGCATCTACTAACCCTTCTTGGCAGATTGCAATGAAAGAAGAAATTGATGCATTAACCAAAAACCATACTTGGGATCTTGTTACGCTCCCTCCTGGTCAATCTGTGGTTGGTAGTAAGTGGATCTATAAGATCAAGACTCGCTCTGATGGGTCTATCGATCGCTACAAGGCTCATCTTGTAGCAAGAGGTTTTACACAAGAGTATGAGATTGATTATGAAGAGACTTTTGCTCCAGTTTCCCGTATTTCCTATGTTCGTACCCTCTTAGTTGTTGTTGTTGCTAGTAAACGGGACCTTTTTCAGATGGATGTTAAAAATGCATTCCTTAATGGGGATCTGCATGAAGAAGTCTACATGCAACCTTCTCCTGGTCTTTCTGTTGAAACAAATAAGGTTTGTCGCCTTCGACGTGCACTTTATGGCCTTAAATAAGCTCCACGAGCATAGTTTGCCAAATTCAGCTCCACCATTCTTCGCTTGGGTTACACTGCCAGTCCTTATGATTCTGCCTTATTTCTTCATCGCAATGATAAAGGCACCATTTTGCTTCTTCTATATGTGGATGATATGATCATAACTAGTGATGACCTCAGTGGCATTCAAGAACTCAAGGATTTTCTTAGTCAGCAGTTTGAGATGAAAGACCTTGGACATTTAATTTATTTCTTAGGTCTTGAGATCACTCGTTCCACAGATGGTCTTTACATTACTCAAGCAAAGTATGCATCTGACCTCATATCTCAAGTTGGACTCACTGACAGCAAGACTATTGACACTCCAGTTGAACTTAATGCGTATCTGACACCATCAGAGGGGCAACCATTGTCTAATCCTTTTCTTTATAGACGATTGGTTGGCAGTCTGGTTTATCTTACAGTTACTCGTCCAGACATCTCTTATGATGTTCTCAGGTGAGCCAGTATTTGTCTGCTCCACAATCGACTCATTATGCTGCTATTTTGTGTATTCTACGATACTTGAAAGGCACTATCTTAAATGGCTTTTTCTACTCAGCTCAATCTCCTTTAGTACTTCGTGCATTCTTTGATGCTGATTGGGCAGGAGATCCTACTGATCGCAGGTCCACTACAGGTTATTGCTTTCTCCTTGGTACTTCTTTGATTTCTTGGCAAAGTAAGAAAGAAACCTTTGTGGCCCGCTCCAGTACTGAAGCAGAATATCGTGCTCTTGCAGATACCACATCTGAGCTCATTTGGCTACGATGGCTCCTTAAGGATTTGGGTGTGTCCACATCTTCTGCAACTTCCTTTTATTGTGATAATCAGAGTGTCATTCATATTGCTCACAACAATGTCTTCCATGAACGGACTAAACACATCGAGATTGATTGTCACTTTATTCGCTCTCATCTTATCCATGGTGCTCTCAAGTTTTTCCTCGTTTCCTCCAACGATCAACTTGCAGATATTTTCACTAAACCACTTCCCAAAGGACACACTCGTAATTTGGTTGACAACCTCAAGTTGGTCTCACATCCACCTTGAGTTTGAGGAGGGTTGTTAATGTATATCTAATAATATATTAATATATATATCTGCTAATATATATCTATTTACTTCTGGTATATCTATATCTAGTTATTTTAGACATATCTAGTTTACTTGTAACTCCTATATAAAGGCACCATGTATATTCATTTATACACAGAATAGAATATAATCATTAAGTATTTCTAACAGTTACAAGAAATATATAGTGTTAGCACATTATAATTTATAAAAGAAATTATCTAACATAAAACAATACAATAATATAATAATTTGATAAGTATTGATATAATACATGTATAAATATTAAAAAATAAAACTAAAAACATATCTTAAAATATAAAAAATAAGATTTGATTTCGGATTTTAAATTTGAGAGTATATTTAAAAATATATATTGTTAAAAAAAAATAAAAAACTAACAAATACAATTAGTTTCTTATCTGTGTTTGTTGTATCTATTTTTTTTAACCAACGATATAAATAAGTTTGATTGTAGTGATAAAAATAAATAAAATATTATAGAAAAATATTAAAATTTTCTTATTAAAATTTTTTAAATAAAATAAAATATAAAATAATATAATATTATAGAAAATAAAAATTTAGATTTAAATAAAATATGATAAATTTTAAATATATAAATAAAATCTTAATTAAAAGTTTTGGATGGCTATGGTGTCTTATTCTTGAGTTGGCTGTTACCAAATGAAAGGAGACCACTTTGTACCATAGCTTTAAAGCCTAATTTATAGAGTGGAAGGACATAAGATAAGATAGAGAATGTTGTCGAGTAAATTAAGTATGAGAAATTTTAAAATATCAATGAAAAATCTTAATTTTAAAATATCAATGAAAAATCTTTATAGCTTTTAAGTTTATCATCATGTTTATTTTTTATTTTAATTTTTATAATGTTTAACATTAACATTTTATTATCATAAATTAAAGTTAAATATATTAAATATTTTTGGATTATAGACTTAAAAAATATTTTTATATAACATACATTTATAATTCTATATGTGTAACTAATTAATGTTCGATAAAAATGTGAGAAAAATACTTATGTTTAACCATTTTATTCACTATTTATTTATATCACTTTTATTTATGTTTGTCAAATATTATTAATATAGATAAAGATATATCAAAATATGTACATAAAAAATTAAACATAATATATATTACAATTAAAATATTTATTTAATATTACAAATATATTTATAATTTTTTTATAATAGATAGAATCTAATCTAGCCATATAGGTCTACCCCTAGTTATAGGTTTAACATATTAGTTAAAAACCAAATTCAATTCATTTCATTTAATTTTTATAAAATAAGATAATAATATTTTTATTTTTCATGAATTAAATTATAGTTTATAGTTTTTGAGAAAATATAATTTCATTAAATATCAAAATGTACAATTTAGAAAAGAAATCATCGATCTAAATATATTAACAATCAAAATTGTTAAGCTAAAAGGTATATTATAAAATTCTTCGATCGACATTTTGGTTTATCCAACTACTATATTGATTATTCTTCAAAACAAAATCTTAATATTATATTACAATATTTATGATCTTCGACACTACAAATCTAGATAAAGATTTAAATTAATACTAAAACATAAATTTTACGAGTATAAACATGATATAAATTATCATGGATAAAAATCAAGAAAAAATCACTTTAAAATCAAATCTAAGTAAAAAAACAATAAAAATAGGTATTTTTATTTAAAATAACTACTAAAAAAGAGAAATATAAACAAAATAAACCTAGTACTTTTGTATAAGAATATACCTTTTCAAATAAAATAAAATTAACTTTTTTAAAGTTTGAGAGAAAAAAAAAAGACAAATAAAAGTGATTATAGGTTAATACTAACATAAATGGTATTATTAAATTATAATTAAATAAAAACTGAGTGTATATTTTTTATTTATATTCCTTTTTAAGTTAGACATATGATTTTAAAAAAAGTATAATTTTCCTCTAATTTAAGTTAATAATTTTAATTAATTTATGTAGGAAGTTGAATTAAGTAGATCGATTACCCAAGATAAATTGTATATAGAAACAAAGATCCCCTAAACAAAAAAGTCAAAAGAAATGAATAAACAAGTAGAAGAAAAATTCAATAAGTTAGTAATTTAACTTGATATAAAGATCTTGTTATGATTTTTTCATATTAATGTAATAATGTATGATATATTTTATTATTGTATTATTTGTAGAGAACAATTCAAAAACAACAAAACAGGGGTGAAATAATCAAACAATCAAGGAAAATGTAATATATTATACATTTGGACCCGATCATATTGGTCGTATTAGAAGAAGAAGCTAATATAATGGTTATATGGAGTTTTTCAATATTCTAAAAAAGGGATGAGATGGTCATTAAGGAGAAATTGAATAAAGTTGAAAAAGAATTGAATTCCTTTAAGATCACAATGTTAAGTGAGATTTCCAATTTAAATCAATTTTAGAGTTACCAAGCTGGGGCATCACAACACATGTCAGGCATGCCCTATTGGGTAAGCATGCTACAATCAATGCTAGGCATGCCACCATCTATGATAGGCATGCCACCCATGCAATCTCATGGTTAACCATGTCCTCTATAGGATATAGGTATCCTAATGGTCCCCCATATATACCAAGAATGCCCATGCAATCATATAGTAATTCAATGTCTCCACTACAATATGTGCATTCTTACCATCCACCACAAGAATATTTTTATGAGAATGTCCTTCCAATAACTACTTCAAATAGGAGTCCTCCTCCATTCGATGAATCATTCATGGTAAAATTTAAAGCTTATATAGATGGTATATTATTTTTATTTTTTATTATATATTTTATTTATTATATATAATACTTAAAGTTTATACATAATATGAAATGTCTATTGAAAATCCATCATTTACGGACTATATTGCTATTGAAATGGTACAATAATTGAGCAATGGTCAAAAGATTCATAATCAATATTTATTAAATCATTAGTGAATAGTAATTGATCAATCATTGCTCCATCATTGTCCACTATCGGTGCCTTTTGTTACTACCACAGTCCAAGAAGCTGTTTGGACAATTGTGGCTTGGTTGTCAAATTAAGTTGTGCTAAATTTTGACATGATACTATTTATTTTTATTTAAAATAAAAAAATTACTATTTATATTATATTATTATTCTTTTATTGTTACTAATATTATACCTCTTGTTTAGTCTATTATACCAAAAATTGGTAAGTGTGGAAAATTTAAGGGATGCAAATCAAGTATCTCGTGAAAAATGTATTTTTAGTGGATAATCATCATGCTATAGACTTCAGCAATTGGTTCTTTGATGACTATTGTTGCGAGTAAAAATAGCATAAATGATGGATGGACTGTGCCACTTTTTAGAGAAATATCTGGCGTAGACATTGGATAATCATATATATATATAATATATATATCAATCAAGTGCATATTATAATTATATTTAAGTATTTATATATATATTTCTTTTATATAGGACATATTATTATCAACTTTAAGTTAATCACCTATCACATTTATCAATGTTCTATAATTCATCATTTGTGAATCAATATCAAGAGCATGTTGTTAGTATAAGAACTAAATAATTATGTGATATGACATTAACAGTTGATAGAAATCAAAATTTGACAATCCATTGGTCACTAAAGTTTGAACAAAGTTAAAGATCATTGAATGTTAGTATATACGTAATCCTTGATCTATATGGAAATCATATTTGGTACTGTGACTCAACTTCTATATAATTAAATAAATATACAAAACAATTACTGAAATGTAAAAATTATAACTAGCTATTTTTCTTCTATTATTCTTTGTAATATTTAATATAGAATAAACTATTTTAAACTTTAATAGGACATGAAAGCTTTGGTATAAGAGTAATGACATTACCCTTAAAAAATCACATAAGCATATATAGGATAAAATTATAATATATACAAACGAATATTAATAATTTAATGAATCTTACTATTGAATAATAAATATATTTGAATTGATAAACCATGTCCACTTATTTTTTGTATGTTCCATAATAAAATAGAAGGGTCATGTGTAGTTATTTTGTCATAAAATTTGTGAGCAAAACCATCTTAAATATCAACATTCAATTAAATATGTATTAATGTTTTTTACTAATATATTCTTTTAACATATATAAGTTTTTTTTTGTGAACTCATGATATTACATTCTTATTTTTAATTTAAATATATATAATTCTTTGGTCGGAGAAAAATGAGCTATGATATACAAATTTTTGATGATTTACGAAAAGAATATGTAAAACACATGCTTGAAATTATAAAATCGCAAGAAAATTTTGATAATATTAAATAGCATATGTATCTTGTAATTTTTAGTGATATTGTAATTAAGTTAAATTTATATATATATATATATATATATATTGTATATAAATTATTTTTTATTATAATTTTAGTTCTTAAGTAATTAATTAATATTTAATTTTTTAATTAATAAAAAACTTAAAAATTCTTTTAAATATATTTTGATTTTTTTTGTTGTTATATAATCGAAAAAATCCAATGAAATTAACAAAAAATAACCAAAATATGTTTAAAAGAGTTATAACATTTTACTTTGGTTCTAACCTAGATACAACTTTAAATTTTAAATTATCTTAATGAACAGACTTAAAAACATTTTTTTTTTTGTATTAATGGTTTGTAAATCACTCATCAACCTATTGGTATCTTGTTTATTTAGTTGGCTCTTGTTTGGCTCAAGGACTCTGTAATGTTCTGCTAGTAATGTATTTTTGCTGGCAGAAACTATGGAAACTACATTTGTGGGATTTTTGGGTTGAAGAGATAATCACCCTTATGCGTATAGTGAACAAGCAGAGGATATATGAAGATAGATGTTCCTATTGTGCTTTTTGAGAATTGCTCTTGACTGTTCCACATTTCCGACCTAAATCAACTTCTTTTGATTTTAATTATATATTATTTAACTATGTATATCTTAATTTACAAGACTTTTATGTTACCATTGATATGGGTAGATCACGTTAAATGAATGATAATTTCAAAAGGTTATTATTCATTCTTTAAATTATTATGTTTTCATGGCAATGATATTATAATGTATTTTGTTTTATTATTATAATATATAAATGGTTGTATTAGCAAAAAAAAAAAAATACATATCTTACTTCATCAACTCTAATAAATATAATTGTAATTATATTTCAAATTTTATGTTTTAAAAATTAACTCGTTATAAATTTAATAATTTATATTAAAAAAAATTTAAGATGATATGCATATAATATTTTTTCTATTTAAAAAAAATAGTAATATAAAACTATATTTTATTCAACATTCATTTTTCATAATAATCGGAAGAAAAAAAACTGTATTGTTGATATCGGTCATATTGATTGCTGTCTCGAACTTGTTATGAATCAAATTCACCATATTCATCAATTTTGTTTAACAATTTACTGGATAATGATGGGCCCTATTTCCTTATCGCAGAAAAGAAAAGAAAAACTTGGGCCGACAAAATAATATTCCCATGGATGATAAGAGGCCCACAAGTTTCAGTTGATTGAGATACACATGACCATATTCTAAATTCAAAGAATGTTATGTCTTGCTTTTTTATGCAATCATAAAACAATTAATTCTTTTTTATTAACAAATATAGCATTATTTTTTAAATCAAATTTGTAAATTGGAATATAAAATAATAAATATTATCCTTAAAATATCAGATGAATTACAATAAATCTAGCATTTTATGTCATTATAATTTTCGAATCAATTTGTTAAACTGGGATTTATATAAGGTTATTTGTGTACGAAGGATCTTCAAGGACCAAACAAACGGATGGAGGTTGAAGAATTGTAAAGGTATCTTTGTTTGTTTTAGTAATTTATTTTAAATATTGAATATTCTAAGAATTTTGTTTTAAAGATATCATGTAATAAAAAAAATTATTTATTTTTATGTAATTTTATGTTGAATATAACAGGATAGTGCATATACTATATACATGTTATATTATTATATAAAGTAATTTTTAATTTTAAAAATAAAAATTATTCAAATTTTTTAATTAAACTTCAAATTTTCATTTTTAACATATGATTTTAACATTTATTAATCTAATCCTAGTTTAATCAATAAAAAATGATAAAACTATAAGGAGTAGGGAATATGATTATAATAATGAATACTAGATAAGTATTATTTTATTTAAATTTTATAGAAAATATTTTTTAAGTTAAAAAGATTTGAGTGATTTTTTTTACTAATTGAAAATTAGTGTCCTATATTATTTTAATATATACCTAAATTTATTTCGTTTATATATAATAGAAAGTTCGATGAGCAGTTATTTAATTCGTCATTCCTTGATTTTTTTAAACCAATATAATTAAAAATATATGATTGTAAACACCTAATATTTGAAAAATAGACTTGTCCCTTTTTTTTATTAAACACTACTTTGGTGCGGAAAGAGTATTTTATCAATTATACTTAAAGAATAATTAATAAAAGAAATTTTTTATTTTTATGAAAAATTATAAATAATATGTAGTAATATTATTATAGATATATTTAAATTTATGTAATTATATTTAATAAAAATTTATTAAAATAATTATAATTATGTTACAATTTTAATATGTTGGAGTGTATTAATAAAATTATTTGTTGCATAAATTTAATAGAATGTTAAATGATTTGATTAGTCACTTGCAAAAAGAAAACGATGGAATGATGGGACTTTTTTTTCTTCTGAGACATCTCTTTCTCTTTTTTTTCCATGAGTTTTGCCTAAATATTGAAAGGTGAAAGGTGATAATAGTTCAAAATATCGAGGAGGATTTCCATTTTGATTTAGTTTTTATCTTTATGATAGGGACTTGGTCTTTTTTTTTCATTCTTTTTTGACCTTACTCATATGCTCATTGGTGAAAAAGAAGTCTTAATTTGCTTTAACCTAAATCGAGAAACTACTAATTAATATTATAATAACCATACATTAACTTTTTAAAAGTTTGTAATTTATTAATTACAATGGTAATAGTTGTATATTACTGTTCATATAATATTGTCTTCTCAGGAAACAAAGGAAATGGTTACTTTGATAGTAATAAATATTATTATCAAAATAAATTATTTATTTTAAAAAATATATTCTAACAATAATAATTATTTTCTAAAAGTAGGATTAACTTAAAAAAAATTTAATTCACTTTACACGGGGGAAGAGAATATCTTGATCGATATCTTAATTTTTAGTCATAATTTTTTTAAATATACTATAAAAAATTTAATTATTTTTTCAGGTGAATATAAACTATTACGTGTTTTAGTAATATATTTATTAAATAAAAATTACATATTTAATTTTATATTATATAATTAGTATACTAATAATATTTCATTTCATTACATTAATGATCTAATTTTGAAAAGAAAAAACAATTAAAAGAGTCTACAATCCGCATACGACTAGAATAAGGATATATAAACTTCGAAAGGACTCGTTCTTAATTCGTAAGGAACAAAATAAAATAACATATATTTTATGTCAAATAGAAAGCACGTAAATAACAAATATTTCATAATTAGTGTTTAAGCTAATAATACATTGAAACATGTACACCTTAAATTTTGTTTGTACTAACATAAAATAAGATCATGTATAACAATTGATATAACGAGATAAACACATATAGAGACAATATGTAAATGATAACATCCTTGGGTTGCTTAAGACAACCACTCAGTATCAAATAATTTACTAAATAGTAAATAGGTTACAACATAAATAGACAGTAAAACTACTATTATCTCTGTCAGTCATGGTCTATGTTCAAACCGCCTACTATTGCTCTTCATTTACTACTTTCGTAATTGTTTGGTTCAATACTCAAACCTGATTGTCTTCTACAACCAACACCACCTAATGTGATCGTGGGATTGAAAATTAATGATCAAGAATAGTAAGTGTATCAACTCATAACCTTACGGGACATACAATCTATTACTATTATAAAATCACCTACGAAAAACACAGAGTCAAACCATGTACTCACACAGAATATGATTTGATTACTAAAATATTAAAAATTACCCCCTCTCAAATATAAGCTCTCCAAAATAATTTCAAAATCATATATAAATCTCAGTGTATATTTTGGCATAATTTCAGCTTTTAAACAAGGAGTGAAGAAGAGAGAAAATAGTAGGGTATTTATAGAACTTGGTTTGGCCATTTAGTCGGCCACTTCACCAAAGGTAGTAGACTAAAAAGTGACATTTTTTTGTTTCCAAAAGTACCAAATAGACTCTATAAATACCATACTTGAAATTAACCAAACACAAGTGACAATATTAGCTCGTTTATCAAAAATCAATACTCTCAAACTAACATGCATACTACGAAAACCAATCACGTGGTGTGTGTAAATATGCTCACATATAAAGTGTATTTAACTATATGCATATGTGAATTATTGATCTGTAGTAACTAATTTTACACAAAGAAAGGTAAAAATACTAAATAAAAAAATAGATACCATGTTTTGTACATATAAAGCCAATATATAAACACAAATACAATGAGACTTACAACAACCTTATCCACCATAAGAACAATGTCCCTTCCACCATTCTCTTTGTCATTTCCCAAACACATCTCATCCTTTTGTCCACCAACCATCCTTCATTATTTGATGTAGAACAATCCAAAAATGTAATTTTTTTTTTCAGAACTGAAGTTAGGTAACCACTAACTCATTTTCCATGATCTTCTTTACCATCTCATATTTTTTTCACTACCTTGTGTTTAATCAAGGTCACTTTCACCTTAAATTTGATTGAACATAAGGTGGTTGGAAAGGATAAAGAAGTCAGTGAGATCAGAGAAAATAAGCTAGTGATATTGACAGTAAGGAAAAAATATTTGCATTTCAAATGGGTTATTGGTAACTAATCAACAAATCCAATAAAAAATACAATTTTGGATTGTTCTACAGTAAATAATAAAATTTGGTTGGCCAACAAAGGAATAAAGCGTTATTAGGGTTAGGATATAGAGGATGGTGATGGTTGACTATAATTGCTAGGGTGATATAAGATATTTTCACATTGAAATGACAAATGAAAAAATACATAAAATAATCAATATTTTCATAAAAATAAAATTATCTTTATATAAATTAGTTTTTTTTTAATAAATTGTATCATTGGTGTATCTTTAGTTAAATAGAGTGACTATTAGTTTATTAATTTGATAATATAAGTCCAAAATTATACATTTTATTTAATAAATATATTACTAAAGTATCAAATATGAATATAAATATAATTTGAACTAGTTATTTAAATATGTGAAACTCATGTCTTCCATAAATTATAACTAAATTTGTTAATAAAGAAAATATTTTTGAGATACACCTAATGTACGAGGGATTTTTGATTTTTGAAGGAAACATAAATATATTTATTATTAAAAATGTATTCATTGCTAGAGAAGAGTTAGCAATTGATTCTCAAGTTAACATGATTGGTGTGATAGATATTCTCTTAAATATTATATTTTAATCCTAACACTCCTTCTTTTATTGAAATTTTTTTATTTTGAATTTTTAATACTCTTTCTAAATTAATGTGCTCTTAATTTTGAGTTAAGTAAACGATAGGATGGACTATTACTTGTAGATTGAGTGAGTAATCGTTCTCGCTTATTAAGTGAATATAGGCTTAAGTGAGGTAGAAATGAAAACAAATATGTTCATTTAATATTGGTACAAATTTTGGAGTTGATAAAGTTTGAACTCATAACCTTATACTATAATATTATGTTGGAGAAAAATTAACATTCAATTCTTCTAAAAATTTAAGCCGTTAAAAATAGATTAATTATTTTCTTATATGTTATATTTTAAACTTAATACTCATTATTTAGGATTAATATCACAAATATACCTAAGATTTCAAAAAAATCAAAAATACCTCTAATACATAACAAAAGTTAAATCTAATAGAAGTTGATAATAACATTCCTAAAATAGAAGAAGAAAAAAAACAAATAAATAATACAAATAGAAACAAAAGACGTCTCATGATATTTTTCGTATGGAATGGTAATAAGTAAAAATAAATTTGTCTCAAAAAGAAAAATTAAATCTCAAATGAGGAGGTGGATTTAAAGACCCATCGTTCTTGTTAAGAAAATTATTCACTAGAAAAAACATAATTTATTATGGCATACGCAATAAAGAAATGAGTACTAAGATTACAAATGCAAAATAAAGGTATAATATATCATTAATTGATAAAAACATTATATTTAATAAGTTATCCAAAATTTCCCATAAAGATAAAGAAAAAATTGGATACATCCATTTAGGATGAATTCAAATATTAATAAAAACTTATTTCAAAGAAAGAATATATATATCAATAAAATAGCACTATTAGATAAAATAATAATAAATATGAAATATGTTTTACTAGGAATTATCCATGTTAATTTAAGATACCAAAAGTTCAAATTCACAACATATCCTAAATTTTCTATTAATATAAATGATAAAAATCTAAACCAAGTATTAAGTCTAACTTATAAATTTGAAAGAGGAGAATTAATGAAAGAAGGAAATCATTTATTTTAAATATATTACCTAATAACATTTTATTTAACAAAATAGTCACAATAGTTTAATATACAGACAAAATGAATTCATAGAAATAGATAAAACTTTTAAGCAATTTTGACAAATAATAAAACTAAAAATACTAACATATTTTGAAATACTAAAAGAATGATAATTAGATATCAAGTAAAACCCCTAATAACAGGAAGAAAATGTAATATTGTTAGGATTAATAGTATGCCAAAGTCTATTTTCATAGACCATGAAGGAAAAAACTCTAAGCAAGAAGAAGTTAAAAAAACTAAAAGATGAAGTCCAAATAATGAAGATATTAGTTCATTATTGTATATTAGGAAAATAATACTCTTTAAAGATAAAATAAAAAATATGCATTTAGAAGTAAATGGAAGCCTAATATGTGTAGCAAAAAATCAAGCAACATTATTTAAAAATCTACAACTATTAACAAAGAAAATTAATTTAGTCCAAGAATAAAAAAAATACCAACATGAAATAATAGACACACAAAAATAATTATTGAAGAAAATAAAAGAATATAGTTATAATAAATTACAACAAGAAATTTTCAAAACTAAGAAAAAATGTATCCAACATACATAGAAATAATGAAACTATAGGACATAAATATGATCATTTAGAAGGATAAAAAGAAGGACCACCTAAGAGAACAGATGCATTCATTCTTAAAAATGAAAAAAAGAAAAAAATGAAGAAAGATGTGAGAAAAAAAATATAATTCCAATTTAATGAAATATAGAAATGAATAATTTTAGAAAAAAAAATCATTAACGCTGAAAATAGGGATATAAAAAAATTATTTAGTTTATTAACACTAAATAATGAAGAAATAGAAGAGCATTATAATGAAAAACTATTTACAAACAAAAAAGGAAACAATATGATAATAATCAGTGAAACTGATTCTGAGCTAGAAAACATGACTCCAAAAGGTCATATGAAACTAATTTCATTACCAATTTCTTAACAAGAAGGGACATCTAACCCACATAAGAAAGAAAGCAATAGGAAAAAAACATAACAACCTAACAACATAAATAGATTAAGACAACCACCTAAAATAGAGGATGGTTTGCATTAGGGATCTAGAGGTAATATTCCACTAGAATTCAAACTCCGTGATAATTATAAGTTTGATATTTTAGATTTAGTCTGTATAAGAGATAGGAAGAAAGCCTTAGATGAATTGGCTAGTGGTATAAGTGTGCTCATACAAACTGATGAGTGCTTAAAAAACACTAAAATTGCCATGATTTAATGTACTTTAATTGAATAAATAGATTTATATTTTTATGATTTTATCATATTTTTATATAAATTTGTCTTTTCAGAATCACATGTATTTTTATTGTTTTTCAAGTATTTTGTTTCCAAAATAACTTAAAAACATGAAGAAAAAATACTGAAGATAATATATCATAAATATATTGAGAAAAAATGAGTAAAAGTCAAAAGGATGAAAAAATTAGAAACAATTGGTTAAAACGATCAAAAATGTCAAAAGGACCAAAATCAATCACACTGAGTCTCGTACGTAGTCAGCACACACCCAACATACTCCTCATCGTGTGTCCACACGTGCCAAACGCCAGTAAGCCGTGCCAACTACCTTATTCCCAAAAATTTTGCGCCCCATAATAATGTCAACCTATCCAAGCGTGTCCATATTCAAATTTTAAAATATTCCTCAACCCTTTTGGCCTTTTCTTCACCTATAAAAGGATCAGCTTCCCTAGTATAAAACACACAATTTTTTAAACTCTTTCTCTCTCTAGAAAGTTTTCATTTTTTTAGTTTTTAGTTTTTAAGTTCTTCTCATTTTGAGAAGAACTAACTATGTTTTTATAAATTTTTAGTTTTTGATTCAATAAGCAAAAATATGAATCCGTTTGGAGGTTTTTCAATAATAGAATTAGCATTAAATTACTGTAAGGATTTTTTTAAGTTATAATTTTAATGGATTCTTTACCGTTATATTTTTATGTTTTATTCTTATATGTTATATTTAATATGTTTGTGATTAAATGTAACATGGTTGACTGTTTGTAAATATGATATAATTATAACGTTGTTATGCTTACGAAATATTAAATAGGTAAAACATTTCTATAAAATAAATTTATTTTGTTTTTATTCAATATTTTATATTAAGGAAGTTAGAGATAAATATATTATTTGTCATTACAAACTTAAATATGAAAATTAGATTTTAAGGTTTAATTATCCGGTCTGATTCAAAGTAATGTTCTTTTATTTGTTGGTATAATCGTCCAGTAATTAGAGTGAAACTCTATTTCAAAAACTTTTATAAGAACTATTATTCGAAAATGTATTGACAAAATATTTTCAGTTATGTTTTTAAAACTTGAAAGTTAATACTCATATAATTAAATTCTTAGGTTTAATTTGAACATCTTGAAAAATTTTAAAATGTCTAACCACACCAAAAATGGCATTTAAATAATTTATTTTCAATCTCTTAGAAAAAGGGAATTAATTTAATTAACCAAATTAGTTATTGATACCACCCATAAGTGTTAATTGATTTGTTTAATTAACAAAGAATACCTAACCCCACAGAAGGTGGTGTTTATATATAAAAAAAGAATCAATAATTATCAATTTATATCTTTAATAACCTAAATAATATGAGCAAGCATAATTAACTTAATTATTATATCCTTAAATACTACATTGTTATGAATGATAAAAATTTGCATGATTATTTATTGAATCCATGTCTATGTTTATTTTTTAATGTTTTTAGATTATTAAACAAACCAACCAAAATATCGTGATAGGATGTTTAGGATTTAATTTCGTTTTTAAGATTTTGAATTATAAATTAAAAACAACATATATTCCTTTCTTAGATCGACATTGGAAGTATACTTATCATTTACTATAAAATGATTCATGTACTTACGAGAGTTTTGCAAAAAATAAACCAAAAGTATCTACAAGATCGGCATTGCATTGCCAGTCTTGTGCTCATCATAAACCTTTCAAACTATCCAAACAATCCCTTTCAATCTATAGGGTACTTGTAGCACATAAAGTGACAGAAAATGTTAAAGTATGGTTTTCAAACTTAACAGATCAACAACATTTTTTATTAATGCAAGGAAATGTTCCCATATAAAGAGAATACTTGGATACAGTAATAAATGAAAAATACAAGTAATTTAATTGAGAAGATAAATGAAGAACTATTAATGAATCAATGAAAATGCATTCAATGAAACAAAATGGCATCTAACAAATATAAAAAAATTGTGACATATGTTACATAGATTATTTTATTTTTGAATATGAAATGTATTACCATAAATTACCATCCTCTATGAAAACAACTTATAAATAATTTTTTTTTCAAAAATTAAAATGAACACTACATAAAACCCTAACAGAACGTTAGGAAAAAATAAATAGAGAAACTATACCAGATATTCTAGGAAGAAGAATAAGAATCCTTAAAAGTTGGATAATTATTAAATGCCAAGAGAGAAAAGAATATAAACAAATAAGAAGAAATGATAAAATATGTTGTGATACAAGAGATTTTAGAATACTAAGAAAATATGGATGTAATATAAAATCTTATAAACAAAAATATAAATATAAAAAATATAAAATATTTAAAAGATATAAATTAAGAAAACAAAATTTCCAAAAATATAAAAAGAGATTTAATAGAGAAACCTATAAGAAAAAATATTTTAGAAGGAATAGGTATAAACCTTCTGAAAATAAGAATTATTCCCCTACAGAAAAGAAAAAATGTATATATTGGATCTGTAATAAAGAATGACATTATGCCAACGAATATCCAAACAGACTTCAACATAGAAAGAAATTTTCACATAAAGCAAAAATCTTATAGGCTTTCAAAATGGAATTAGAATTAATCGAAAAATCTGATATACATAATATTTATAGTATCTATCTATTGGAAGAAAATGAGGAAGAAATAACTGACTCAAACTATGAACACTCAAATTATAGGTATTCTTAATAAGAAGATGAATGATTTGTATAGTATTACAAATCCAAGTAGTACTCACATTAAAATAGGACTAAAATTTAAAGGTTATGCCACTTATCCTTTACATGCATTTATAGATATATGAGCTAGTATATGTATAGCTAGTAAATATGTATTTTCAGAAAAACATTGGAAACAAGTGTCAAAATATTTAATTGTGAATTACTAATAATACTACAATAAATCTTAATAAGATATTAAAAGATATAGATATACTTATAGAAGGAAAAAAGTTTCACATTCCTACCATATATCAACAAGAAACAAGAGTTGATTTATTAATAAGAAATAATTTCCTAAACCTATATCAACCTTTCACACAATATTTAGACAAAATAAGTTCACAACCCTAGAATGAGATACCATATATGTCTCAAAAATAAGAAAAGTTTTAGTTATCTTAAACCATAATTTTATGCAACAACATATAAAGCAAAAATATGGTGAGTTAGACTAGCAAAACAATTGTTTAGAAAATATTTCATTAGATATAGAAGAGAAACAAAACTTTTTTCTCAATGAAATATAGGAAGACAAAGTTCTAATAGACATCAGAAAACTATTAAAAATAGTAATTTCAAAAAATTCTTTGGATCCAAAAATGAATAAATTTAAGACAAAACATAAAATTAAGAGATCATAACAAGGTCATAAGAGTAAAACCAATTATTTATACTCCAAAAGACATGATTGAATTTGGAAAACAAATTTAGGAACTTTTGAAATTAAAAGTCATAATATCAAGTAATTCAGATCACTTTAATTCAACATTCTTAGCTGAAAAAGAAGTAGAGAAAAAAGAGGAAAAAAAAGAAAAGTAATAAACTTTAAAACATTAAATAAAGAAACCATTGACGATGAATACTCCATTCTAAAGAAAGAATAACTATTATCATTAATAAATGAAAAGAAATATTTCTCAAGTTTTGATTGCAAAAGCTTATTTTGGAAAATAAGATTGGATGAAAAATCTTAAAAATTAACAAAATTTAGTTTCACTCAATGATAATTCCAATGGACAATTATACCATTTGGACTAAAACAAGCTCTAGGTATCTTTCAAAGATATATGGATAACATCTTCAAGAAATCACAAAATATTTATTTTGTTTTCATAGATGATATTTTGGTTTTTAGTAATAAATTAAATAAACATTATTTGGATATTATCAATATTATACAATAATGTAAAAAAGAAGGCATTGTACTTTCTGAAAAAGAAAGCAGTACTTGCACATCAAAAAATTAAATATTTAGGGTGAAATTGAAAATGGAAAACATAATCTACAACCTCATATACTAAATAATATTCAAGGTTATCCTAATGAATTAAAAGACAAAAACCAATTACAAAGAGTTTTAGGATGCTTAACATATGTAGAAACATATATCAAGAAACTTGTAGAAATGCGAAAATCTTTACAAGCAAAATTAAAAAAAGATCATATCTAGAAATAGACAAAAGAAGATACTCTGTATATGGACAAAATAAAAGCAAAGGTAAAAAATTTGCCAACTTTATACCACCTAGGGTTAGATGATAAAATTATAATTAAAATAGATGTTTCACAACAATATTGGGGAACAGTTTTGAAAGCAAGACCAGATGACAAAGATGAATATCTTTGTAGATATACATTAGGATCTTTCCAAAGTCTATAATTAAATTATCATAGTAATGAAAAATAATATTTAGCTGTCAAAAAAGTTATTAAGAAATTTGTAATATATGTTAAAGCTCTAAATTCATTGTTAGAACATATAACAAGAATTTTGGTTATTTCTTAAGATTAATATTGTAGGTGATTACAAACAAGTAAGATTAGTCAAATGGCAACAATTGTTCAACCATTATAATTTCGATGTTGAACATCATTTAGGACATAAGAATAGCCTAACAGATGCTCTTATTAGAAAATTAGCTCCTCTAACTATTTTTATGCTTTTAGGAATGGAATATCTTGACATTAAGATCAAGATAAAGGAAAAGGAAATAAAAATCTTACAAGAAAAAATCGAGTTGTTATACCTCGAGAAATCTCTTATCGATATAGGAAATAAAAAGAAAGAACTTAATTGTTCAAAACAACCTCTAGAGCAAAAAAAATTTAAAAACGAATCTTCATTAAAAATTCAAACTAACGAAGGTGAAACTTCTAAAGGGAGAATTCAAAATGAAAATAAAGAACTTAACATTTCAAAAGAAAGAAATATTTTTGAAACCAAAAAGCTCAACTGGACAGGTGAGGTAGAAAAAAAGAACAAAGAAAGGTTTATATGGTCTATAATGGCCCAAAACTAAGAATCTATAACAACTGTGCAGAAGTTAGTAAATCTATTCCAGGAATTAGTGGAGTAACTCATAAAGATTTCACCAACAAAATAGAAGCTGATGGCA
Organism: Hippophae tibetana; assembly: GCA_037013495.1. Lineage (NCBI taxonomy): Eukaryota > Viridiplantae > Streptophyta > Magnoliopsida > Rosales > Elaeagnaceae > Hippophae > Hippophae tibetana. The sequence continues at coordinate 21,662,038 of CM072804.1, forward strand.
GTTATGTTAACTATAAAACATCAAAACTAATAACTTTATAGGAGATAATAAGAAATTATTCCGCAACATTACAATAACAACTAACAATTCCAAGCAGGTTGACAAACCTAGGAAAGATAGCAAGGCCTCTAGTGTTATTTAGAGAAGCATTTCCTCCATAAACATCAAAAATAGTAAAACATTTAGTATTGTTCAGGGAGACATCTCTCATAAATGCTTCAATCATTGAAGATGAAAAGGACCAATATAGAAACCTCAACAAACTACAATGGTTAATTATCTATAACTTGGATAGGAAATCTACCCATGAACATATTGAAGATATGAAGTTCTATACCACAGATAAGGAATTTCCTACGGGAAGAAAATTCAATATCTTAGAAAGAGCTGGTCCAATATTTTTTTATAAAGCTTTTCATACATGATTAATAGAAAATATGTATCTAAGGATAAATGTAAGTGAATTAAATTATTCCCCAAAAAACTTTAAAAAGAGCAATCAAGAACTTCATAAGGAAGATTAAAGAAGGTGAAAAGCCTATTTATCTTATATTTTCTAGTTCATTAATGGACTCAGATGATAAAGGATTTATCAGTCCCTACCACTTCATCAATATAAGGATTTCCAACACAAACAGAGAAGTTCTCGAACTAATGGCACTTCCAGAAAAGAAATTCAACATAGAAGAACTCTATGTACTAAGAGGTTAAATGTTAGGCCAAATTTACTATGAACTCAGAAATATTTATGATTCCATTGAGATCAAAGTAAATTATTCAAATAGTAAAGTGATCATCAATTCACATAGTAGCATGGCTCTATTAGAAGAAGATGGTGAAAATATGTCCAAATATGAAGCCAATATTAACAGCAACAACCTGGAAATTGGTCAAGAAACAAGAAAGGTATTCTACTTCTATGCCATAAAAGCTACAAAGACCATATATGCATTCTCTGTATCAAAGATCGAGAAAATGAAGATGTGTCATCATCAAAGTCATCAAAAGGACCGTCGGTAGAAAATGACAAAGAAAAATAAAGAAAGGATTTGTCGGTAAAAGACAATAAATAAAATAAAGATGTAGACCCCACATCTTAGTGAACATCATATGCAAAGGAAAAAAAGAAGTGGCTATCATTTAAAGCAAAAAAATAGACGAATTATTAAAGCAAGGGTAAAATAATAATTCTAGTTTTTTAAATAGGGATTCCTTATGCTATAAAAGGAACCCTTATGTTCATTTTAAAGAACACGAATAAACAAAAATCTAGAGCTCTCTACTTTGAAAAACAAAAACTCTAGCATAAAAATCTCATCCATCTAGAAATTCTAAAATTAGTAATGTTATACCCAGTAAGTATGAGTGGCTAAAAATCCCTTCAAGGTCTTTAATTAACCTTAAGTTGTAATAATTATTATCTTATGAATAAAATGAAGTTTTGTTACTCTTTCCTAGTACATAAATACACTATTTATGTACCAATGTAGAAGGCTCACCATTGTCAGAAGGGTGTTGACGTTTGAGCAAAGCTGAGGCACAAGAAGTGTAACAAAAGAAGAACATAAAGGAAGACCGTGGTGGACCTATTAAATTTAAGTATAATAATTATAAATTTAAGGTAGTTAAGAATCTTGGATGTTTAAATATTTTCTTACATTAAAGTGATAATACTAATAAACATAAAAATGAATATTGTTTTTAATTTTAATAAACAACTAGTTCCAAAAGAAATTAAAGATAAAAATATAAATCTACTAGAAAATTTTGATAAAGGCTATCTCTAGCATTTAAATGAATATTTTAAAGATGAGGATTATGAAACTTGTCTTTAAATTTTTTAAAGATTTAACACTTTGTTAGACATCTATACATATTATATTAAAGTTATTATAAGCATCATACACCATCTTGTTTCGAGGACATTAAGTGACTATTTTAGTCAAAAATATGTAACAATAAAGGAAGAAAAATTCAACAACTTAATGTTTAGATACTACTTCTTTGATAATTATAAGTACATTGTATGTATACAAGAAAAACTTGTTTGTATATTACGAATATGACAAAATAATGTGCATTCAACACATATGATTTATGAGGATAATATTATATGAATATCGAATTATTAATATATAAATTAGAATTATTAGATTTAAAAAATGAAAGAATAATTTTAAATTTTAAAAGACAATTAATAGATTTAGGATTATAAATAAGTAATCAAAATAATAAAAAACATAATATACTTTGCAATTATAATGAATATATAAGAAAATTAGATTTATAACAATAAATAAAAAAAAATTAGACAAATTATTGTCTTTCATAAATAACTAAAGATCATGAACTAGGTCAATTGAATCAATATTAATCGAGATTAAAAATTTATTCTATCTATAAAAATTGATATCATAGCTAACTAATATTTCTATGAATAGTAATGGATGAAAAATTAACATTATTAAGCATTAAAGATACTAATGATATTAAACATAAAGTCTAGAGATATTTTATATATTTTTATAAACCTTGAAAATATAAATAAAGATATGTTAAAGCTAAAAGTGTATTTGAAATATTATTCACATTATTTATTACAATATTTAACAAACTAATTATGGCAAACTAAACTTATTTATATTAAGTAATTTATAGTTAAATTTTTAAAATATTACGCACTAGAGTACAACATTTTAAAAGGTCAAAAGTTAAATAAAAATGATTTATATTAAGTCGATATACCATACATAATTAATTTAAAAATAACCAAATTATATTATAAAATTATTATATGCTACAATAATTAATACTTAACAATAGCGTACTATAAAAACAATTAGCATAGAACCCTTAAGGTTTTTTTAAAACTATAAAAATATTTTTCAAATTCAAAATATATTCAATTCTATATCTTTTATGATTGTTTTATTACAGTATCATCTTTAAATTTCATAACTTTTATTAATTTTATTACAAATAATTTTCTTAAAAATTAAAAAAATGATAACTATAAAAGATATAATTGTTGTTCAAACAAATGTAAATACAAATGTAATATGTATTTTGATATAAATTACTTTAAATATTTGGTATAAAATACAAATTTAATAACAATATAAAAATTTATAAATATGAATATGATTAATTTAATTTTAAAAAATATATTACAAAAAATATGACAATAAGATATATATATATATAATAAAAATATTAAAATATTATTTGATTTTTCATAAGAATATAAAATATTGATAATAGATTTAATATAAATATATTATAGTTGAAGATAAGTTAACTACTAACATTAAATTTAATTCAATTTTAGTGTGATTTATTTAATAATTGATTAATAAGATTCATCTTACTCATTTCAAGTTAAAATTTTGAACTATGTAAATTAATATAGTTTAATATTTAAAATTTATATTTAAATTCTTTATTTTTTAATATTTATTATTAAATTTTTAATTTAAAAATATGAGTATTTTTTATTATTTTAAAAACTATTTAAACAATAAAAATATTTTATTAAATCATATGTATAAATATAATATAAATATAATACATTATGAATTAGGTTTAAGTTTTTTTTTCCTACTTAAATTGTGAGCTGAAGAGTCAGAATCATCAAGACGAACACTCTAATTAATATCATATGAAATAATGAGGTTAATAATATTTTTATAATAAAAATATATAACATATTTATTTTATTTTTAATATTAATTACATATTATTATTATATAATATTATCATAATAAATTGTTAATATAATGATATCGTGTAAATATCGCAGTTTAATAATTAAGATTAATGTCTTAACATATTGTCGTCACTTTATCAATTCATTGTCAGACGATGTACCCGATAGAAATTAAGATGATACCAAATATGTCTACTAATAAAACAAAAAAGAGCGGGTATTACAGCGTTTCTCATTTTTGCACTTCAATTCATGCAAGAGAATTAAAAACAGTTGTACATTTAGATCAATTCTAAAGAATTTGAGGTTTTGTGCTGTGCCCGTAAATATCATAGATTGTCGACATTCTTGTATAATTTTCACACCTCGGTGAATTTATTTTTTTAATAATATTAATTTTTTTAATTAAAAATATATTCAAATTATTAAATTTTATTGATATATTTAGTATTAAAAATTTAAAATTTAATTAATAAACAATTTTAAAAATATGTATTTATTTATCTATAATTTTATAAATATTATAATTAAAAATTTATTTATTGAAAGTTGAATCAAAACACATGTTCTTCGTTATCTATACATACATTAACCTTGAGTCCAACTTTGCAAGAGCCCTACTTTTTTGTATCATCTATTTTATATTTAAAAAATAATAATTTATTTAAATAACATGTTAACAAGTTGCCAACTAAGATTGTATTTATACCTTGAATATTTGAACTATAAATCCAACTTTTCATTAATGCATCATATTAAACCAAGTGTTGTCTAGGCAAATTCCCATTAAGAAACCATACCTATAAGCCATGATAAAGCAAAGCAATTGATAGTATCATATTAGGTAGTTATTGTCATCGAGTTTGATTTTTGATAAAAAAAAATAAAAAAAAACTATGTAAAAGAATGTAAGAGTTGAATAATATGATGCTCTTGTTAAGCCAACTATAGTGTTGTTATTTTCAAAGAGCTTCATCAACAGAAAATCCATTACTATGATTCTAAAACCTCCCAATTCATTATTCTTACCAAAATTGACTCCTTGATTAGGTATCGGTAGAACAATAGAAGGAGAAGTGGAAGAAACAGTATCTCTGAATAATCCTTTAAAATCCATCACAAGATAACCCATAAGAATCTAGAGCTCTGATATCATATAAGCCTTTAAGAAATAAATAATTCTAAGAGCTGAGATCAATTGTGAATGTGTAAAAATGAAATTTCTCATTAATGTTGATGCATACGCTAGTGCCAACTTAGCAAATTGTTTCTATTGGTGGTTTAAAAGCATCTAATCACGAGGCTATAACACTAACAAACTAATAACAACTTTGCTTATAGAATTTTGCCTAGACACATGTCACCAAACTGATATTACAAAAGTATATTCCAACAACTAATTATATATATATATATATATATATTGTATACGTTAAACGAAAATATAATTTTACAATAATAAAGTAGTTATTTTCTACGTAACAAACCATGGATACGTTGATATATAAGATTTGATTAACGATTAAAAAAAATTATTATATTATTTTTTGCAATTTGATATAGAAAACAGAGTTATTAAAGTTACATAAGTTATGTCTCAATTGATTTTAGTCATTTAAAATAAAATAAAATATTTGATTGCCATGTTCTATTGGAAAAGGGCACATAAAAAGACAAAAGTTAAACTTAAGTAAAATCTACAATAAAATATTATTATTTGATACATATAATTGAAATATTATTATTTAAGGTAGTGTTTGGTTCACGAAATAGAATCGAAATGAGAGTGAGAATGGAATGGAATGAAAAGAAAATAATTTTGTTTGATTTGATCACTGAAATCAACGAAGAAATCAATACTACAATGTTTAGTTTACAACTGAAATGGAATAGAAAATTCTGTATATTATCTTAATACTCTTATATTCAATAAAGTTTAAATAATATCATTTAATTATTATTTTTTTCGTCAGAAAAAATACATTATTGAAATCATTATTTTTCTAAATAATTATTACTTAAAAAGAAAATATATTATTAAAATTATTATTTTTCTTAATAGGGTTTAGGGGTTTGAGGTTTGAGATTTGGGATTTTGGACTTGGGGTTTAGGGTTATATTTGTGGATTAAGGTTTATGATTAAAATTATTATTTTTCTAAATATGGTTTAGGGTTTTGGGTTATATTTGTGGGTTAAAATTATTATTTTCCTAAATAGGGTTTTGGGTTTTGGGATTTGGGATTTAGAATTTAGAATTGAGGATTTAGGGTTTTGAGATTTAGGATTTGAGGTTTGAGGTTTTGGGTTTTAGGATTTAGGGTTTAGGGTTTAGGGTTTAGGATTTAAGGTTTAGGGTTTTGAGATTTGGGATTTGGGTTTAGGGTTATATTTAGGATGTGGTAAAATTGGAAAAAAAATTGAGATGGCAATGAAATCATGATTCCTTCTCCTTTAGGAATCAACTTCATTCCATTCCAATTTTTCAACCCAACTAAACATAAAAACGGAAGAAATCAATTCTGATTTCATTTTATTCTATCCAACCAAACATAACATAAATAAGAATAAGACGGATATTAAAATTAAAAAATGAATATGACAAAGAGATAATAACATACTAAATTATTGAGATTATTATTAAATGACAAAAATAATTATTAAAATAACAATTCTAATCCCTATTAATGAAATCATATGTAAGCTATATGATAAATTTAACTAAAAAAATTTCCAAAATTGTTTTTTTCCTTCATAAACCATTTTCTTAAAAACAATAAGATAAAAAAATGATATTTTAAACTAAAGGACTAAACGAATCACTTTAAGGAACTATTATGACTCTTCGTCCTTTTATATATCAACTATTGAGATTTAAAAGGAAAATTTTCTTTTTCAACTCCTTATAAAGTTCAATCATTAAAATATAAAATGTAAAATATTTCTGAATGAGATTTAGTTTATATATTTTTCAATATATGTAAAATTTATATTTTATTTTTCAACTTACAAATTATAACTAATGTATAATTAAAAATGTGGGCTAAACTACCTTCTGGTTTATAGAAATTATAGCTAAAATCTTAGCTCATTTAATTTTAATTTTATGTGAGTTGAATTAAATCATATATCTTTCAAATGAGAGATGAATATTTTATGAGTAGGTTTATTTGCTTTGAAAATAAAAATATTTATAATTTTGTTTAAGTATAAAAATATTGGTATAAATATTATATTTTGATTATATTTTTTAAAAAGAAAAAGAAATAAAAGGACTAAGGATCACTTAAATCTATTATTTTTAACAAAAGTACACTTTATAACCATACTTATTAGTTGAGGTAGTACATGTCTACTACTTTTATAAAAAATATGGTATAAATTCATTTTATAAAGTAATAAACATGTGTTGTCCTATTTGTCTACTTCAAAAATTAGACAGTATAAGTGTATTACTTTACAAAATAGACTTTTGTGATCATTTTTATAAATGTATTGAAATTGTATTATCACACCTAATATGTAAGGAAATAAAATATATTTTTGTTAAATGTAATAGAATTAGGATACTTTTTTCAAAATAAAAATGATATTTTTAAATGTGTTTTTTTAGGGTGACATTATAATAATTAATTTTGATAAAATAATTATGTTAAATAAACTCATAAGTTAATTTGAACTTATTAACAATGGGAGTTGATTTTTTTTAGCTCATTAGTTGATGATTATTTAACACCACTAGCTACGTTAAATATCAACAAACGCATAATTGAGTGAAGTTTACAACCTATATATATTAATTAATGAGAAAGAAAATATATTAAATAATAAGTAAAATAATACAATAATTATTGAAATATTAAAAAAAATAAAAAATATAGAAATCATGTAAATGGATAGTATCTTTCAATTCTTATGCTTTCCCTTTCAATAATCAAATATCTTTGTCTATTCTACTTCTTTTTTTCTTTCCAAATTCTACTTTAAATTTGCAGACGTTTCTTGTTAAAAGAAATAATGAGCATCTAAATTAATACAATTACCGAATTTATGATGATGGTATATACTCGATTTTATATTGAAAACAATTTTTTAAAATATAATAATCATAACATATTAATTTAACTGGATACCATTAATTATAATTTAATCAATTATCACTAAACATAGATAATATGAGATACTTTTTGAATGAATTAATAGAGTAATCACGAGAAACATCATTATAAAATTAATGTCAATATTTGACTAGGATTTACTTGTTAGGTCGCGAGGTTTTGTTGTTAAAATCATTTGAAATTAAATATTTAATTAAGATTGAATCCAAGTCCTTATATACTAATTGTTAGAGATGTTACTATCATGTATTCAAGAGAGGTACATCATATCATCAGTCACATATTTCCTACCTAACAAATAGTACGAGTCTATTGTAGGTATTGTGAGGGTGTAGTTGTCAACCATGTTAATGTACCTGGTTACATGAAAGTTTGAATGTGTACAAGAATATTAAGAAGTTATAAAAATATTCAATATTATTTAAAAATTTATAATAATTAAATAATATGAAGTTGAATTAATGATTTTGATTATTAATGGATTTAAATTATTATAATTTAATTTGAAAAACGTTAAAAATGAAGTTCAATTTAATGATTTTGATTATTAAATGGACTTAAATTATTTAAGTATATAATGAGTTTGATTGAGGATTGATAATTGATTGAAAGGGAAATATGATAACTTCTTTTTTAATTTGATTTTTTTTTTCGAAATATTTTTTCATATGCATAGTTATGGTAATTGATTGAAAGGGAAATATGATAAACTTCTCTTTAATTTGATTTTTGTTATTTTTTGAAATATTTTTTCATATCCATAATTATTTTAATACTGTAATTATTATTTAAATTTAAATTTGTTAATTAATAAAACTCATGTGAATGAAGTTGTCAATACAAGAACAATTGATGAAAAATTTAAAGTTTTTTTCTACTTTCTACCAAACTGAAGTAATTTTAATAGTAATTTTCAAAATAAATTAAAATTGATATTTTTAGAGTAATAAAAATTAACAACAGAATAATTTAATTTTTTTATAATTTAATAAAACTATCTATTTAAAATTTATATTATTTAATTAATTTAAAAATAATTATGATGGAATGAGAAAATTATCAAATTATCAAATAATAGTCCAGCCAGAAAGTACGTTGTAGATGCTGATCTTAGCTGCTTTTATGAAGAATTTGTTTTGTCTAAGCAGGGACAAAATGCGAACTGTACGTGATACAAGTTATAAACTTATAATTGCAAAATGTCATTTGTCGTATCATGATTAATTCACTTCACATTTGTCCAAGATTCAGCCTTACCCATACTGAATGATTCTATCATCTTTCTTTCTTTTTTTCTTTCTAAATAAGGCTAAATATGAATCAACATTCTTAAAATTTAATTAATTTTGAATTCGTTCTAAAATTTAAAAATAATATATTAAAATATTATATAATATTAATTTTAGTGTAGATTAATACTTAAAATATAATATTATTAACGATATTGTGATTTCTTAAATAATTTTTAAAATTTCGAATACGTAATTGATATAAAATATTATTTTTAAAAGAAAATTAATAATTAACAATATATATATATATATATGATGTCATTGACCTTGACCTTCTTTTTATTTTCTTTAATTTGTAAAACAATACAAATAGTTATTAATGATGTTAGATTAATAAATTCAATATTGTAAATTATTAGTTTTGTCTTAAAAATTTATGTTTTTTTCTTTTATTTCCTTGTAAGTCACAACACAAAATAAGTATAATTAACTAATGAAATGAATTAAAGTGAACTTAAAACATAGTTTTTAATTTTTTTTAGATTTTAAAAACAATAAAAAGTATAAGTTTAAAATCAACTGATTTTAAACGTTAAAATAAAATTAATAACCAAAGAACACTTATTTTAAAAACAGTGTTCAATTACAATAATTTAAAAACATAATTACTTACAAAACAGAAATTTAATAACGTTGATATTCCTTAGTTCATAAAATAATATAGAAATTGAGAAGACAATATCATAAAGGGTGAAGTGTAAATATTAAAAGTATTATATATTTTTTTCCTTCAAACTTTAACAAACTTTTTTAAAATTTAAATAATTTTTTTATTTTCAAATACACAAAGTAACACATTAAATAAAAAATATTATTTAAAGTTTAATCAAAATAATTTGCTAAAAGATTTGAGTAATTTTTAATTAAAAATTATTTCATTAGATATATATATACTAAAAAATACAAATATATATGTATCGTATGTACAATTTCAAATATTTAATAAAAAGTTAGATGAAAATTTAATTTTAGAGCATATTTTTTACAAACAAATAAATTTAAATGCATATATTTTAAATAAATATACTAAATAACCGGAGAAGTAAAGAAATGGACTAATTACATAACACAACCCTGTCATAAATCATACATTATATCGTCCATTTCTTTACTGATATCAGTTGATAAATGAGCAAGAGATAATTCTCAGTTGGTAAAGCCCAAAAAATAGAGATCAAATTTATAATCAGGAGGAGGAGTAAAGTCATAGAATCATGTATTAATGATAAACTTGTGGTGCCTTGTGACTTGTGTTAACAGATATACACAGTTGCAAACTCCAAAAATAATGTACGTGTTAATCTTTTATAATGTAAAAAAATAAAAAAATAAAGTTGAGTTTGGAACCCACACCTCCTAAGTTTCAACGTTAACAAATAATTTTATGAGTTATTTTATTTATATTACATATATTTTAGTCAATTTACTTTTACAATGAACATTTAAGACACTCTTTAAATAAAATTGGTACATATTCACTTTTTAAATAATATATTATTATTTTATTAATAAAATTTCTAACATAATATTAAATTATATTTTATCGGAAAAAATGTAATTTTTTTTTCTTCTATATACCCTTACATCCTTTTTTGGAACCATTTTTCAACTACATTTTTTTTTATAGATTTTTTTTTATCAATTCTCTCTACTATCTTCCTAATCGAAAAGAAAACAAATTATTATATACCAACCACCGTACCAACTCCAACTTTTTTGGAGTAGCTAGTATGTTGGCTGACATAATTTAGTTCATTTTTTTTTAATAGTAGAGAATTGAAAAAAGAATCTATAAAAAAAATAAAGAGAAAAAAAATCTATAAAAAAATAAAGAGAATGTAACTAAAAATGTTAATATTTTCAATTTTATGGGTGAAAATAGCTCCAAATTAAAATAGGAAAGGGTATAAAGAAGAAAAAACCTTAAAATAATAATTTTATCTCTATTAAATATATTTTATTATTATGTCAAAAAAAATTTAACAAAATAATATTATATCGTTATTGGGTAACTCATTTAATTTTTTTATTAAATTCATTTAAATTATTTAAACATATAGGTCATGTTTGATAACCACTTTAATTTTTAATTTCTAAATTTCAGTTTTAAAATATTTTGAAAATAAAAAAGAAGTTATTTGATAACTAATTTCTAATTTAAATTTGGAAAAGTAAAAATATAAAATTATATATTGTTTAAAAATTTTAACTTTTTAATCTGAGTTGTTCTAAGCTTAATTAAGTATAAGTTACAATAAATTACTCAAAATTATAAACAATTTTTTTTTAAAAAATAGACTTTAGAACTTCCTAATGGTATATGAAATTATTCATTGTGAGGTAATAAGTTTATATTTTAAAAACGAGTCAAAAAAATTCTACCCAATTTAAACAATTATTAGTAAAATGAGTATAATTTTCTATAAAAAAAACTCAAAATCACAAACCGTAAAATCTATTAAAAATTGGACTTTTAGAAATTTCAAATAGTAAATGAAATAACTAATAAAATTTAATGAATCAGTGTAGTTTATACTTTAAAATTAAGTAAAAAAATATTATTTTGAATCTGAATGATTTTTATTAAAATATGTATGACTTTTTATAGAAAACTCAAAATAACAAATCTTAAAATTTATTAGAAATTAAGTTTCTAGAATTTTTTTAATGATGTATGAAATGATTCATAAAATTTTATGAATTAGTAAAATTCATATTTTAAACATGAGTAAAAAATATTTTTCTGAATTTAAACAAGCATTTGTAAAATGTACATTAATTTTTATAAAAACCTCAAAATCACAAATCATAGAATTTCTTAGAAACTAGACTTCTATAGATTTTTAATGATATGTGAAATAAATAATAATATTTTGTGAATTAGTACAATTTACAATTCAAAATTGTTTAATATAATATGAATAATATTTAATAAAATGAGTATAATTTCTCTAAAAACATAAAATCTAAAATGTAAGATTTCTTATAAAATAGATTATTTGATATTTTTATTGATATATAGATTAATTATAAATTAATACAATTTAAATTTAATACAATTCATATTTTAAATATGACAAAAAAATGTTATTCTAAATACGAACAACCATTAATAAAATATGCATAATTTTTTTTTAGATAACTATTGTCTCTTTTGGAGAACATAAAACGTGTAAGCATACAAGGTCACAAATAATAAAATTTGATAAGTAAGTTATCGTTCCCACAGAGATTTCTTACTATAGTTTGTTGAGTATTAAAATTATCTCTCTCTAATTTTATCCAAAACGATCATTGATTCGAACAAATTTAAAAAAAGAGTTTAATAACAAAATAAAAGAAATCTAAGATTGCAATTTTTCACCAAATTAATCAACTCAAATCATGTTATTTTCTTTTGATTTATATTTTTCAGTACATTTAATTTGTCAACCGAAAACTTTTAATTTTATTCATATATCTCTTCCGAGCTCTGTACAAACACACCTCGTTCAATTAATTCATTATATTCCTATGAGAATTAAATTCACCAAGATTCATTACGTTCTAAGTTCTCAAATGAACACACATACAATTAGGTTATATTCATATCCTTCATCATACATGTTATTCTATCTATGAGCAATATACACAAAAATGTCTCTTCCAAGTTTATTTATGTGCCACGGATAATTTGATAAAATTCGTAAATAATCAAAAGCATTAAGAACAAAATAAAATAAACAACTCAAACGTCTTATAAATCGTTCAAAAATAACTAAAATCAAAGCTTCTTAAATTTAGATCAAATGCAACCCTAGAAAAATTAAATTACTTCATAAATTTAAAATAAAATTACAGCAGATACAGAAAAATGAGATGAAGAAAAAAGAAAATTAAAAAATCTCTTAGCACAAATATTTGGCACACGCAGAACACAACAGAAGCAAAAAAAAATGGCTTCTGCGTATTCTGCAGTCCAAAACCGAAAATACAAAAAATCTCAAAAACTAAAACACTCCAAAAACTTTTTTTACTCTCTCATCCTATCCCATTTTATAACATCAAATTTAAAAAAAAATACATTAAAAATTATATTTTTTTTATACACGCGGGGGACAGATAGGTGTGGAGAAATTAATTAATTAAGACGCGTGGGGAACAAAAAATGGTATGGAAAACATAAAATTGTATCGAAAACGAAAACTGTGGAATGTGCACGTCGCTGCTCATTTTTTAAATTCACGCTGCCACATGTCGACTTATGATTCGTTGCAAGGATTAGTAAGGACACGTGGCAGCATTTCATTCGCTGAAGATCCGGTTGCACACAGAGATCAACGTACGGGAGTAGAGACGCGCGAAACGTGAGGGGCAGCGGCTAGACATGTCAGACACGTGGGTCCCGCCTAAATTTTGACCCACAAATTTAATTCAAATTACATGTTAAACTTTCTTTAATTACAGTTAAGTGCTTTTCTAATTTAAATTAAATTTTTAATCTTTTAATAATTAAAATTAAGCCCGATTTTAATTTAAATTATATTTTTGACTTTTATAAATTGCAATTAAGAACTCTATTATTTGAAATTATATTTTTGGACATAAATTTGTAATTAATTAAGTTTTCGATACAAATTATTTAATTTCTTAAAATAAAAAAATAGTAAATACTAATTTATTAAACTAAAATTATGAATAACATACCAATTATAATTAATAAAATAGATGAAAATAATTATATAAAATACAGTTATCAATAACTCAAAATCACAAACAATACAAAATTTTATAAACTAGACTTCTATAAATTTCTAGTTATATATGAAAGTAATTATAATATTTTTTGAATCAACATATTTTATATTTCAAAGTGTTTAATAGAATATGAACAATATTCAATAAAATATAAATTTCTAGTTGTATATGAAAGTAATTATAATATTTTTTGAATCAACATATTTTATATTTCAAATTGTTTAATAGAATATGAACAATATTCAATAAAATATGTATAACTTCTCTAAAAAAACTTAAAATCTTAAAATGTAAGATTTTTTATAAAATAGTTTATTTGATATTTTCATTGATATATAGTTTTAATTATAAATTAATACAATTTAAATTTCAAAATTGAGTTAATGATCATTTTTTTCATCTCAATTATATTATGTATGATTTTTAAGTTAATGTTTGCCTTGAAATTTTATATTTATAAAAGTATCCTAAAATAAATATAATTTAATATTATCTTTTTTTATTTTCAAAAAATAGTTGTTATTTTTCAATTTGATTAATATTAGTATTTTTGTCAACTAACAATTATATTTTGATAATTTTTTGTCTTATTTATTAACTTTTTAATTTAATAAATCTTTATGAATTGAACTAGTAAGTTACTTATTTAAACTCATGAGCTAAATTAGTTGGGCTTTTTTAACCAACAAGCTTATTTAGCTAACTTTTAATTAGTTGAGTTGAGTTAATAAGCTTCTTTGATATATCTATTTATAGGAAAAAGTAAAATAATAAAAAATAGGGATCAATAATTAGAAATACATTTTAAATAAGAATAAATACATTGACTTATTAATAATACTCTTTTATTAGTTTACAGTGATTTGATAGCGATACGAGTAAAAATTAGATTTAAAGTTATTTTAGTCTTATATATATATATGTCTATATTTTTATTTTTATTTAAATTGTCCTTTTAAGTGCTAAATATGTTATTTTTATTCTTTTTACTGTTATATGTAAATATATAATATATTGGATTTTCATTAGAAATATTAAATAAAATATAAATAAGATGAGACAATCAATTGAACATCTCTGCCTAAAATACCTATACACATATTTGGAAAATAAAATTCACAATAATCAATATTAATTTATAAAATAAAAAAATCTTCAATTATAATAAGATATCAAATTCCAATAAATTTTATCACAATGAAATAACAAATTCTTTATCTTAATGCAATATCAAACTTTAGGGTAAGTGGCATGAATTAGACCATTTAAACTATTTTTAATTAGATTGTGTACTTCACTTGATAATTAATTATAATTTATTGATGAAATATAAAAATGTTATTGCCATATCGTACAGTTAATAAAAAGTGAGAGTTAGACGTCGAAGTTCGTGGCCGTCGTCTTACTCTTTTATTTTTTTTAAATATTTTTATGCGTTAAATATTAATATAATTATAATAATTATTGTTACAATATTTTTTAATTATAATTTTATTTAATAATAATAATATTAAAATATAATTATATATAAAAATATAGTAGATAATTTATATATTTTTGAATTTTTTAGGCGTTAAATGTTATTACAATCACAATTATTATCATCACAATAATTTTTTTGTAAAAAATAATTTTATTGATATTGAAATGTAACTAAATATATAAATATAATAATTATATATATTTTTTTGTAGTTATATTTATTAAAAAAATATTATGAAAATATCATTATAAGATATATAAAATAAATTTTATTTATAACAACTTATTATAATATTACAATTAATATAATAATTATTTATAAATTAAAAAAATATACTTAATTGTCTTAACTAATATGATTACTACATCTATTATGATATTACTAGCTAGTAGTAAGATTTAGTCTTCCATGTTATTAGTCGTCGTGTGGCTCACTTTTTACCATTTTTGAATATTTTTGTGTTAAATATCACAATAATTATAACTATTATTATCACAACATTCTTTAATTATAATTTTATTTAACGATAATAATATTTAAATATAATTAAATAAAATATAATAGAAAAAAAATCATATACTTTCTTATTTTGTAATATTTTTGGGTGTTGAATATTATCACAATAATTTTTAATTAATGATAATTTTATTCTTATATTTTTTTAAATAAAATTTAACAAAATATGTTATAATAATATCCATTGTTTTTTTTTTCAACACGTTCACTGTGTTCACTCACTTAGTAACAAAGTAGAAACAAACAATTATACACTTTGTATTGGATGGGACCGAAACATCCATATGGGTAAATTGTTTTTTTTTAAACTTCATATTTAAACTCCATATGTTAAGACAATACATTTTAACATAGATTTCATTTCAACGTATTAAAGTTTTAAAATTTAAATTTTATTTACACATATATGAGTTTTAAAAAAAATTATATTTTATACAATTAAACAAAGAATATAAAAATACTTTACATTATTCTACATTAAAAATTAATTTTGTTATAAAATAAAAGTAATTATTTCTTTATCCTCAAACATTACAAAAAATAAGTTATAATTGTTTTATGTAAAATGATGAATAGCATGACACTTTAGTAATTTTAATTTCACAAATTTAATACATTAGTTACATTCATAATTCAGGAATTAATCAATGGAATACCCATACGCAGATTTTAACATTTTACTAAAAAAAAAAGAAGAACTGACAGATAATATTGTGAGAAGAGAAAACTTACAAACGTCCGTTCAAATGGTGGTTGGAGGTGGCCGGAAATATAAAACGAAGGTGGCGCACGGTTAAGATTTTGGGAGAAAAGTGACTCGAGTGAGGAAAGGAGAGGAAGAAGCAGATCGAAAACTGGAAATTTGCGTACTAAATGAGATAGGGCATATATTAGGTGGATAGCGTCGGTTGTCCACGTCAACCGACACTATGTTACGTGGATAGCGTCGGTTGACGTGGACAACCGACTTTAAATTCATTAAAAGTCAGTTTTTTGTAAAAACCGACTTTAGACATCGACTTATATACCTCTTTTTGTAGTAGTGATTTCATAAAATTAGTATACTTTAGTCACATTATTGTTATATTTTGGACTCTTTAATCATTTATAGTAAAAAAATTTAGTTTTTTTTTCTTGCAAAAATATGAGTTGAATTAAAATGAATCTTACTAATAAGGACCTACAAGTTGATGTTTAAAAATAAAAATGTCTCAAAAATTAAAAAAAAAAGAAAAAAAATTAAATTAAAATTATCAAAATTTGTCTAAAATAATTAAAATGTTTACAAATATAAAAATAATATGATTAAAATATCAATTTAAAGTAAAATTATTAATGTATCTAATTTGTGAAACTAAAGTAACATCAAGTATATTTTTTAATAAATTATCTTCAAATTTTATTGAAAATAAAAGAATAAAATAATTTATACATGAATTAAAAACTAATAAATTTTGGATAAAATATTAATCGAAACTAAATTATATAACCCTAAATTATAGTATAGTTAAGAATAAACTTTAAATCATAAAATTATAATTATTTTTAAATTTTACAAATTTTTCATAATTACAACTTATTGCATATGTGGCCACAAATGTATTTAAACTTTGACTCGTGCATATGCTATAAGTTATTTAAATTTATATTATATGTGGACTTGTTTATGGTGTTAGATTATGGGGTTCTTCTGTGCTGTGTTTGAAATTTCAATTTCCTTTGAAAAATTGAATTTCATGGAAAAATCTTAAGTTTGACACCAATAAAAAATACCGGGTGGGGGATCAGAAAGGATGCCCTTGGTTTTGATCCCATTTTCTTATAATTTTTTTAAAAAATATATTACATGATTTGTTAAATTTTAGATTCAAATAAAATAAATTTTGACCAAAAATAATATTTTCATTAATATATCAATACTTTAATTAAAATATATCATACCATAATTATTATAATAATTTTAAACTAACAAAAAAATTAATAATAACTGTAAATTGTTAACTAAATATAAATTTATTAGATTTAGTAACATAACAAATAAATATATTTAAAAATTTATCCTTACCACGTTTTATATAGTAAAATATAGATGATTATTTCTCCTTTTATTATCTCTATTTTTTTTCCAGCTCAATAATCACTACAATTTTTTTCCCAATTAGGAGAAATTAACAACCGTGAATGATTTAATTTTACCATCTCTCCCCAACATATAAATTAAAAATAATACTAACATTAATAAATGATTAAGATTTAAACAACAATAATTTTAATCTATAAAACTATTGAGTCAAATTACTAAAATTTAATGATAAATATTTGGTTATATGTTATTTTTTGAAGTAGGTTTTTGTATTATATTGATTCCTAATATTTAAAACACATAATTTAATTTTTAATTTTTAAAAATTTATATAGAATTTGATACTTAATTTTTCTACTGACATAAAATTATTCCATAATTTTTTCAAATTTTTTGTTAAATTAAAAAAAATATAAAAGATTAAATTATAAGTTTTAAAATATTAAAAACTAAATATTGTTTTAAGATAAAAGGTTAAGAAATAACCAAAAACATAAGCTTTAGAATTGTCATCTAATTTTAAATTTTAATAATATTTATATTATTAATTTAAACTATTGTATGATTAAAAAATATGTTAAATTTATTGATAAATATTATTAGTATCTAGAGCACTCTTTAATGATGAATACATATTTATATATAATTTTTACCCTTTTATTTTTCTTTTATTTCGTGGATGCTATGGGATTTATACATAATTATCTAAAGAAATAAGAAATTATAAAAGAATAATAATTTAAAAATTTATAATAATAAAAATAATATTAAATTTAGTTAAATTAAATTGTATTTAATATTATTTAGATTTAAATGATTATATTTTAATTTTAAAAATGTTAAATTGGATGATATTTGATGCAAAATAATGTCTTAATTTTATGTTTAATAGTAATAATATATTAGAATTTTTTTAATAATAAAAATATATGAGTTAGATTTAAAATATATTATGTTTATAATTATATATTATAACGATGTTATTGTTGTTATTATTTTTTTGGGTGATGTTTTATAATTAGGTTATTTGTATCGTTTAATTCCTCAAATTAGAAACTATCATTTATATATAAATTTTTAATAATTATATAAATGAAATTTAATATGAAGTATTTTAAAAAAAATGAACAATAATAAAATTCAAAAAAATATATTTAAAAATATATTTTAATTTTAATAAAAATTAAAAATTAATAAAATATTAAAATAAAATAATAATAATAATCAACAAATATTAAAAGATAAATATTTTTAGAAACTATCATTGAATACTTGTGTTTTAGACAAGTTAAATCACTTACTAAAAAATAATAATATTTTAATAAAAATTATTAAAATAGTTTAATTTTTTATTGATTTTTTTATAAAATTAAGAAATTAAATGAAAATAATTTTAATTTAAATGATATTTTCTTGTAATTATTTTTAAAGGACTTATATATAAGAGTATTGACAATTGGTTCTTTCCGAAACAAAGCATGGCCTTTTGCTACCAAAGAACGAAAACTCGTTATTCTTTTTCCAGGTAAAAATAAAAAGAGGATCACACTCATACAAATTTTCACTATCCAATCAATCACTCTCCGATTTCTATTTTCATTTCTTGTTCACATTTCGATCTCTATATCTCTATATATATATATATATATATCTCCTCCTCTTGCTCTGTTGTGTTAATACTGATAGATCTCGACACCGAGGTGTGAGTTTAGTTCATTAATTCTACTTCAGTAAGAAGAAGGGGAAGCTTCACAAGGGAAATCGATAGAAGAATCTGAGAGTAGTTAAGGATTAAGTGTGAGTTTAGTCCATGGGACTGAGGAGAATTTATTGCTGGGAAAGATCATGAAGGTTTATATCTCGACATCAGGGATAAAGAGACTCGCCATATCGAATACTTCCGGAGGCGGAAAAGGTTTGCCGACGGAAACAGAAACCACGAGGACTCGCCGGATTTCCAGCCGGACTGTGTTGCCGGTGGTGTTGGTTCTCGCGATCTTTTTGCCCTTCCTTTTTGTTCGAATTGCGTTCTTAGTTCTCGAGTCTGACCCTGCTTGCTCTTTCACTCTTGGTAAACTATTTTCCCTTTTCCTTTTTAAATTACATTTTGGACCAATTTTTAGGTGTATTTTTTGTTTGTTTTGACAGAAAATTAGAATGTGTTATTCTTTCAGATTAATAGTAGAATTGAATAAATTTCAACTGTCAGTATGTTCCGGTCCCCCCCAACCCAAAAAAACAAATATAATAATAATTATACGTGAATGTTGAACCCAACATATATTTTACCATCCAATTTTTATTTTATTTGTATTAAAAAATATATGTTTTTTAAGTTATCAAAAATATATTTATTATATTAAATTATAAAAAATATATGTATAATACATGAATATTAAAAATGAAACTCATCGATAAGTTATAGTATCCATTTATTCATATTTTTTACTGGTAGCTTTCGATTCCTATTTCCTATTCAACATATCATGAATAAACTAGAATTATCTAAAATTAATATAAGAATGAATATAAAATTATAGGATAAATAATAAATGAATGAATATAGAACTTTGAATATATCTATACCGGACTATGAATACTACTGAAATATTATAAAAAATTTCCGGATCGAGGATGCCCTGAATTGTTGTATTTAATGTTGTCCTAATTAAATTGTTTGACCAATTTAGACATTTTGGCCGCAGGTACAATTGCATACGTCATTAATGCATTAAGATTTACCATTATGCCTTGAGGTCCTTAAACATAATGGTTTTGCTTATATATCGCTTCTTTATATATTAATTATATTTATTAATAACATTATTTCATATTATTTATAATGAATTTAATTTTTTATATTATAAATGTATCTTCATCAAAATTAATTTTATAATTTATTTAATACAATTATGTAGATATTTTTTATATTACTGATTTGTGATTCATCTCCAAAGTGAGATTATACACTTTTCCTAAAGGTGTTGGTTTCCAATTCGTTAAATTTTTTTTTTGTTTGTTTTATGGCCTTGTGCCTTACTTCTTATTTTTGTTTTGGGTTTTGGCCTTTTCGCTTAGACTGTATTGGATGGAGATTCTTCGGCGGGACCGGTTCATCCCTGGTAAGTATTTTCCTTGCTTTTACTAAATTGCTCCTTTAATTTTAAATTTTGCAGCATATGCGTTATAATTAGAGTAACACTATTTTCCTAATTCGAACCGTTATGGATAAAATATATATTTTTTAATTATATGACTATTTTATTTAATAATAATAAAATTATAGTGTGTAATCACAATAAAATATATACTACTTTATTATGATTATACAATATCATTATACATTTAAAAATAAGAACTATTCATTAGTTTAAGTATAAGTGATGAGTTATTCTCAATTAATTTTATTGATAATTATTTTAATAAAATAATAAGAAATTATATATTTCAATAGAAATTATTGCAACTCATTAGAGTGAAACACCACATAAGTACCAATAAATAATTTCTATTTTAAATTATACAATCCAACTAGAGTAAGGTATGAACGAAGCTATGTGGTTGTTAATGACTGGATTTAATGCACTGTTGAGTTTTTTCTTCTTTTTCTCTGACCATCGGGAATATGCGCTATGGCTTGAGAGTGCAATTGGTAATCAAATTTTTATTTTTATTAGTATTTTAGATTTGTTTAAAAAACTCAAGAATAATGATATTTGCATTGTTATAATTAATTTTTATTATTATAATTAAGTTTTATTATTGATAATTTTATTCGCTAATAACGAAACTATAATGTAATTAATTTTATGGATATAATAGACAGTGAATCATTTCTATTGTGATAATAATAAAATTGATTATGATAATATTATTATTTAGATTTAAACACAAATAAATTTAATTTTTTTACTTCTTAATTAATAAATAATAAAATAAGAAAAAATGTTTATTTATTGAAAACACTATGGTTCTTTTCATTATGTAAAGTTCATTTAAAATGAAAGAAGAGATGTATCATAAAATAGTTTATATATATATATATACGATCTCTAATAATTGAAAAAAAAATATAAACTCAAAATTTTATAAAAATGCAAAAAATTAAAGTAATTCATGTTTAATTAGTATTAAAATGGTGTAACGTGAGAATATGTGAATAATCTTTTAATTTATGTTAGTCTTAATTATCTATCCGAATTTAAGAAAAACAATCAATTTTTAATTCTTTTATTTATAAGCTTTATTCAGAGTAAGGTGGTATCGCTGGGAGTTCTATTAACTAATTTAATGAATGAGATATATTTATGTTTGACATATCATATTCATGAGTTTTCAACATAAAAAATCAACAAAATATATCATTTTAATTAAGAAATTTGCTCGAGAAGTTAATATAGTGTGATATTTTATTTGTGTTAAATTAAGTGAATAAAATTAAAATAAAATAATATTGTATTGGGTTTCTTCATGTCATCATATCAATTTTTATTCTTTAATAAATAATTATGTGTCATTTGATGCATTGTTAAATAATATAGATTATATTATAATTAAGTTGTGTTGTTAAATTAATTTTTTTATTTAAAAAAATAGTGCAAAAATTAACAAATGGAAAATGTATAAAAAGAAAAATAAAAACAAAAAATTGCTATAATTCGAAACATCGAGCCTTTTTTTTTCAAATTGTATTGAGTATGGTTGAACGTAGGAATAAAGTCTTCTAAATATGAAGGAGAAAATATTGGCAAAGTTGGTTTAAATTTTCTTGATTAAAATTTAATGGGCGGCAAAGTTGGTTTAAATTTTCTTGATTAAAAGTTAACGTGTGAATACTAGTTGTTACTTATTAAGTAGATATCAAATTAAAAATTTATTTTATTAAATAATATAACATCTTAATATTTATAACAATTAAAATTACATTCCAATAATATTAAATAACATAAAATTAAAAAGTTTTAATATTTATATATCCAATTGACGATATTTAATGTGAAATAGTTAATTGAAATTTAATAAAAAAAATATATTAATCAAATATAGAGAGTATTTTGTGACTACAAGTTGAAGGTATTTTAGTTTTATTGTTTTTATGAAAGTATATAAAGAATATGAGTGTTTTAATTCTAAAAGTTTAATCTAATAATTATAGAGATTTTTTATTACTTATAAATTCTATTATATTATTGTTTTTTTATTATTAAATTTTTATTTTCTCTGACTTCTTACCCGAAAGTGTAAGTGTTTTGAACAAATATATATTTTTAATTTATTTTATTATATTTTAGTTCTATTTTAGATTTTTTGTCGTATTAACATTCAAAGTTTATATGAACCATATACACCTTTATTTTTATAAAATTTATTATTATAATTTTTTTTCCTGATAATATTCCACTATCTTTTTGTCAATAATGATATTGTTATAATTTTTTTTATTATAATCTTAACAAAAATATTGAAAATTTACATTTATCCTTATTATTTAATTATATATAATTATTATTAAATAAAATTATTATTAATAAATAATAATTAAATTTTTTACTATATATATATTTTTTAATATCTAAAATGTATTCGATTCCTTATAATTTAAATATAAATAAGAAGAAAAGAGAGAGACTAAGTTAGTAAAAATTAATATATTAAAATATTAAAATAGATAAAAAAATTGATGATAGATATAAAATTAAAAAAATTAATAATTGATGAAATCTTTAATTAGTCATTTTTTAATACGAGACTTAAGTGGGTTTTTTTTTTACTGCTTTTCACATTTTTAAGACAAACACCAAATTATAAGGTCAATAAGAATTAATATAAAAAGTTCAACAGTGTAGGGCATTTGCAAAGTAACCATTCTTCTGAAAAAGAGACAAAAGTGTCATTTTTGTCATTCTTGTAAATATTTTATTTCTCTTGCTTCAGTCGATACATTTTATTTTTTTAAAAAAATTCCTTTTAATTTTTTTCTAATCCTCTTATTTTTCTTATGCTCCGTATCCTATTGTAATATGTAAATTTCATTCGTACGTAAGACAGCACCGTCTGAAATAATAATTTAGATAATATTTATCATTAATATAATTTTAAAACTGCAGGATTTAATCTTATTAAAAACGTGTATAATTTTTCTCAAATAATTTTTTTTAAAAAAAACTTAACATTTCCTTTAATCGTTTTGGTTTGGATGGCATTTTCGCCATAAAAAAATTATGAAGAACAAACCACAATCATGGATATGCGCACATTACGGAATTGTCGGCATTGCAATTCCATGGTTCCACGAGTAGTTTTCCTAGATACGTGGCAAGTTGTACGGCAGTCATATTTCATTGTTTTTATTTATTTTTTATCAGATCCTATTTCATTATCTGAAAAATGCTTTTTGTCGGTGGATACATTTATCAATATATTATAATATAATTTATTATTAATATACACGTTATTATAATTATTCAAACCTCTTACACTTTTTAATTTAACATCTAAATAAAATATTACCAAGTTGTGCATATATCAATAAGATATCGAAAAAGAAAAAAAAAATGCAGTAATTAATTGGCCAACAATGAGTAAACTGTTTCGTTATTATATATAAAAAAAAGAGTAGCTGTTTCGTTTGGCACACGAACAAAAGAGACCATTCACTCTTTTTAAGAATATAGGTATGAGAGCAAATGCAAGTCACGTGACCCATATGTTAACTAATTATATTATTTAATAATATTAACATAATTATTTTTATCATTGTTATAATAAAAATTTATAAATTATATAATATATTTTTATCTCATGATAAATTTGTTATTAACGAAGAATAATTGGAATAACAATCTAATTTTCAATATGAATCCCTATTTAATTTAAATGTGTTTTCAAAATTATTTGTTAAAAATAATATAACTCAAATTTCTTAAAAAAATTGAAAGTTTTTAATTATCTTAGTTAACTTATGTTTAAAAATATCAAAATATACTATTAAATAAGTTCACATTTGGTAGCTCGTATTGGAATTTTAAGATCACATTTGGTTCATAAAATGAAATTAGAATAAGAATGGAATGTGAAGAAAATAATATTATTATTATGTTTCCTTTGACTACTAGAATAAAAGATATAATAAGTATTATAATATTTGGTTTACAATTAGAATAAAATAAAAAACATTGTATATTATTTTAATATTTTTATATTCAATAAAAATTAAATAATATTATTTAATTGTTATTTTTTTTGTAAAAAAAATACATTATTAAAATCATTATTTTTCTAAATAATTATTACTTAAAAATAAAATATATTATTAAAATTATTATTTTTCTAAATAGGATTTTGGGCTTTGGGATTTATGGGTTTATGATTTAGGGTATAAGGTTTAGGGTTTAGGGTTGGGATTTTAGGATTTAGGTTTAGGATTTATGATTTAAAGTTTAGGATTTAGGGTTAAAATTATTATTTTTCTAAATAGGGTTTAAGATTTAGGGTATAGGGTATAGGGTTTAAGGTTTATGGTTAAAATTATTATTTTTTTAAATAGAGTTTAAGATTTAAGGTATAGGATATATGATATATGATATATGATTTAAGGTTTATGATTTAGGGTTATATTTGAAGTTGAGGTAAAATTGAAATTAAAATTTAACATTGGGATATAATCATGATTCCTAAGGGAGTAAGATGAAATCATGATTATGTCTCTTTTAAAAATTGATTCCATTTTATTTTTAATATATAACACAACTAAACATAAAATTATAAGGATTCAATTTTAATTCTATTTCATTTCTAACAACCAAATACCACCTAAAAGAATAGAAAAATGGATGAAAAAGAAATGGTTAGAATTGTAAACAAGAAGAGTTGAAAGTAAATTTCTTTGATTGTGTTTGCTTATAATATGTGAAGTTGGAATAAAAATGATTTTTTTATTAAAATGTATTGTTAGTGTAGTAGTAATTATTTTTAAAGATTTTGGCTAAAATGGAAAACAAGAATTTAGTGAGTTGAAAAATGAAAAAATTAATGTTACATAAAATTTGATAACATCTGTACTCTTAGTTTAGTTCTTTATTTACCTCTACAATATAATAAATTACGTGTTAAATTCATGTGTCCCACATCTATATAAAATAAATATGGGATGAATAAATCATTATATCTAAAACATAATTTTTTTTATTAATTATCATGTGACTTAATGACATATGCTTGTGTTCTGAAATTGTTCCAATAAAATGTGAAGATTTAATATAAAAATAAAAGGTGAAAAAAGAGCATAAGAAGATATAAAAAACAAAAACAAACAAAAAAGAAAAATGAGAAAAATATTGGCCTTAATTAAGCCAGTTTTTATATATAGAGATAAAAATTATAATACTTTTACAAGTAATTTATTTTTATTTTCACAATAATAATTTTTAAATTTTATTATATTTTAATGATACACTAGGCTTTATTAGAGTAGTAAAGGTTTGCATTTTTTCGATTCTTACTGAGTGTTTCTTTTAATAAAAAGAAAAGTTACAATTTATTATTTAATAAAATTTTCATTAAATGAAGAATAATTACAACAAAATAGTTTGAATTTGGTTATAGCACCGCCCAAATTTAATTTAATTTTTATTAAAAAATAATTGTTTTGCCTATATGTGCAATATATATAGTATTAACTTATTTGGACGTTTGAAAACATGGAGTTGTATATTATTACATTGATTTAAATAGTATATGTATATATTTTATATAATATATATATTTATTTATATACTTACATGTTATTTAAGACTAATTTAATAACTTACAACCTATACATACAAAATGAAAACATGATGCTTTTCTTTTCATTATTTTAGCACACATCAACACGGTTAGGTAGGATCAATGGTTGTAATACATTATCCATTTTTTAATGGTTTCTCATACGTTGGTGTTGCATGTACTTCAAAGAAGCTCAGAGAGGAGCTGACGAGAGCACTGTTAGAAGCAAAAGAAGTTAACATCAATAATGAAGAAGGAATCCAGTCATTTAACGAACTTGTGAAGGAGATGACTTCAAAACGGCAAGATATAAAAACTTTTGCTTATAAGACAAAGGCTATGGTATATTTCCATCCTTACTGCTTTTCCTACATGTATCCATCTGTTTTAGTTCTGCGAAATTATTCATTTTTGCTAAACGTCTGTGCTGGCCTGCTGGGTTGTTGTAGACGCATGAGCTGCGAGAGAGAAGATTGTTTTCATTTAGTCAACTACTTGAGTTCTGGATCTGTTTGTCGGATCATATTATATAGTTATAGTTTACTAATTACTGTTATTAGACTTGGACGTCAGCCCATTTATGTTATAATTTAGTACTAACTTAAAATTTGGTTCTAATTTAGTTCAAAAAATATATAATAACGAGTAATATTACAATAATAAATAATAATAAAAAATAAATAGTATATAATGACTTAAGTGATTCAATTTTTTATCGTAAAAAATCTAAAAAAATCGATTAATAATAAAATTGAGATACAAACAATAATATTTAAAAAGATTTACAAAATATATTAAAATCCAAATATTATATTAAAAAATGACTCTTTAATTTACTAATAATATATAGCAAAATAAATTAACAAACTTATTATTTTATTTAAACAAATATTAACAAATAGCAGTTCTATAAATTCTCTCCTACGAAATAAAGCTTAGGATATCCAAGGAAGGATACGAAGCAACATAAGCTGTCAAGCCTAGCAGAAAACTGGAAAGCTATTAGGCAGCCAAATTGATACAAAGGAAGTGAGATTATAAGTGGGCAATGGAATTTAAAGATGGAAGGACAGGAGAGACAAAATGAAACAGCAGCTCTCAGTTTTTCTTCTCTGTCTTCTGTTCAACGCAGCTACTATTTTAATTTCTTTTGATTCAACTCTACCGGCTGCAATTCTTACGGTAACAACGTATATATATATATATATATATATATGTTAAGGGTTTATTTATAAGTTTTGGGCCAGAATTTATTTTGTGCAAATATTTAACAAATCTTTACGTTTTTTCAAAACATAAAATAAGTTCTTCAAATTTGAAATTTCTTAGATTATCAAATAATCGTCGTCCAAAGTTCTGAAAGGTAATTATCTACTACAAACACCGATCAAGTTCAAACAATGTTTAAACTTGTTAAATAGAACTGATTTGGTTAACATATCAGTTGGATTCTCTATAATGACTATTTTATTCATAATAATATTACCCTGAGAGATAATGTCATAAACGAATTAATATATGTCATCAATATGTTTGGTTCTTTCATGATACATAGTATTCTTGGTCAAGTGTATCGTACTCTGACTATCATAAAATATAACGGAAATATCCTACTATAAATCCAAATCACAAACCAAACCTCTAAGCTAAATTACTTCTTTCGCTGCTTCTGCTACTGTCATATATTCTGCCTCTGTGGTAGACAAACCAATTGTAGACTGTAAAGTAGTCTTCTAACTAATGACATAATGAGAAAGAGTGTAGATATAACCTATCAGAGATCTTCTTCTATCCAAATCATCAACATAATCAGAGTCTACATAACCAATAACATTGCAAATAGTATTAGAACTTCCATCATATACCAAACTGAAATTAGATGTGTCACTCAAATACTGAAGTATCCATTTCACTACTTGCTAATGACCCTTGTTAGGATTACCCATATATCTGTTAACAACACTAACTGCATGTGAAATGTCTGGAAGAGTATAAACCATAGCGTACATCAAACTATAAAAGGCACTAGCATATGGAACCAGAGACATGTACTTCTCTTCTTCTTATGAATATGGTGACAAATCCAAAGAAAGTTTGGAATGCACAGCTAACAGCGTACTCACAGGTTTAGACTCTTTCGTACTAAAACATTTAAGAACTTTTTCAATATAACTTTTTAAAGTCAAATAAAGCTTGTTCGTTTGTTTACTCATGTAAATTTTCATGCCCAAAATTTTCTTTGCTGTACTCAAATCTTTCATCTCAAACACACTATTAAATTGAGACTTTAATTTTTAAATCTCAAACTTATTCTTAGAAGCAATAAACATGTCATCAACATAAAGCAACAAATAGACAGATCAACCATCATGAAATCTTTTATGATAAACACAACTATCATAATCATGATCAATCATAAAAGAATCAAACTATTTATACCATTGCTAGGGGATTGCTTCAACCCATATAAAAACTTTTTCAATAAATAATACCTAGAACAGCAAACATATCTGGTTGATGCATACATATTTGTTCTTCAAACTCATCATGTAAGAAGGTTGTCTTGACATCAAGTCGTTCTAAATTCATGTCAAACAATGCAACCATAACAAACAATACACGAATAGAGCTATGTTTCACAACAGGTGAAAATACTTCAATGAAGTCAATACCCTTCTTTTGACAATAACCCTTTGCAACAACACGTACCTTGAACCTAACTGCTTCAACCTCAGGTATACCTTTCTTTTTCTTGAAGACCCATTTATTTCCATAATCTTCTAGCCCTTAGGCGTTTTCACTAATTATCAAGTATGATTCTTATGACGTGATTTAATCTCTTCATTCATAGCAATCAGTCACTGAACAAACTCATCAAAAGGACAGTTTTATGATAACTAGAAAGTTCATACACTTCAATAGACTCTGACACAAACAATTCAAAAGAAACTAAGTCTACATCTACGTACCTCTGAAGGCGTTGAATTTGTCTTATTCATTTACTCTTAGCAATACTATATGGTTGCTCATGTTTCTCTTCTGCTACATCATAAGTAGAATAATCTATCCCATTCACAGATGGGTGATCTGAAGTGCTCTCTTGCACTTGACTAGGAGCTCCACTTTCAAACTCCATCTGCTCACTAACACCGTGGCCTTTACTTGCAACAATAGACTCATTTTTTTCTTTTCCAACATGAAAAACTCATTAAACTTAACATCTTTACTATTAAAAAATTTAGGTGACTTGGGTTCAACACACCATAATTTATAACTCTTCACCTTAGAAGGATACCCCAAAAATATGCATTTCAATGCCTTAGGCTCAAGTTTACCTTTGAGTTTCGGACAATTTACTTTCTAGTGCCCTTTTTGACGACAATAGTTGCATTTATCTTTTCATTTTTTAGATTTGGATCTAGACTTGCCTCTATTGTTGCTTGAACCTTTTTCTTGATTTCTACCTTTGACAAATAAACCACTACTATTGTCATTGTTTCTAGTAGACATTTTTTTCTTCAACGCTCTGGAATTCAAAGATGTTTTAACATCCTCTAAAGAAATAGTGTTTCGCCCATGTAGTATGGTATCAACAAAATGTTCAAATGAATAAAGGTAAAGAACATGATAAAACTAAGGCCTAATCCTCATCATCAATTTTAACACCACCATTTTTTAGATCACGAATAATTTTAGTAAATCCATCAAGATGATCATGTAAAGATGTACCTTCTGACATTCTAAATGTATGCAAATGTTGTTTCAAATACAACCGATTTGTCAAATACTTGGTCATCACTAACCTCACGTATACCCCATCAAATAAGGATAACTGAATTGAACTAAGAACATTTTCCATCAATGCATCTTTTTCTTCATCAGTCAAATTTTTCGAAAATTTATCCTTTCCTTCAAGTGTCTTAATGAGCCATTCTTTAACTAATATGATCTGCATCTTCATTCGTCAGAGACTGAAATTATTCTTACCATTATATTTTGCAATTTTGGATTTTTCCGTCATGACAGAAAATCCAATCTTAAATAAACAAAAGCACAACATAAAAAATATGAAACCAATCAAATAACCAAAAGCTCAAAATAGATTCAAAAGAGCAAACTTGATTTGTTCCAATAAATAACAGAATAACCCAACGTTCTGATACCAATTTGTTATAAATTAGCACCGGCGAAAGCGAAATTCGGGTCCCATTATTATGCCACCTATCCTCAATATATTGTTTCCTTCATAGTACTAATGGATTGAGCCATTCTTTAACTAATATGATCTGCATCTTCATTCGTGAGAGACTGAAATTATTCTTACCATTATATTTTGCAATTTTGGATTTTTCCGTCATGACAGAAAATCCAATCTTAAATAAACAAAAGCACAACATAAAAAATATGAAACCAATCAAATAACCAAAAGCTCAAAATAGATTCAAAAGAGCAAACTTGATTTGTTCCAATAAATAACAGAATAACCCAACGTTCTGATACCAATTTGTTATAAATTAGCACCGGCGAAAGCGAAATTCGGGTCCCATTATTATGCCACCTATCCTCAATATATTGTTTCCTTCATAGTACTAATGGATTGAGCTTTAAGAACAAATATATCAAATCAAATACACCTGATACTTCATTGAGATGTTACTTCTGTTTACATTAGAAATTTGAAAGATAATTATAGGACTAGATTTGATTTAAGTATATTAATTTATTTGAGATCCATATTTTCTTAAATTTTTCATGGAAAAATTCATAAGTATGAAAATTGATATAAAATTTGGCCATATAATTTGATAAAATTGTGAAACTTCAGTAATAAATTGAAGAGTGAAGGCACTGCAATTAATTGGGTAAACCTAATATTTGCATGTTTAATTGAAAATCATATATATGAAGGTTAGATACGCATGTGAGTGTCGAACACGGTTAGTGTTTTTTAATTTTTTTAAAATTTCTACCAATTTAGAGTGTCAAGTGCTCATGTTCATGTCGTATCCTTTGAACACGGTACTTCATGAAATAGACAAGTATATCTGTGGTTATACGATCTTCAGTTTCTTGCAGTGATTGGATATTAATATCCCATAGGAAGCACTACGGTGTCAGTTTGTCCTGGGTTTCATTAGATGATAGGGTTCTAAGAGATAATTGAAGACAACATAAGATCTAAGATCAGAAGATGTGGCTCGCCGTGGTGAACCAGGTTTTACTGTGAAAATATTTCTTGGCTTGTGGAGTTAAAATTTTATGTTTCCACTTCTAAGAGCTTGCTCGTTTTACTTGAAATTATTAGCATAAATTTGAAGATAACATTTTTCCACTAGATATGGGATTTTGAGTATAGATTTATAAGTTTGAGATCTTGGATTGTGTGTTTTGGATTAGTTTCATATGCTACTTCTGAGAAAGAGCTTATGTAGAGCGTAATGCTACTTATTTCCATCCGCTGACTCTTACACTGTTACACATTCAGCACACCTGACTTTATTTTTTGAACATGCAGATATCAAGAATGGAGCGAAAGATCCAGTCTGCTAGACAGCGGGAATCAATCTACTGGAATTTTGCTTCTCATGGTGTTCCCAAAAGCCTACAGTGTCTTTCCCTGAAATTGGCTGAAGAGTATGCTGTAAACGCTATGGCACGATCACGTTTACCACCTCCAGAATACGTTTCTCGCATTTCTGACCCATCCTTTCACCATATTGTTCTTCTTACTGATAACATCCTCGCAGCCTCAGTGGTTGTTTCATCCACAATACAAAACTCTGCCAACCCTGAGAGATTGGTGTTTCACATAGTTACTGATAAGCAAACCTATACTCCAATGCATGCTTGGTTTGCAATTAATTCTATTAAACAAGCAGTTGTGGAAGTGAAGGGATTGCATCAATATGATTGGTCTAGGGATGTTAATGTTGGAGTTAAGGAAATGCTGGAAATTCAACGCTTGATTTGGAGATATTACTACAATAACTTGAAGGAGGAAGACTTTGAATATCATGTAGAACATAAAAAACAGTTGGAAGCTTTAAGTCCTAGCTGCCTTTCACTTATGAATCATCTACGAATTTACATACCTGAGGTAATAACTCTTATTTTACAGAATCCTCCTGCACTGAAAAGCGATGATGTTCTATGTGAATTTGTAATGATATCGTGTAATTTTCATGGGCCACACAGCTGTTTCCAGATCTGAACAAGATAGTTTTATTGGACGATGATGTTGTAGTACAACATGACATATCATCTTTGTGGGAAATGGATCTCAAAGAGAAAGTTGTTGGTGCAGTTGTTGATTCATGGTGTGGAGATAATTGTTGCCCGGGAAGAAAATACAAGGAATACTTCAATTTTACACACCCGCTTATATCATCTAATTTTGAGCCTGAACGTTGTGCTTGGTTGTATGGAATTAACGTTTTTGATCTTGGAGCCTGGAGGAGGTCCAACATAACATCAACATACCAAAATTGGTTGAAACTTGTAAGTATTGTTATTTTAATACAATAGTTAGTATGAAAAACTGCTTCATGTGTTTTCATGGATATTTCATGTAATCCTTAACAAGTCTTGTTTATTGCATCTGAAAATTAATTAGGGAATTATGCATTAAAAAAGTTTAATTTATGGGAAAATTACCCCAATAATCACTCTAAACATAAAAAATAACACTATTATTTGAATTAGAAATGCCCATATCTCTTTTCAATTTAAAGATAGGTACTATTTTGTTTTTAAATTGAAGTTTTAGGGGTGTTAGGTATGTTATTTTCCCAAAATTTATTGTAGGATTCATGGCATTTTAGGTCTCTTAATTATTATTATTGGTTTAATAATACCACGTAACCCCTTAGTTCACTGTAATTTCATTTTTAACCCCATCTCTCACCCACCTCCAATTTTATATCGATTATTTATGACACCAAAAAACACACACACATATATTTACAAATATTACTATTTTTGAATATATATATTTTTTAACAAATAAGTGAATCATTAAAAGACGAGGGATTATTATTCCCATGTTCTATTTCTACCATGTTAACACGTGCAATGACAATTCATATGTCTGTTGATCATCTTATGTTGCAGAGTCTCAAAGCTGGCTTGGCACTGTGGTATCCAGGAGTGATTCCTCCCACTTTGATTGCATTTGAAGGTCAGGTACATCCTATTGATCCATCATTCAATGTGGATAGTTTGGGTTATCGAAGGCCTATAGTTCCTAGGGAGTTCATGGAAGGTGCTGCAGTTGTACATTTCAGTGGTCCTGCAAAGCCGTGGCTTGAAATTGGGATTCCAGAGGAACGAAATTTGTGGAATAAACATGTGAACTGTTCAAACAAGTTTATTCGAAAATGTAGAATCATGGGATGATATAGGATGTAATTTTGTCTCATTCTTCATTATTCATTTTGGAGAGATATATTGGTACGTACGATGTGAGGCTCAGAGGGAAGAAGGTTTTGCCTTCAGTCTCTGCTCTCACTAAGCTCAGAACAAATGTATCCAGACTAATTTCATGTCAATAATAAAAAATATATAAATGCACTATGGAATATAGTATCACTATTGATAGCACAATAGTTAGAATGGGTTTTCACCAGATAATAAGTTTCCATCGTAAGCCTGGATGGGATTAATTTATATATTTATAATATATACTTTTATTAATATTTTATTCATCTCCATTAATATTCTAATATATATACTAGAATGAATCATGATATTTCTTTATTTTTATTGAATAATTTTGATTCATATATAGAATGCTTTCATTAGTTTAATGGCTCTAAAATGTAACTCTTTAAAATTAAGTTAAGAGTGGGTGGCAATTCTATAAATTGGATCTCATGTCATATGTTTTTGGGTGAAAGGACCTTTCTACATTATTTGGGCCCATTTTTGATTTCTCATATGCTTGGATTTTAACTCTTATTAAGCTAATATAGATAAAGCTTCCTTATTGCTCCATTCGCTGAGTAAGATAGAGACACATCCGTCACTTCGATATTTTCTTTGATTTCGAGTCCCTCTTTTCAGCACCCATTCGACTTCTTCATTAGGTGTATACCAGAGGTAATAATCAGTAGGGTTATCTTTTATTTACTCCGACATTTCTGTTTTTAATCAACAACTTTTGTCTTATTGTTGCTATTATTACCGGATGCGGGGAAATATTTGGGGTGTAATTTTGTGCTTGATTTGTGAGTGGTTTAGACATTGATGTTTGTGCTCTTTATTTTTTATTTTGATAGTAGATTAATTTTAAGGGGTTGTAACGAGTAGATTATATTTTTTAAATATAATCATTTCAATCTTTTGTGTGTAATTTATTTTTCTATCTGTTTATTATTTATTTGTGCAAAAAAATTGGATTAAAACTTTGTTTTTACTAGTGTTAATTTATATCAAATTGATATAAGAACTTTGTGTTATTCTGTTATTTATTTTGAATTTATTTTAAACTTTTAACTATAATTGATTTCATATTTTTTGGGTTGTGTTTCTGTTTATTTAATATATTTTTTATCACGACGACAAAATACAAAATTAAGAAATTCAATGTTAAGAATGATTAGTCTTTGACGAATAAAGATGCTATATTAATTAAAGAAGTGACTTGAAGGTAAAGATAAATTGTCAGAAAAAAATGCATGTGTCGACTTAAAGGGTAGCAATATGGAGTTTGGAGAATAGTCTCGACTAATAGAGGTAATGGGGTTTTAGGCATGTGTCTATTAATATTTGCATTCTTACAAATTTTTTTAATGTGAGGAGCCTGTGTAGCTTTGAGCCATGTGTTAGTTGATAGTTTCCCTTTGTATAACTTTTTCTTAAATGGTAAGCCATGTGTTGATTGGTTAGTTGTTAGAGGTTCATCATACATGATTGAATGTGTGTCCCATGTTGGTTGTTTGTGAGTGATCGCGGTTGAGTGGTTTCCCACGTTGGATGTTCAAATCTTCTTCAATTTACTAATTGTTGGTAATTGATCGCATAACATCAAGTGGTATTGGTTTTGGAGAAAATTCAGGTTCATGTATTAAACTAAGTCATTATGAAGGTAGCAAACGAGGGTAATAATAGGCAATTCAAATAGTGGTTCTGACTAGTAGAAGTAATGAGATTTTATTTCTATTAGAGTTGTAATTGTTTTATTTCTTAGTGGACTTGTTTGTTGTCAATAGTTGCCCTAAACAACTCGAGGATATTACCATATAAGTAGGGGTTCTATGTGGATTTACCTCGTTAAATTTAAATTTTATATTGTATATTGTGCATGCTATAATATTTGGCTACTCCAATCAAACTTTAAATTGTGTATGCTTCTATATACTGAAGTTTAAACTTTGATTAGAAATCTTTCCTTTATATTACCTACATTTTGAATATTGAATATTATATCTACTTTATTTTAATGGCTTTATTTGTTATTGATGTGATTATCTGTTAAGTGTTTATCTTTTGTTATTAGAAAGTTTGGGTTGAGTCCTTAAAGAATTTGTATATTCTTAACCTAATTATGTATTGGGTCTTGAACGCCTTCATTGTTATAATGCATGATCATATTATGTATTAGTATAATCTGAGTTTCAATCGTGTATGTTTCTATATACCTTATGTAGACTCTGATTAGAAAGCTTTTTAGTTATATGTTATCACATGCTTTCTTTCTTTTGTATATAACACGTCTATAGTTTTCTATTTATTTCTTTTGACTTATTAAATTAATCTACATGCTTCCTAATTAATTTATATTACTTTGACATTTGATCTACATGTGAATTTGGTGGGAATTTTTAAGGAGTCATTATCTCCTTGTCTTGATAATGTATTAAGTATCAGATTCTTTATTATGATTTGTTATGTAATGAATGATTGCATGCTTTATAATGTTTGCTTGTTTACCCATACTGTTAGCCTAGACATGAGCTATAAGACACACCGTCACTAGTGTATTTACAATAGTTTGTTCTTTCTTACTACTGATTGTTTTTGTTATGTGTTGAATTAAGCATGTTGACTAGTACATTCGTTGTGTTATTTGCTTAATTCATATTTATGAGACTAGCTTGGCCGAATTATTTAGAACTAGTGAAAAGATTCAATGGGTTGGCGTTTTCACCCCTCATCTAGGTCCCGGTTACCTATTTGAGTTATAAGAATAATTGACCTTTGTACAATTATTCCTACATATGAAATTCTTAGTTGCTATGAACGAAGAAATTGAGTCACTTCACAAGAACTATACTTGGGAATTGGTGAAGCCATCTAAGGGTTAGAAGATTGTTAGAAACAAATAGGTCTTTAAGAAAATATAAGGTATACTTGAGGTTTATGTAGCTAGGTTTAAGGCACGTGTTGTTGCAAAGGGCTATTGTTAGAAGAAGGGTATTGGTTTCAATAAAGTCTTTTTACTTGTAGTGAAACATAGCTCCATTAGTGTGTTACTTGCTACGGTTGCGTTGCTTGATATGGAATTAGATCAGCTTGATGTCAAGACAACTTCCTTACATGGTGAGCTTGCGGAATTAATATATATGCATCAATCAGAGGGGTTTATTGTTTTAAGTAAGGAATATCATGTTTGTTTATTGAAAAAAATCCTTATATGGTTTGATGTAATCTCTTAGGTAATGATATAAGTGGTTTGATTCTTTTATGATTGATTATGGTTATTCTAGGAGTGATTATGATAATTGTGTTTATCATAAAAGGTTTCATGATGGATCATAAAATATTTCATGATGTTTTAATTGTCTATTTGTTGCTATATGTTGATGACATCCTTATTGCTTATAAGAGTCAATTTGAGATTCAGAAATTAAAATCTCAGCTTAATGTTGAGTTTGAAATTTAAGATTTTGGTGCAATGAAGAAATTTTTGGGCATGAAAATGTACAGAGATAGAATAGCAGACAAGCTTTATTTGTCTCAAAAAAGTTATATTGAAAACATTCTTGAATGCTTTGGTACAAAAGAGTCTAAACCTTAGAGTATGCTGTTAGCTGTGCATTTGAGGCTTTCTTTGGATTTTTCACTACAATTAGAAGAAGAGAGGTACATGTCTCAGTTTTCATATACTAGTATCATTGGTAGTTTGATGTAAATTATAGTTTATACTCATCTAGGCACTTCACATGCAGTTAGTGTTGTTTGTAGATACATGGATAGTCTTGGTATTAGTCATTGACAAGTAGTGAAATAAATACTTTGGTATTTGAAAATCAATTCTAATTTTAGTTTGGTATATGACGAGAGTTCTAATACTGGTTACCGTGTTATTGGTTATATGGACTTTTATTATACTAGTGATTTGTATGGAAGAAAATCTTTGACAAGGTATGCTTTCACTCTTTCTATTATACTATTAATTAAAAGGTTATTTTATAGTCTATAGTAACTCTATCTACTATAGAGATAGAATGTATGGTAACATTAAAAATAGAGAAAGAAGTTATTTAGCTTAAAAGTTTTGTTTGTGATTTAGGTTTACAATATGATATTTCTGTTATATTTTGTGATAATAAAAATGCGATATTCTTAATCAAGAATACTATGTATCATGAAAGGACTAAATACATTGTTGTTAGATATCATTTCGTTCGTGATATTATGTCTTTGGGTGTTATTATTGTCAAAAAGGCACTTACATGTATTGTTTAAACTTTGATATTTGTAGTAATTAATTAAACTTTGGAGAACTGATATGTTTACAAGTTAGTTTCATTTAATAAGTTCTAAGTTTTGTTTGAACTTTGATATTTGTAATAAGTGATTAAACTTTGGAGCTTTGGGCAATGATAATTTGATATTTTATGAAATTTTGTTATCTATTTATTATTTATTTGTGTAATTAAATTAGACTAAAATTTAGCTACCATTAATACTAATTTATAACAAATATGTTATGACAAGATTAGATAATAATAATAATAGTATGGAAGGGAAAAAATAATAATAACAAGTACAAATAAAAAATAATCAAACACAAAAGATACGAGAATTTAGGTGTTTTAGTACCAAATAATATCAACTTATACCAGCACCGAAAAATGCACTATACTTAAAAAAAAAGAAAGTGTTCAATCAGATTTATCAATAAATTAATTCACCAAACCACTCAATACCCAAAGTATCAATTACATCTAAAATCACTCTCTAAAAAAAACAAAAGAAACAATAAATCTACTTTGCCAGTTAAACAATAACAAACATGAGAAAACGAAGCAGGTACTATAACGTGGGTGTTGTTATTCTTCAAATCGCATCAAGAACTAGACAAAAAGTTTGATGCTTTTTCTGCCGGCAAGCCGAATTGATTCCTCACTGATATCAGCTGTGTTATATATTGCTCCTTAGTGAGCAAATTAGAAAAGTCCCACATTGGTTATGAATGAAGATGAGTGTTGGATTTGGGGCTATAAATAAAGCCCTCCTTCACCATTTGTAAACATCCCAAAATTTGTAAATCTTTCTCTCTTTTGTAAGGGTAATTGATTAGCTCAATTTTGCCCAATTAGTTGTAATTTTAGAGTTCATCCAATTGGAGATAGTGGAAGTGGTCAACGATGCCCGAAGACCTAGGTAACATTTATACCGAACCTCGTTAAATTTCTGGTGTTATTATTTTTCTGCTTTAATATTTCTGTTTCAATATCTGTTTTAGTTTATTTTAGCATTATATTTCCAATAGCATTATTTTGTCGGGTTAGTTTGAGTTCTATTCATTTAAATCATAAGTGAATAGTTACTACTTAGAATAGGGAAAATATACCCGATTTTCCCAACAATTGGTATCAGAGCCGAAGGTTTTCTACCTAGGCATTTGTTTGTATTCCGTTTGTTTTCTATTGGAATATAGTTGCTAGTTGTTGTAATTTGAAGAAATGGCGGAAGAAAAATTTCTTTCAAACAAAGGCCAGTCATCCACGTCAAGTAGAACTATGGTGATGAATGCAAGGTTCGAGGTGGAGAAGTTTGATGGAACCGGTCATTTCGGCATGTGGCAAGGCGAAGTTCTAGATGCTCTGTTTCAACAAGGTCTAGACATCGCTATTGAAGAAGAGAAACCAGATGGAGCAGATGAAGTAGAGTGGAAAAATATCAACCGATTGGCATGTGGTACAATTCGTTCGTGTCTCTCAAGAGAACAAAAGTACACGTTCATGAAGGAGACATCCGCAAGTAAGTTGTGGAAGGCATTGGAGAACAAGTTCATGAAGAAGAGTGGACAGAATTGGCTCTATTTGAAGAAGAAGTTGTTCCGGTTTGAATACCTTCCAGGTACTACAATAAACGACCACATTACTGCTTTTAATCAATTAGTAGCAGATTTGTTAAATATGGATGAAACTTTTAAAGATGAAGATTTAGCCTTGATGTTGTTAGCTTCCCTTCCTGATGAGTTTGATCATCTTATTACGAGCTTACTCATTGGGAAGGATAAAGTGTCTTTTGAGGAAGTTTGTGCTGCTTTGTATAGTTATGAAATTAGAAAGAAAGATAAAAGAGAAAGCAGGAATGAAGCAGCAGAGGCATTGTCTGTAAGAGGACGTCCGCAAACACAACATAAAGGAAGGAGAGGTAGATCTCTATCAAAAGGAAGACTTGGTAAAGATGAATGTGCCTTTTGTCATGAGAAAGACCATGGAAGAAAAATTGTCCGAAGCTACAAAAGAAAGGAAAAGCTGTGCAATCTGATGCATGTGTAACTGAAAGCAATTCAAATTCAGATTTTGCATTGGTTGGTTCGTCAACATCATCTCATCCTGGTGATTGGATTTTTGATTCAGCATGTACTTTCCATATGTCTCCTAACAAGGAGTGGTTCTTTAACTTTGAAGAACTAGACGGTGGAATTGTTTTCATGGGTAATGATTATCCATGCAAAGTTTTGGGAATCGGTACAATTCGTTTGAAGAATCAAGATGGTTCAACCAGGGTCTTGACAGATGTTCATTATGTTCCAGATATGAAGAAGAATCTCATTGCTGTGGGAGTCTTAGAATCAAAAGGCTTCACTGTGACCATACAAAATGGGGCATTGAAGGTTACTTCTGGAGCACTTGTGGCGATGAAAGGTGTTCGAAAGAATAACTTGTACTACTACCTTGGTAGTACGGTTATTGGGACAGCATCAACAGCAGTTTCAGAGGAAGAAATAGATTTAGAAACTACCAAGCTGTGGCATATGCGTTTGGGACATGCTGGTGAAAAAGCTTTGCAAATTCTAGTAAAGCAAGGCCTGTTAAAAGGTGCGAGAACCGGCAAGATGGAATTTTGTGAGTATTGTGTATTGGGGAAGCAGAAAAGAGTAAGCTTTGGCACTGCTTTCCATAATACAAAGGGCATTTTGGATTACATCCATACGGATGTATGGGGCCAACAAGAACTCCATCCATGAGTGGCAAACATTATTATGTCACTTTTGTTGATGATTTTTCCAGAAGAGTTTGGGTGTATCTCATGAAGAAGAAGGATGAAGTGCTGGGAATTTTTCTCAAATGGAAGAAGATGATCGAGACTCAGACTAATAAAAAGATCAAGCGTCTGAGGTCTGATAATGGCACTGAGTACACAAACGATCCATTTATGAAAGTTTGTGAAGAAGAAGGGATAGTGCGACACTTCACTATTCGAAAAACACCACAACAAAACGGAGTTGCAGAACGTATGAACCGGACTTTGCTGGAGAAGGTTCGGTGTATGTTGTCAAATGCTGGTTTAGGCAAGCAGTATTGGGCTGAGGCTGTGACATATGCATGTCATCTCGTCAATCGTCTACCATCGTCTGCTCTTGAAGGCAAAACACCTATGGAGGTATGGTCTGGAAAACCTGCTAGAGATTACGATTTCTTACATGTGTTTGGTTCAATTGCATACTACCATGTATCAGAATCAAAGTTGGACCCAAGAGCCAAGAAAGCCATTTTTTTGGGGATCCCTTCTGGTTCTAAGGGATATCGACTATGGTGCCTTGAAACGAAAAAGATAATCTTTAGCAGAGGTGTTACCTTTGATGAATCTGCCTTGTTGCAAAAGGTAACTAAGAAGATTGATGGCACTTTAGAGCAGGTGGAGCAAACTCTGAAACAAGTGGAGTTTGAAAGCAAAATTGTTAATCCAGTTAGTGAAGATAAGACAGAAGCTGATCCTCCATTGACAGAAGATGAATCAGATGAAGAGGTTTTAACCCAAGAACCTCCACAGCAACAAGAAGAAACTGCAGTTGATAGGCCACGACGACAAAATGTCAAGGTACCTGTTCGATACAAGGATTTTGAAGACCTACCTGCTCAATTTAAGAATATGGTAGCCTGTGCACTTTCAGTTGTGCATGATGATGTTCCTTCCATATATAAAGAAGCAATTAGAAGCCCTGAAGTTGAAAGATGGAAGGAAGCCATGGATGAAGAACTTCTATCCCTTCAGAAGAATAAAACATGGAAGTTGACACAACTACCTAAGGGCAAGAAGACAATTGGATGCAAATGGGTGTATGCAAAGAAAGATGGATTTCCTAACAAAGATGGTATTCGCTACAAGGCAAGGTTGGTGGCTAAGGGCTACGCTCAGAAGGAGGGAATCGATTATAATGAGGTATTTTCTCCAGTTGTAAAACATTCTTCCATTAGAATTTTGTTGGCCGTGGTAGCACAGTTTGATTTGGAACTAGTTCAACTTGATGTGAAAACCGCATTTCTTCACGGTGACTTAGAAGAGGAGATCTATATGTCTCAGCCAGAAGGGTTTAATGTTGCTGGTAAAGAGAATTGGGTTTGTAAGCTAAACAAATCATTG
Organism: Hippophae tibetana; assembly: GCA_037013495.1. Classification (NCBI taxonomy): domain Eukaryota; kingdom Viridiplantae; phylum Streptophyta; class Magnoliopsida; order Rosales; family Elaeagnaceae; genus Hippophae; species Hippophae tibetana. The sequence goes on from CM072804.1 coordinate 21,704,563, forward strand.
TATGGATTGAAGCAATCTCCAAGGCAGTGGTACAAACGATTTGATCAGTTTATGTTGCAGCAGAAGTACACCAGAAGCATTCATGATCATTGTGTGTATTTTCGCAAGCTGCAAAGTGAGTCTTTCGTCTATCTCCTATTGTACGTTGATGATATGTTGATTGCATCGAAGAGCTAAGCAGAAATTGAAAAGTTGAAGGCTTAACTAAGTCAGGAGTTCGAGATGAAAGATTTGGGAGAAGCCAAGAAGATTCTCGGGATGGAGATAAGCAGAGACAGGAAGAAGGGAAAGCTTAGTTTGACCCAGAGTCAATATTTGAAGCGGATACTACAACGTTTTGGTATGAATGAACAGACAAAACCTGTAAGTACTCCGCTAGTTCCTCAATTCAAGCTTAGTGCTCAATTATCTCCTAAGAATGATGCAGAACGAGAATATATGGCAAAGGTACCATATGCAAATGCAGTTGGTAGCTTGATGTATGCAATGGTGTGTACAAGACCTGACATTTCACATGCGGTTGGTGCTGTAAGCAGGTATATGCATGATCCTGGTAAAGGACATTGGTTGGCTGTGAAATGGATTCTACGGTATATTATAAATACTGTAGATGTTGGTTTAGTATTTCAGCAGGATAATACCATTGGTCAATGTGCAGTCGGATATTGTGATTCTGACTATGTAGGAGATTTAGATAAGCGTCGGTCAACTACTGGTTATGTGTTTACTCTTGCTAGAGCACCAGTCAGTTGGAAGTCTACCTTGCAATCCACAGTTGCTTTGTCTACTACAGAGGCAGAGTATATGGCAGTTACAGAGGCCGTGAAGGAAGCTATTTGGTTACGAGGTTTGCTTGAAGACTTGGGAGTTGGTCAAAAACATATTAAGGTGTTTTGTGATAGTCAGAGTGCTATTCATTTAGCAAAGAACCAAGTCTACCATGCACGTACAAAGCACATTGACGTTCGTTATCATTTCGTGCGAGAGATTATTGAAGAAGGTGGAGTACTAGTTCAGAAGATTAGTACGACAGAGAATCTCGCAGATATGATGACCAAGGTGGTAACAACAATCAAGTTCAAACATTGTCTGGACTTGATTAACATCCTACAAATCTGAATTGGCATTGGCGTCGTTGATCTAGTAATTGAAGAAATCATTTTAAACCACTAAGTCGCTAAGGTGGAGATTTGTTATATATTCCTCCTTAGTGAGCAAATTAGAAAAGTCCTACATTGGTTATGAATGAAGATGGGTGTTGGATTTGGGGCTATAAATAAAGCCCTCCTTCACCATTTGTAAACATCCCAAAATTTGTAAATCTTCCTCTCTTTTGTAAGGGTAATTGATTAGCTCAATTTTGCCCAATTAGTTGTAATTTTGGAGTTCATCCAATTGGAGATAGTGGAAGTGGTCAACGACGCCCGAGGACCTAGGTAACATTTATACCGAACCTCGTTAAATTTCTGGTGTTATTATTTTTCTGCTTCAATATCTGTTTTAATTTATTTTAGCATTATATTTCCAATAGCATTATTTTGTCGGATTAGTTTGAGTTCTATTTATTTAAATCATAAGTGAATAGTTAATACTTAGAATAGGGAAAATATACCCGATTTTCCTAACAAGCTGAATACCACTTATTAATACATTGCCCCTTATTGAATTCTGTGATGAACATAGGATATATACAGGAGGGTTAACTAAGTTTAAAAGTATGGATTGAGTGGGAAAAATATCTAAAATGTTTTTAGTAGTCATAATTACGTTTTATGTATAATAATAAAAATATGTTAATTAATAATTATTGTTAATTTTTTAATATGTATTTTTTAAAAATATTACAGTAAAATATTGAGTATTTTAATTACATTTTATGTACACAAAATATAAAAAGAGTCCAAAAAAATCAAAATTTTTTAAGTAATTATAATTATGTTTTACAACATACGTAATATAATTTTATCAAAAAATTATAAATCGTTATAGATTGAATATATTTTTATTGTTACATGTAATATTATATATAATATTATAAACGTAGTTATAGTAATTTAAACATTTTAGTTATTTTTGTAAAAGTATATTTTTAGCATAAAAAAATAGTTAAAGCTATGTATATATATATATATATTGCATAGGGTTTAATCTACTTTTGGGCTTTAATTGCCAACAAGTCCATTAAGAAAATTAATGGCAAAATCGGTTTTGGGACAATACACGTCAATCTCGTCCAAAAATGCATTCGAAAATCAAAAATGCCAAACCTTCAATATTAATTATCACTTTAGGGTACCTCTCACGCACCAAAACAACATCTAGGAATGCTCCAATCTCTTCAAGGTTCTTTACAAGATCTAAGTCCAAATAATGCTTGAACTTATCGCTCTGCACCAGCTTTGTCAACATACCATTTTGAGTCTTTCAAATAGCACAGCTAGGGTTTTAATTACCCTTTTTTCCTTTCAGCCATTCTCCTAAGATCTGGTCTCTCAGGTCTCACCATCACCAGCTCCTCTTCTTCCATTTTTCATCCACCAAATAAACATCCAGATCCATTATAAAAAAGTAAAAGGGGCACTTGAATAATACACATGCTTCCACCTTTCTTTGTCTCTTCCTATCTTTTTTCACCAGTTTTCAGATATCAATCCCATAGTGTTTTTTTTTCTTCTCTCTTTATTTTGAGAATCATTTGCGTTTTCACTTCTTTTCTTCCCTTTCCCTTCTCATCACAAATTCTCCATTAATTCCTAAAGATATTTAACCACTCATCCATTTTCCTTTTCCTTCTTTGAAATCTTTGTTGGGATTTTTCTCCTCGGGCTAAGTGCTGGATCTAAACCTCCTCAACTATTCTATTACTACTTGCTCTCTTTAGAAATTTGTTCTTATTCCATTCGCTTACACTGATGAAATTGGAATCATATTGGGTTCAACATGAGCAAAAAAAAAAAAAAACTGAATGGAATGGAAATTAAGGCTCAACAAGTTGTGTTCTTTCTTCATAAAAAAAGAAAAAGAAGAAAAAATTAATGTTCTTTCTTTTGACGAACTACTCCATCATCTTAAGAATGAAAGAAACAATATAAGTGAGGCAGGTGATATGAATGTTGAGACATCACACAGAAGCCAAGCCACATGACAATACAAGTAGAGTAGTAAGGAAACTAAGTGCTTTATAATAACTTAGAACTTGTCAGTACAACAATATAACATAATCGAAGTGTCTTGTGATCGTTGTTGGTCCCCAATTTTTTGGGGAACCAAGGACAAATTGATGATTTCCATCTATGGATATATAACAACTTAGTTACTAACAATAGATATGAAATCCCAAAGGGAAGGAGATAGATAATCAAATGGTCTTATTCCACCACTTTAACTGCATAAAAACAAAAAAAAACAAAAAACATATAATACCATGAAGTTATTATATAGCTTGAAGAAAGTAAATAACTTGAAAACAATCTTTATTCTATATAAATCATATTTATGATATAATTAATTGGAATTCGAAGGTGAAAGAATAATAGCTTACACAAGTTGGAGAGCAGTCTGGTCATCACGAGGGTAATGGTGATTGGAATCCAAAAGGTTAACAGGGAGGAAGTTTCTATGATCATATGATTGTGAATTAGGAATGGATTCATATGAAGTTCCACACATCATCAAGTTTGTTTGCTGCTCATGAGCTCTCTCTGTTTCAGCTATCTTCACCATCCAATATAATCAACACCACTTTAATATATATATATATATTTTTTCATTGATTGTGTCTCATATGGAAAACATACCATATTCTCTTCATATATTGAGTTTCCTTATGTTTTACACATGTTTTTTCGTATAATGTAATATTCAAAAATACAGTGTATATTTTATTCAGAGGGAATTAAAAATAAAATCTTATCATTTATATAAAAAAAATAATGGGAGTTAGAATTTACCTTTGCCCTTAGGTAATTATTATGATTTTGTAATTCAACTTCCTGCATTCATAAAGCATGTGTATTATATTATATTAAATCGACTCAGAAAGTTACTTTTTTCCTCTCTAATCTTATTATTCATTGAAACACCAACGTAAATTTTTTTCTTCCTATTTTATTAAAGAAAAAACTTTTTTTCAAAGATACTTTAGTTAAACCTAGCCCGGAGTCATCTATAAATCTTTAAAAGAAGATTTTTTTTTAATTTCTAATTTTTGTTTTTTTTCTTCTTCACTAAACATTAACCAAATTTTTTGTTAATGTTTTTAGGTTTTTGAAAGGAAAAAAATTAAAAATCAAAGAGAATTGTCAAATAACTTGTGTATTTTTGATTTTTTTCCTTCAAAAATCATTATCAAACATATTAATGATTATTTTTATAAAAAAAACAAAATCATAAATTAGTTATTTAATCAGAAATTAAAAATTAAAAAATTATTCATATTTCTTAAAATAAAATTTTAGAAAAAAAGCTCAAGGCCTAGTTATTATTAGAACTTGGATTCTCTCGTTGCTTTTCCCTGACATTTCATCTTAACCTTATATTTCATATCTAATGTAACTAATAAATTTATGGTTATTAATAAATTATATCTTTTTAAATATATTAATATATATATATATACTAATATATATCTCTTTACTTTTGACATATTTATATATAGTTTACTTATAACTCCTATATAAAGGTACCATGTATATTCATTTATTCACAGAATATAATACAATCATTAAGTATTTCTAACATTGTATCAGAGCCATTATTCTTGTCTTTTTTTGCGCTGCAATCATTCACCGTTGAACCTCCAACATCTTTCAACCGTTGTCCTTAGGTTCCGGAACTACAGTGGCCATTGTTAAGGAGTTCCGCACCATACAAACAACTGCAATCACTGCTGCCGCCGTGCATATTGTTCTGAAATTTTTTCTGCATATACCACTGTGATCGGCTCGACCGGATCTACACAACCGTGGAAGTATCGCAACCATCGGACACCGCACGTTCCCTCACGCGCCGCACAACCAATCTGCACGTCCTTCACGCGCCGTCGCCGCCACCGTTAATGTTAACCCGATGACCTATCTACAGATACCATTGTGATCACCCCGACCCAATCTACATAACCGTGTAAGTATCACAGTCATAAGCCTCTGTACGCGCTCTCACGCGCCGCCAACAGCCACTGCGCGTGGATCTGACGCGCCAAGCACGCCGCGCTCTACACGTGACACCATCAGTACCTTGTGTAGGGTTAACATCATCATCACCTCCAGCTAACGTCACAGAACCCACTGACCGTGACCGAGCTGACCGATCTGACCGTTGACCGAGCTGACCGTACTGCTTGTTGACCTGTGACCGGACTGCCTGTTGACCGGTCACCGGACTACCCATTGACCGTTGACCGGATTTTCACAATACAAGGTTCACCCTACCTAGTTTTTCGCGTAGATCTCGTTTTTGCAGTCTATTTTTGCATATTGTGTTTTCAAATGGATAAAAATGATACTTTTGTTTCTTGCCCTATAAATACTATATTGGAGGGGACCAAGAATTATTTGTCATGGTCTCAAGCTATGCCCAGTTTTCTTAAGGGTCGTATGCTTTGGCATTATTGTACTGGTGCAATTATTATTCCTGTTTAAGGAGCAAGTGAAGAAGATGCTATCTTTCTTCGTCGCATAATTGAATGGGATAGTCACAACCACATGATCCTCACATGGATTCGGAATACTTCCATTCCATCCATCTCCAATCTGTTAGGTAGCTTTGATGATGCCAAATCAGTATGAGATATGTTGGCCAAAAGGTACTCCACTACTCATGGATCCATGAAATATCAACTAATAGTTGAATTGCATAAACTTCAATAGGGACCAGGGCAATCCATCAATGACTACTTTGATCAACTTTGCTTCCTTTGGGACCAAAGTGACCTTTGTGATCCAATTTGGGCATGCTCAACAGATGCTCAGCAATATGCTACAATTAGGGATGAATTTCATCTCTATGAGTTCTTGATGTCACTCCACAAGGACTTTGAGCCAATCCGAGGTCAGCTTCTTAATCGTAGTCCTCCTCCCTCTCTTGATACTGCTGTAAATGAGTTGGTTAGAGAAGAAGCTCGACTTGCAACCCTTCAAGCCCAAAATAAGCTCAATGTTTTGGCTATTACTCCTCTTGCTCCTGCCATTGAACAACCTCAGTAATCAGGTGATTCCTCTGGCTTTTACAATCGTCGCAGACAAAGCAATAAAAGGTACTGCAATTATTGCAAACATCATGGCCACACCATTGAGACTTGTTACCGTCGCAACAAATCTACTACTGTTGTTGCTAATACTGAGCCTACTTCGTTGATACCTTCTAGTTCAGCAGAGTCTCAGTCTTCTAAATCCACTATCAACCTCTCCTCCATTGAACTACAGAAGATCATAACTCAGGTTGTTCAAATGGCTGGTAATGCATCTCTTTCCACTACCCTCTCAGTTTTGCCTGGTAAGTCTCAAACTTGGCTTTTTGACTCTACATGTTGCAATCACATGACACCTCACTCATCTTTATTCTCTAAACTTGATCATTCACCACATCCCCTTAATATTCATATAGCTGATGGTTCCATCATTCATGGGAATAGTCTAAGTTTTATTTCGACCTCTACCCTATCTGTTCTTGGGGTTTTCTATGTACCTGACCTATCCTATAATTTATGCTCTGTGGGACAATTAGCTGAACTAGGATATCACCTTATTTTTGACTATTATGGGTGTATTGTGTAGGATCTGAGGATGGGGCAAGAGCTTGGGACCGATCCTAGGGTCGGGCGTATGTTTCCCGTAAACAATCTTCATCTTCCACCTGTTGCTCCTGCCTCTATTGCTGCTGCAACTGCTGCAGTTTCTTCTTTATCTTCTCTCGCACTTTGGCATTCTCGTCTTGGTCATGCCCCATCCTCTCGGGTACAACAGTTAGCTTCTAAAGGTCTATTGGGTTCTATGTCCAAAGATAATTTTGATTGTACTTCATATCAGTTAGGAAAACAACCAGCTTTACCTTTCAATAATAGTAAATCTATCTCTAATAGTATTTTTGAGTTAATTCATTCTGATGTTTGAGGACCTTCTCCTGTTACTAGTATTGGTGGATCTCGATTTTTTGTTGTTTTTATTGATGATTATTCTCGTTATAGTTGGATCTTTCCAATGAAATCTCGTTCTAAAATCTTATCAATATACAGTAACTTTGCAAAAATGGTTGAAACACAATTCTCCAAACATATCAAAACTTTTCGATCTGATAATGCTCTTGAATATACTCAAAATGCTTTTCAAACTCTATTACACTCCTATGACACTATATATCATCTAACCTGTCCAGGAACCTCTCAACAAAATGGTCGAGTCGAAATAAAACTTCGTCATATTCTTGACACTGTTCGTGCTCTTCTTCTCTCTGCCAAAGTTCCTGCCCTATTTTGGGGTGAAGTTTCTCTTCATGCTGTTTATGCCATTAATCGCATTCCAAGCGCTGTCATTCATAATCAGACTCCATATGAGCGCCTTTTTGGACCATCTCCTAACTATCATTACCTTCGCTCATTCGGATATGTTTGTTTTGTTCTTCTTCAGCCTCATGAACACAACAAACTTGAGCCTCGATCTAGACTTTGTTATTTTCTTAGTTATGGTGAAACTCAAAAAGGGTATCGATGCTATGATCCTGTCTCACATCGTCTCCGTGTTTCCCGTAATGTTGTCTTTTGGGAACACCGCTTATTTGTTGAACTTTCTCACTTTCGTTCTTCCCTAACTAATTCAAATGTTTTAGAAATTTTTCCAAATGAGTCTCTTGTTCCTTCTACAGATTCTTCTAATCCATCTTTGGACTTTACTATTCAATCTTCAGATTTTTTTTATGATTCTCCTAGACAGGTCGTAGAAGAACAGGTTGATAATGAGCTACCTCACCTTGAACATAGATCCCTTGCTCCTGCTCCACCTGAAGATCCTCAACAAGACATTCCACCTCGCCACTCAACCCGGGTAAGATCCATTCCTACACATTTACTTGACTATCATTGTTACACTACCCTTGCTACACTCCATGAGCCTCACACCTATCGTGAGGCATCTACTAACCCTTCTTGGCAGATTACAATGAAAGAAGAAATTGATGCATTAACCAAAAACCATACTTGGGATCTTGTTACTCTCCCTCTTGGTCAATCAGTGGTTGGTAGTAAGTGGATCTATAAGATCAAGACTCGCTCTGATGGGTCTATCGATCGCTACAAGGCTCGTCTTGTAGCAAGAGGTTTTACACAAGCGTATGTGATTGATTATGAAGAGACTTTTGCTCCAGTTTCCCGTATTTACTCTGTTCGTACCCTCTTAGCTGTTGCCGCTGCTAGTAAATGGGACCTTTTTCAGATGGATGTTAAAAATGCATTCCTTAATGGGGATATGCATGAAGAATTCTATATGCAACCTCCTCCTGGTCTTTCTGTTGAAACAAATAAGGTTTGTTGCCTTCGACGTGCAATTTATGGCCTTAAACAAGCTTCACGAGCATGGTTTGCCAAATTCAGCTCCACCATCCTTCACTTGGGTTACACTGCCAGTCCTTATGATTCTGCCTTATTTCTTCATCGCAATGATAAAGGCACCATTTTGCTTCTTCTATATGTGGATGATATGATTATAATTGGTGATGACCTCAGTGGCATTCAAGAACTCAAGGATTTTCTTAGTCAGCAGTTTGAGATGAAATACCTTGGACATTTAAGCTATTTTTTGGGTCTTGAGATCACTCGTTCCACAGATGGTCTTTACATTACTCAAGGAAAGTATGCATCTGACCTCATATCTCAAGCTGGACTCACTGACAGCAAGACTGTTGACACTCCAGTTGAACTTAATGCGCATCTGACACCATCAGAGGGGCAACCATTGTCTAATCCCTCTCTTTATAAACGATTGGTTGGCAGTCTGATTTATCTTACAGTTACTCGTCCAGACATCTCTTATGTTGTTCATCAGGTGAGGCAGTATCTGTCTGCTCCACGATCGACTCATTATGCTGATGTTCTGCGTATTCTACGATACATGAAAGGCACTATCTTCCATGGCCTTTTCTACTCAGTTCAGTCTCCTTTAGTACTTCATGCATTCTCTGATGCTGATTGGGCAGGAGATCCTACTGATCGCAGGTCTACTACAGGTTATTGCTTTCTCCTTGGTACTTCTTTGATTTCTTGGCGAAGTAAGAAACAAACCTTTGTGGCCCGCTCCAATACTGAAGCAAAATATCGTGCTCTTGCTGATATCACATCTGAGCTCCTTTGGCTATGATGGCTCCTTAAGGATTTGGGTGTGTCCACATCTTCTGCAACTCCCCTTTATTGTGATAATCAGAGTGCCATTCATATTGCTCACAACGATGTCTTTCATGAACGGACTAAACACATCGAGATTGATTGTCACTTTATTCACTCTCATCTTATCCATGGTGCTCTCAAGCTTTTCCCCGTTTCCTCCAACGATCAACTTGCAGATATTTTCACTAAGGCACTTCCCAAAGGACATACTCGTAATTTGGTTGACAACCTCAAGTTGGTCTCACATCCACCTTGAGTTTGAGGGGGGCTATTAATGTATATCTAGTAATATATATATATATATATATATATATATCTGCTAATGTATATATCTTTACTTCTGACATATATATATCTAGTTACTTTAGACATATCTAGTTTACTTGTAACTCTTATATAAAGGCACCATGTATATTCATTTATTCACAGAATAGAATACAATCATTAAGTATTTCTAACAGAAACATTTCTCTATTGATTTGAATCGCCTAATAGCTAATACAAAATACATACCATTAGATTAGTAATTAAGAAAAAAAAAGGAGAGGAATATACAAGGAGGAAATCCTAATTATTGGTCGGTTTCTTATTAAGTATGTACAATATAGATTATGAAGTGGTGTTTTTGTATGTACATGCATTGCACATGTGCACATGCAATAACAAATATTATTTACCATATATAAAAAATAATAATTTCTTAAAAATAATACAAGTTTTAAAAGATAAATAAATGAAAATTAGAAACTTAAAACAACAAATATGCTTTAATCTAAAACAATACGAAACTAATGAAATTTAAAAATATTTTGTAAATCAAGAAAAATTAATGTTGTTAATAAAATATAAAGACTTTAAAATTTATTGAGAAGTGCTACAGGATCCAAATGTATTCTGAATACATGAGTAAGTGAGCATGAGTGTGTTGGAAGATAGAAATGAAAGCTAAGATGGTTTAGGAATGCAATTTTAAATAGGTAGTCTAACGTCTTTTAGTAACAATAATAACTTAGAAATATCTTGCAAATGTAGTTTACTAATTTTCAATAAACTTATTGATTTATATGTTAAAATAATTTTTCAGACAATCCTAAGATATAAAATTTTAAAGACTTACAAGATGGCTCTTCACTAATACTCATTTCATACTACTTTACTAACTACGTTAATTTTTCTTAAATGGTAAAATCTCTTGAAGTTTCATAACTCTCTCATAATATTAATAATTAAGATTTTTGAATGTCAAATTATTAGTTATATATCTTTTAGTGTTTTTAGGCCTATTTATTGAGTTAAAAATGATTTATATTTAGAAAATATAAATAATTAAGAAAAAATAATTTATCAAGTAATTTTTAATGATAAAAATGTCATTAAGTTAAAAAATGAATTTATTATTTTAAAAAGAACAAAATATAATAATTATAATCAGATATGAAAATACACTAAAAAATCGATGAAGAGAAATAGTAGGCTAAAAATATTTTTAGATAACGATAGATATTGTTGAATTAATTATTAGTCAATATTTCAAGCATTAAACAATATGTAGGTCTCTATAAATTAAAGGTATAAAAGATCGAGGATGGATCTTTTACATCAATTTAATGTTGTAACCACAAGATTAATGATAGAGAATGTAAAAAGTTTAGAGAATACCAAAAGGTTGTATTATATTTAATAGATATAGTTGAATTATATTGTACGAGGAAATAGATAAATAATTTATCTATAAATTATTGTCTTTAAAAAATAAATAATATAAATAAGTACTTAAAAAATCATAATATTTCAACAATTTAAATGAGATACGATGAAAATATTTTTCATTACTAAATGAAAGGAATAAATTAGGAAGATAGATAAATGTTTCAATTTTTGTTTATTGATTTTTTCTTTTACAAAGAGTATATTAATTTTTTAGTAGTAAGTATCAAAATAAAGCCTTTAGATGAAAAATGTTAAAATTCAACTAGATATAAATAAATTATAAACGAAATATATCTATAGTGTATACCCTTAGTTAACAAAAATGTTAATTTGTATTAACAATGCTATTAAAAAAAAACGAGCTACTAAAAATTAATAATTTTTATTTTATTTTTTCATCTATAGTTAATTTTCAAAAAGAAAAAAAGAGAAGCTCTGCACTAAAATCCAAAAAGGCATTTGGGATAAAACAATTTTATTACTAATAAAAAAGAATATAAATATACATACTTGAATTGTGGTATTAAACTAAACATTTTAGTAACATGAAATATTTCGGGTATCAATATATTAACTTAGGTATTTGTAGAATACTAGACACCAATTGAGTTTTGAATATATCAAATTTGAGGTTAAGATAATCCTTTACACATAAAAATACAAACTTGTTTTTTTATAATAATAATTATAAGATTTATGAAGTTTTTTCTCTTCTTTTTAAGTTGCATAATAATAAATAATTATTATAATGTTTATAAATATTTTCGTTTTACCTATTTAAATTTCCTTCTTTAAGAAAACCTATAAATTTTAAACCTATTATTATAATAGATGGAAATTATTAATTTTATTAAAGCTCCCACATTGAACAATAATTATTTAGTAGTGCATGTGAGTTTTCCCTTTTAGTTTTTCACTAAAAATTATATAGAATTAATTATTTTTTATACTAAATAAATTTAGAAAATATATAAATAAAATTAATCTACAGTGAAATTAGATTAAATGAAAAAAATGGACCGATAATTGGAGTACAACCCAATAATTAATTTAACATTTTATTTTGGGACTAGGATGTCCATTTTCATATAAAAATATAAACTCTCTAATTTATTATAATAGTTATAGCTATAGTTACAGTATAAGATGATATTCATGTCTAAATCTTAAACAATTGCAAACGTAAAAACCGTGTTCATTTATTTATAATATGCATCTTTAATATGCTTGAAATAAACTTTGATGAAAAAGGAAGGAAAGCGCAAAACACCATAAAGATAAAGCAAGAGGCAATATTTACCCTTTTTTGCATAAACTCAATTTCTGCAAACAGCATTTCATTCTGGAAGAAATATTGATCAATAGCATTATTAGTTAATTTTAAGAGTTGCTTGGTTAATAAATAGTACTAAATTATAGAAACCACCACAAATCAACATATTTCACCTTCTTTGACCTAATTTTGCTTATTCCTTTCTCCAATCTCCCTTCCAAGTTCCTCAGCTCCTTGAAGGGTAAAGAACTTAATGCTTCACCCAATATATGTCTGGAGATATGAATGTCATTATTATAATAATTAATACAAGACAACCATTTAAACTATAGTTTAAATTTCTACTTATAAATATTAATAACCTGTTATCATTTTGAGTTTCTCTGATCTGTCTTTTGAGTTTAGAGGCTTCTTGATTATAAAACTGTCAACATACATGTATGTTAGAAAATCTCATGGAATTCTAATAGATCGACCAAACATGTTTACATAAAATATTTTATATTCAGACGTTCTTATATACATAGATGAGCATGAATCGAAGCTGCAAAACGTGACTTAAGTAGCACTACAAGGTTATTGATGACGAAACAAAATAATTAGTAAATATCTGAAGAAATTCACTTATTTGAAACTCGAAAGTCATAGTCTTCTTAAAGCGAACAATAGTGAAAAAATTTAATTAGTGCCATATAGTTTGTCATGAAAATTTTGAATGAATTAATGTTACCTGAGTGTTAGCTTCAGAAACAGATCCAGAGTTTGAGATATCAGAACATGCTTTCTTGTACCTTTCAATTGTTGCTCTTACACTGCATATGAATTTGAAACAAATTAAACAATTATAATGACTTTTGCATTAAGTCTAGGATTACTATTTTCATTTAACCAAATTTTGAAATTAATTAGTTGATAATTTTTTCAACTTTTAAATGGTATGATATGTTTTTAATTTGTTTTTTAAATTAAGTCCTTAAATGAGCTTATTATGTTTGAAGTCAGGTTAAATTTAAGGCTGATAAAGTTGTTAAGCCTTAAATGTAATATTTTAAGATCTACGTACATCTCTACTTGTTAGATGCATTGTTTACTGTTGTATACAAAATCATGATTTGTTGCCAAAAATAAAAATGCTGGATTAAGAATAACAACACGCAATTAAATTAAAGGGAAAACAACACAACCTTTTGTTATTTATCAGTAATATAAAGATAGAGAAGGACTGCTTTTTGAATATCGGAATTAAAAGTTTTTTAAGTTTTTAAGTTGAATAGAATAGTATTTTTTTAATAATGTGTATCCATAAACTTAGGTAATATTGAATAATTATGTATTTGATTTTTATTATAGATATTGATTAGGTAGTTGATCAAAGCATGATAAATGAAAACGTTTTAAAATAAACCTGAGATAAGATGATTTTAAAAGAGTTTTTATTGAATTAGTTACTTAACTTCACTTGCGTATTTATATTTGAGCAAATATATTGTACACAATTTCATATACTTGCTTTAATTATTGATTCTAGAATTGTTTACAAAATTTACTTGAAGATTAAGACGATCTAGAATTATCCATTCAATTTTAATTGTAAATTTTTTTTCTGAGCACTTTTAGACATTTTTAAAATATATTTTATCCTAAGATATTTGTAAACTATTATAGGTAATTTAGCATCAATTTCTATATGAACAATTTCTTAATTCGTGAAGGTTCAACTTAAGATTAAACTGAAAACTAATTTGCTACCTTGGCATCTTGTTTGATTAATTATTTAATATCTCATTGGTAATTATTATAATTTTCAATTTTTTTGAAAATTTGATATGTTTGATAACTCATTAAAACTCAAAACAATTCAATTTAAGAATGGAATTTATAATTTTCTTTTAATAATTTTTTGGCATCAAAATTTAATAACCTAATTATACTTTATTATACTCAACTTTACTCTATACGAATTTAATGAAAATGTATCAAAAATGTTTGAAATTGAATTTTAAAAGATTAAAAATTTGAAAATTAAAAATTGGTTATCAAATAAGTAATATCCAATTTTTATTTCTACTTTGCAAATTTGAAACTAAAAATTGGTTATCAAACTACTTTCAATTATTTTTCCAAACAAATTTGAAATTAAAAATTCAATTCCAAAACTAAAAAAATTAAAAATTAGAATGATTCTCATACCTGACCTAATTAATTTAAACACACACCCCAAACATAAACACAGTCAAGGAAGGAAAGTTGGTCTGACGTTAAAAAAAGAAAAAGAAAAATAGAACCATATAGCAAGCACAGATGCTAGATTGGCATAACTTTCTTTTTTTTAATCAAAATATAATTTTAATGTGATTTAGATTTATAAATGAAACATATTAACGTGGCTGACCACTAAGTTAAACTCTTAGCATAACTTACACTAACTAAGGAAATATATCATTGTTGCTAAATCATATTTATTCTGCAATAATTAAGAGACCGTATCTACGAATAATGAACAAAACATAGTAAACGTGAATTAAGTATACGGGTGGGAATTAATTACAAGAATATTGGTTAACTTTTTGAGCTTGGCATGATAGGTATAACTCCAAAAACATAAAACCAAAAGCATATATAGTATAACTAATGAGTTTCATCAAGTTACAGTTCACCTACATCAAGTATAATTTGATTTAAAAAAAATTGAAAAGAAATATAAAAATAAAAATCCATCTTTTAGGGTATTTTTATTAGCATTATTCTCTTAGAAGACTAGTTATTAAATAAAGTAAACAATATACGGTGAAACACAAGGAAATAATATACCGGCTGAAAAATTTATAACATACATATTTTGTAAGTTATATCTCTTATATTATAAATTTTTAAGAAATCAATTATTCTAAAACCTCAAACTATTAAAAAAAAGCTAATAATATCTTTATACAGTTATTATTTTTTCATAAATATTGACTTTTATGCATGGTAGAGACTAGAGACTATACACGTGAAAATCAATATATAATTGGGAGTTATTGAAGTTTAAACCTCTAGTATCATATATATTAGTAATTGTTGAGAAATTAATTCATGTATTGTCTTTACGTATCAATCACTATACACATATATTGTTGTATGGTTATCAAAATAAAGAATGTATTCTATAAATAATTTTAATAGGTGAGATTGACTCAAGTAAATTTGAGGGTTCATATGAACTGAATATGCCTAACTTATTGCAAGGTAAAATGATCCTCCATTCTTAATAAAATAAATAATTTTACCTTGGTAGTATCCATTAATTAAGTCTACTTATTTTCCTATTAGGATAAGCTATTACAATAAACTATTATGAATGTGTTATAATTTTATTAATAAATACAATCAAATTCATATAACTGTAATCAATAAAAATCTATTACGTTAATTGTAATGGTAATATATTTGTTATATATATAAATAAATAAATAAATTATAAATTATAATTTATAGATGAAAAATGTCAAAATTATTTATATATTCTCTTTCTTATGTACTCCTAATTAGATTTAATGTAGAAAAAAATGCTAAAGACATACAAATTTTAAAAAACTTTTGTAATCATATTGTTTATATTATAGCATGTGTTCATATCATTTAAAAAAAAATGAACCTCTCCAACTTTTAAAACAACCCTGACACATACTACTATATAAGATATATGCATAGAAAAGTACTTGATGTTTATCTTTTCTATAGATGTAGTATTTCCTGATGTGATCATGCATATTTTTTATTTAAGCCAATTCTTATCTTATTCCATAACTTCAAAAGATTGGATTTTTAGTATAAAAAAAACATATTTATTTTATTAAAGAAAGAAAGAAAGAAAGAAAAGCTAAGAAGAACCTCTAGCTATGACTTCGAGGTGCATTTAAAACCTTAATTTTCTCGAGCTATTGATTGGTTGATAGTGGCATTCTGACAGAAGATATATATGTCTGAAACGTACATGATTGGTGGAGTGGAACTTAACCTCTAAATTCGTTGCTTGTTGGTAAAAAGAAACAAATTACACAATGTGTAATAGTAATGTTCAACAGAGCATTCATTTTGCCACCTCGATATCATCAACATCATAATCTAAAAACAGCTTTAAATGTTTTCTCAATCCGAAAAAGCTTTATCTTGAATGAATAGACTTGACAATGAAAAATGAAATTTCTTTTGGCACCCACTAATATTGTACTTTCAACTTTGTGTAAATATACAATTTATACACATACGTATACGTACGCTATTAATTAAAAATAAAATAAAAATTATACATAGAATTATTTTTCTCATCCTCATCTCATGCGATCAAAATATAAATTGTTAAAAGAAAAATAGTAAGTAGCCTTAATTTTAATTAACAAGGAGCTAGAGAATCAACATAATCAGTATCCAATTAAAACATAATTTTATTTTATTTATCAGAAAAGAATGCTCTTTTCTTTTTCTTTTTGGCCAAAAGATAAGAAATGCCAAACAAAGAAAGCATGATACATGACAATCTATATCTTCTTGTCTGGACCAAGAACTGAGAAATCATGTCAGAAATGACTTATGCTCGAAGACATAATACTACAGCTCACATCTTCAAAACAAAAAGATCAAGAAGAAGAAGCCCTAATTGAAATAAGAACTATTCGTATTCATCGATCGGCTATGCTCTTCTCCTAAACATATAAGTAAATTGATCAAAAATTACTTAATAATTACAATTTTATGGAAAAAAAATTCACAGAAAATAATTAGGGAAAAGTATCGAAATTTAAAAAATGTTGAACAATTGGATTTTTTTGGGTGAATTACAAAAATAGTACCTAAACTTTTTTAAAATATACTCTTTGATTCCTAACTTTTTATTTTTATATATAACTTAGTTTGATTACTTTTTTTTAATTATTTTCTAGAAATTGAATATTAATTGACAAAATTAACCATATGTGGTTAAATGTTAATAACTTCCAACCCAGCTAAAACATTTGATAATTTTTTTCCCTCTTTTTTCTAGATCTTAATGCCCAAACCTACTAAAATGAAATTAAAAAAAATCATTTAACAAATGCCAAACTTTGAAATGCTAAACATTAAAATAACAATCTTTCTTAAAAATCTATTGTTTTTAATGGAAGAAACTTTCTTAAAACAATTATTTTTAAGTTCATTTTATTAAGTTTGGACTTTAAGAATAAAGAATAATTTTTTTTATCAAAATATAGTTTAACGTGGGTTAAATCAACATGTGCATGAGTACTTGTCATTCAAATTTATAGGGTTAATTTTGTTAATTTATAATTATACCGAATTGATTTCAAAATTAAGAACTAAAGTTGTTAAAATTAAAAAGTAAAGGATTAAATCATAAAAAAAATTAAGAGAAACAATGTATAGATTAAGAAGAGCTAAGTTACAATTTGTGTAGTTGTTAAAATTAGTTATATAAATATTACTTATAATGTTTATTTGTGGTTATCAACTCTAGATATTAGGTAATGAATTTTGAATCCTAACAATGAAAGGAAGGAGATGATGATTATAGAAAGCACATTAAAATACTGCATGGGTCCTAAAACTTAAAAGAAAAAGCATTTGAGTTTTGAAAACCCTAATGTCCCTAAAAGAATAAAAAAGAAAAAGAAGCCCCCAAATTTCCAATTAATTAGATCCAATATTAAACGCTATGCCTGAGCTGACATTTTACTGAGGAAGAGTCAAAACTGAAGGAGTGAACTAATGAAAGTATGACAGCGTTATATGTCAGACTTTATTTGGATCGTGTTCATACATTTTGGATGTGAGATAATGAGCTAGAGAGAGAGAGAGAGAGAGAGAGAGATCTCAAATGACTGAGTTTATCAACAATGGAGAATTAAAGAAATCAAACCAGTAGTCAGATTTCCCACTTCTGCAAACCTTTTGTATGAAACCCTAAATATAGTTTAATTAAAAAAAACAAATTTTTGGTATTTAATTTAATATTCCTATTTTTACCTGTAATAATCTATTACGACAAAGTTAGCTATGTTGCTAAACACAAAACTAGGAAGTGATAGAACAAAATTAAATAAATAAATTTGAATCTTGTGGTTGAAACCTGAAACATACCATAAAACTCACAACAACAAATTCACAGACAGAAAACAAGAAAAATATGGAACAAAAACCAAAAGAAAATTAATTAAGAAGGACATATAAGATAGCTAAAGGGTAAAAGGCAAAATTTGTAGCAGAAAAAACATAAAAGAAGCTGAAGATCAAAACCAGAAGACTCAGACAAACCTGTTATTAGCATATTCATAAAGACGACCACGGTTTGAGAAGACGACGAGAGCAACTTCAGCATCACATAAGACAGATAATTCATAAGCTTTTTTCAGCAAACCATTTCTACGCTTACAGAATGTGACCTGACGATTTGTTGTATTTTCGATTCGCTTTATCTCTATTTTCCCTCTACCCATTTTTCTCTGTGAAGAACTTTTTAGGACTTGATCTGGAAACTCCATTTTTGCTAGTTATCTGAAAAATGAACAAAAAATCCCCAAATTTATTTTCCTAAAATATTTCTTCTCTAAAAGAGAAAATAATAATAATAATAATAAAAATACTCTCTTTTCAAAATCACACTAAACAAATTAGAAAAACACATCGTTCCCTTAAAAGATTTATCTTTAAAGCTACCGGTCAAATCACACCGACTATCATTTAATCTCAAATTAGAAATCCACTAACCTGGTAAAGAAACTCTAGTTCAGTCCCTTGGTTCTCTGTATGATTACAAAACCAGGAGGACAAAGTAGTTGAAGAAAATGGAAGTTGGTTGATCTAAGCAGATAAGTAATTTTGGAATGAAATGAAATAGACCATAAATCAACTATAACCCTCAAATTATTTAATTAATTGCATTACATAGGTCTTTGTATGTTTGTCGAACGAGTATTAATTAACTAATGGAGGGATATAAATATAGCTAAAGAAGGTGCTTAAAGGGGTTCTTTCTCATTCTCTATCCACCGTCCATTTTCTTAATGGAAAAGGAGATCTAGAGAGAGAGAGAGAGAGATGAATAAAAACAAAAGATTCTTTTGAAAAGTGATTTGTTAATGGGAGATTGAACGAGAGCCTTTAGTTAAGTTTCATCGAATTGGGTTCAATACAAAGAGAGGTGTAGAACAGAGCAAAACTAAATGACACAACTTTCTTTCACAAATGTTATTAGTTGTTACTTGGATTTAGAGTTCACCTTTATTCTTGATTTGTTATAGAGCTTCGCTGATGGAGTTGAAAGTTTTCACTACTATGCTCTTCTATATCCAATATTAACCCAAAAAAAATAAAAATCTGGATCGATCTGTTTTTCTTTATAATTACTACTCGCTAGCTAGCTAGGGGAGTGACTTAAAGGAAGAGGGAGTCCCATGTGAAGTGCTGTTCACAATCTGCTATTCTTAGGGGTTTATTTATGGTAATATTTGAAGAGACCCTTTTGGTATTTTTGGCTGTATTAGGTTACCCTCATTCATTTTTTGGGAAATCGTTTTGATCCTCCATCACCATTTTCTCCTTGGGATCTAATCCGTTCGATATCTATCATCGATTTGTACGGTCCCTTCATATGTATTTTACTACTTTTTTTTTTTTCCTTATATTTTTTAGAAGATTGTAATACATAACATAACTTTCAAATGTAATCACAAACTTTACTAAAAATGTATAAATTAGTCAACTTGTTTTATGTACTATATTATTAATCTTCAATTTCCATGAAAAGTATACATAATTTCAATGCTAGATGTAAAAAAAATGCATATGGTAAAACAGTCATTTTTTTTTGCCTAGAAAAAAATTCTATACTTAGCAACAAATATGTAAATGTTTTTACACCTAAAATCATCTAAAAGAATGAATAACATTTTTTACTTAATTTTATGATAATTATTAGATGTATCACGATATAAATAGTATTGATGTAAAAGTAAGTGTAGTTTTATATTTTCTTAACATTTATTATTTTATTAAATGATAATACCTATTCTATATTAAATGGAGATGACAAGCATGTATAAGAAATTTAATTTACTTGTATTTTTTTTATAAAATAAGAGTTTTTAGATGTATTACTTAAAAATAAAGACACTAGAGTATACTTTTTAGCATTTCTAAAAAGTACTTGGGAAAAAAAAGCATATTATATTATAATGAAAAATAAAATGTGAGTAGTTCATCCAAATAGGAGAGTTAAATAATCATTAATTTTAAGAATTTGTAATTTAAATGGACGATCTCTTTCTAAATAATTATTAAAGTGTGATTTTAACATTATTTTTAAATGATAATTCTGTAATTGAGAGAGGAGAATTGAAGTACCAAGCATTTAAAGTCTGGTTTTGGATTAAATTTTTTTTTGTCAAACTTTAATTCTTTTTTTGTTTTGACATTTCATTTCAAATAACTTCTGAAAAAACCCCTTGAAACAAGCACTTAATTTATGTGATACCAAAAACTAGTATCCTCTTAATGTTGTATTGGGTCGCTGTGATGTGATCGAGTCAATTAGCATATATAGCATGAGTAAATGGTATACTCTACAATATAAAGAGGTTGATCTAATTGATTTGGTGGATATATCACTTATCTATAGGCTGTAGCTAATATATGACTAGTCATTCAAAGCCTCACAACAAGAAATATATGATGTTTCCTTATAAAATCAAAGTGAAAGCTAGCTTAACAATCCAACGGCTAAATTCATTGACGTCAAAACCTCAATAAAATTTAACAAAAAAATAAAGGTGAAGGAAAAAGAAAAAAAGCTTCACTACCTAACTCTTTTCTAAAGGATTGGAACTCAAGCTTTAAAAAAAGAAAAAAAAAAGAAAAAAAAGAGAATATATAGAATAATGCTGTATGCATTTGTAATTTCTTAGGCATAAAATAACATGTTAATTTTAAATTAAATATGAATTTAAGGATGTGAAAAAATAACTATAATGTTACTTAATAATAGATAACTAATTATATTATAACTTTAGCAAAAAAAATTATAATATTTAAATATTTGTATTTCTTAAGTTATAATAAAACTAATTTTTTTTATAGTATAGGTTTCAAGCAATAATTAAAGTTAAATGGACATTAAACACTAATAAAATTTTGACATCTTTTTCCTGTTCATTTATCAAGTTTTTATTATAATTTGGATGGCTACATATATAGTTACTTTCGACGTGGGAATATTGAAAAAGACAAAGTATATTTTTATTATAAAATTTTAATTTATTATATATATTACATGATAAATTGATTATTGATTGAATATAAAATTAAAAATATATGATGATAAAATAATTATGAGATTATTTATTAATAAATATCAATTAAATTCTAATATATATTATATCATATAGATCAAAATGTGATAAAAAAATAATATTATTCAAATATTATAATATGTGTATTGTAGTATTTGCAAACGTTTGACCTTTCTTGTTCCTGTTAGATGGGGAAACAAGATGAATTTGATGCCAACTACAATACCCATGAAACATTAGTACACTTATTTTTTTGGTTTGGTATAGTATCTCATTTAATCAAAATATGTTACTAAAATTTTATATTTTTAAAGTAGTATAATATTATTCTTTTATTTATTTTAAAATATATAAATGATGTAATTTTATACTTTAAATTAGAAATTTAATCACATGCTTGATATATATAATATAAGTAAAAATATTTGATACTAATAATAAAAAATGATCTATTATAGTGGAGCTCCATAAATATTTGTTTGATATGATCCACTCTGTATTTAATCAAAATAAATCATTTTTGGATTAGATCAAATCATGATCAACATATAAAATCAACAGATTAGATCGAATCATGACAGATTGATTAGTAGATCAATCTAGATCGAATCGATTCGTAGTTAAATTCAAATCTAAATCTTTTTAATACTAAAAGAATTATACATTTTTAACATACTATCTTAATTTTTATAATTATTTATTTGAAAAATTTTACATTATGAATAATCATTTTTAAAATTTCTCTCTTAAAATTTTCATAAATCTATCTATTATTATTTAAATTTTGTTAAACAAGATTTAAAATCTTATCGTATTCATAACTATTTATTTAAAATAAATAAGAAACTTTCTATAAAAAGTAAATGTTTTTCTACCATATATAATGATCTTTTATTTTTTTTATTAAAAAAATTATCAATCTAAAATATGAAATGCACTACATCAAATAATGTTTTAATTTTTAAAAAAAATAATAAATTAGAGCAATTTGGATTGGATCATCGATATCCATTGATCCATGGATCAATATATGATCTAATCAATCTGATCCATCGATTAAACCCAAATCAAATCAAATTGAATCTTTTGAACAATGAATCAGATCGGATAATCACCATATCAAATCGAATTCAATCCATTGCCATCTCTATTTGATAATTTAGTAATACCCATATTTAATAAAAGGTATGCATATAGACCTAAATGATCCAAAATTAAGATATAATTATAAATTTCAGTATGTGTCACATACATGTACAAAATATTAAGGGAAAACTTATCTTTAAAGTAATTTTTTGTCAATGAATCACCTCTTAATCTTCAACCTGCCATTTCTTTTATAGTTTTTTTTGCATGATTATCACATCATATAATTTAATCATGTAGCATCAAAGTGTTATAATCTTTCTTTTTATAGTCATGTCACTCATATACGATATCATATAGACTGAATCTACTCTAATTTATGAAGTTCTTCTCTCTATTTTCTAGTATATCTTGTGTTAGTTCTTATTTTGTCCTTTTCTTTTTAGTGTTCATCTTTTGAATGCTCTTTCTTATATTTTACTTTTGTTGTTTCTATGAGAAAATTAAGGTGTGTTTTTTAAGGTTAAGTACTTAAGTGTTCTCTCCTCTTTCCTCTATACTTGTTGATTATCGTGGTTTACCATGTGCATCTCTATATCATATAGAATATTTCATATCTTTAAGACTCTTGACTTATATACATTGTTGTAACTAAACTAGTATATTTAGTTGATATTCATGTTGGTTTGGGATGTTCACCCTTTCTAAACATGCCTCTTGTTTCTAGTTTTGGAACCTGAATCTACTCCTCTCCTTAGATGTTTTATTATCAAATAAAAGCATTAAATTTGTATCGTAAAGTCATTCATCTTCCTCTAATTTTTCTCGTAAAATGAACAAGTTCAACATGATTTGATTTCTCTAGGGTTATCAAGACTCTTTCTCATCTTATATTTTGATTTTGTTTGATTTTAGGGTTAAACTATTGTATTTTGATTAATAATATTTTAATGAATTTTTATTTTATTTTTAATTATTTTAAACATAATTTTTCCCTTAATTTTTTGTCCATATGTATGACACATGCTAAATTTTTTAATTAAATTTTAATTTTGAACTACCGATGTACCTAAAATTAAATATATGAACTATTAATGTGTTGTTATAAAAATATGGATTTACATGCATACCTTTTGTTATATAGAAATAAGTAGTACTAAATGAAGTAATTATCCTTCACTTTTATCATATGTGTTAAGCATGTGATGAAATTTTTAATTTAAACATAAAATTTGATAATTTATGTATCTTAAAGTAAATAAGAGACTACAATTATAATGCTTTGAGAATATTGGTCTATATGTGTATTTTTGGTCAAAAAAATGGTACCACTAAGGTACCGCTAATATATGTATTAGTGATAATTATTACCAAAGTTCTTTAATAGTATCTTAAAAGTACCAATATTTTTTTTAAAAAGTACATATTTAGTAAAAAAAATATTTTTATGAAAGAAAAAATTTAATAAAATTCAATTTAGTCATTTTAATTTTTTTTATTTTCTCTCATGTTTTTATCTTTTTATTTTTTCTCTCTCATTTTTTTCTCACACCTATTTATTTGCATATAATTCTCTCTAATTTCTTTTGCCATTAAAACCCTAAAACCCAAACAACAAATTCTAAATCTAAAAGCCTAAACATAAAGAGAGATAAAAAATAAATAAGATAGAGAATGAGAAAAAGAGAAAATAATAATAATAATATAAGAAACTAATATATTCTTTAACTTTTGTGCATATGGTTTTCATTAAATAATTTGAGTACTTTTAAGTTATTATTTAAAGACTCGTACAGTAATAAATATTGAAAGATTAATATGAGTAATTAGTATAATACCAAATCCTCTTTTTGGAAGATTAATATGAGTAATTAGTATAATACCAAATCCTCTTTTTGGAAGATTAATATGAGTAATTAGTATAATACCATATCCTCTTTTTAATTGGTCTCTCATTTTTGCCCTTTTCTTTATAGTTATTAACTTATAATAATATTTATAAGCATGTGTAAGAAGAAGTGAAGACAAAAGAAGTGAAGACAAAAGTGAGGTATGATGAATCGATCAGTGTTATAGGGATAGGAAGAGACAAAAATATCATAATTATCATTCATTTAAAGGCATTATTGATCACATATGAAAAGTACATGTTTAGTTAAAAATTATTTTTTGAAGGAAAAAATTTAATAAAATTAAATTTAATCATTTTAATTTTTTATTATTTTCTCTTATGTTTTTATCTTTTTCTTTCTTTTTAATTCTTTTTTCTCTCTCATCTTTTTCTTACACCTCTATTTGTTTGTATATAATTTTCTTATCTTTTCATTAAAACCCTAAAACCTAAACACTAAATCCTTAATCCAAAAACCTAAACAGAAGGAGAGATAAAAAAAGTATAGAAGATAGAGAATGAGAAAAAGGAGAAAATAATAATTAAAATATATGGAACTAATATATCCTTTAATTTTTTTATGCACATATTTTTCATTAAATGGGCACGTTTTAAATAATTTAAGTACTTTTAAGATATTATTTAAAGACTCATACAATAATAAATATTAAAAGATTAATATGAATAACTAATACAATACTAAATCCTCTTTTTGGTCTCTCATTTTTGCCCTTTTCTTTCTAGTTATTAACTTATAACAACATTTGTATACATGTTTAAGAAGAAGTGAAGAAGAAAGTGAGGTATAATGAGTCGATGAGAGTTACAGGGATAGGAAGAAAGAAAAATACCATAATTATCCTTAATTTAAAGGCATTATTGGTCACATTTGAAAATTACATCAAATTTGTATATTTTTTTTTTATATGTAAGTACTAATAAAATATCTTCTCTATTCTTTCAATTCTATTGGTTCACTTATTAATTTGGTGTTAAAATTCATTATTTTTTAAGTTACAAATTCAATTATATTAAATACTTTTATATATATAGAGAGAGAAACTATAAGGTGGCGTTTTGTTCATAGAATGAAATATGAATAGGAATGAGAATGAGAATAAGAATGAGAATAAAATGGAATGAAAAGAAACCAATTTTATTTGATTTGACTACTATAATCAAAGAAACAATCAGTATTATAATGTTTGGTTTACAATTGGAATGAAATGAAAAACACTGTATATTACCTTAATATTCTTATATTCAGTAAAGTTTAATTAATATCATTTAATTATTATTTTTTGTCAAACAAAATATATTATTGAAATCATTATTTTTCTAAATAATTATTACTTAAAAATAAAATATATTATTTTCTAAATAAGGTTAAAGGTTTTGAGGTTTGAGATTTAGGGATTTGGAGTTTAGGGTTTTGGGATTTAGGGTTTAAGGCTATATTTATGGGTTAAGGTTTAGGGTTAAATTTTTTATTTTCCTATGTAGGGTTTAAGGTTTTAGGATTTGGGATTTGGGGTTTAGGGTTATATTTGTGGGTTAAGGTTTATGGTTAAAATTATTATTTTTCTAAATAGGGCTTAGAGTTTTGGGATTTGGGATTTAGAGTTTAAGATTTAGGATTTAGGGTTATATTTGTAGGTTAAGGTTTAGGGTTAAAATTATTATTTTTCTAAATAAGGTTTAAGGTTTTGGGATTTAGGATTTAGGATTTAGGATTTGGGATTTAGGGTTTAAACTTTAGGATTTAAGCTTTAGGTTTTAGGATTTAGGGATTAGAGTTTAGAGTTATATATAGGGTTGGGGTAAAATTAAAAAACAATTGAGATGAGAATGAAATCATAATTTCTTAAGGTGTGAGAAGAAATTCTGATTCTTTCTCTTTTAAGAATCGATTTTATTCTATTCTCATTTTTCAACCCAACCAAACATAAAATTGGAAGTAATTAATTCTGATTCTATTTCAATCTAATCAATCAAACATGGGGTAAGTTCTTAGGTTTGTGCTCTGAAACAAACAGATTAAAAGTGACAAGTACGTCTCAAATCGCACATTGAACCGATCAATGCATGTGACCCGAGGCAAAAGAATATTTGGGACCTATTTTAGTTTTAAAAATATTTATATTTAAAGAAAATATATCAATACATGTTGAACTAATAAGTCAAATTATATTTTAAAATTAAAATAGCTATGGAAATAAATAGATAATCATTTGCTTTAACATGTAACAACAAAACAAATGTATTAATTAGTTGATAGAAAATTAGGCTTAAATAATTATATAAAAAATACAATTAATTATTTTTAATATAATAATGAAGAAGATAATTATATAAAATTTTAAATAATGATTACAATGTAAATTATATTTTAGTGAAATGTAATTTTCTTTCGAGTAACAATTTTGAATATTGGTTAATTGGTCACATCTCATTTTCTTCTTCTACATGAAGTTGTACTCACTTTTACCTCTTTGTGGTTAATGCTTTAATAACCACTTTAATTTGTTGTATCTTATTTATTTTTCGTTCATTTTATTTTATAATTATTTTTTATGTGCTCAAAAGTGATATCATATCTGAAAGTTGAAGGTATTGAATTGAGAAACATGATAACAACAAGGTTTGAGATAAATAAATTTGATGGAAAAATTAACTTCAATATTTGATCAAGAAATGTGAAGAATGTATTGTTACATGAGCAGAAAGAAATAGAAGCAAATAGAGTGAGCACTATTCACTTGAGTTTGATTTCTGAAATAAAATTTAGTATGATGAATGAGACTTCTCTATCAAAGTTGTGGAAAAAATTGGGAAAAAAATATATGTCAAAGTCTATTATAAATAAGTTATACTTTAAAAAACAGTTACATGTCCTAAGGATGAAAGAATGTGATGATATTAAAAGCCACATGAGCAAGCTCTATAAATGTATTTCTAAACTTCTGTGTGTTGATGTGAGATAGATGATGAAGACCAAATGATGATTTTGTTACGTTCATTACCAAAATCATATGATATATCGGTGATAAAATTACTCGTTGGAAAGACCATATTGACCGTGGATGAGGTGTCCACAAAACTTTTGAAAACAAGTAATATGATCCAATCGATAGTTCCTTTAAGTGACAATATTTTTGTTACTCGAGAAGATTCAAGAACAAGTTCATCAAATAGAGAAAAAAGAAAGCCAAGAGGAAGAGATCCTGGTATAGATGGCAACAATTTCATGTCTCTTTCAAGATATAAGAGATCTTAATGAAAAGAGAAGAAAGATGAAAAAAATGTAAACACTACTAAAATAGTGATCTTTGGTCTCGAAAATTTGGTCTTAGACTTTTTAAAAATTGAGGCTATAAGGTTTTGGTCACTGTCTAATAAAATTTGTAAGCCAATAATCACGATTATTAAATGACCGTGATCTAATTAAAATGACAGAGTTCCTAGTCTTTTTAAATTCGAAATCAAATAATATATTGTGTGTTTTACTCATTTACAAAAATAAAAAATTACTTTATAATTTTTTCATTTCCCTATTAATTTAATTTTATGTATTTTCTCTCTTTTACACCATACTAAATTTCTCTATTATTTTTTTTATTTTTCCCTCCTAATTTTTCTTTTTCCCACTATTTTTTTTCTTTTCCCCCCACGTGTGCTTATATATCCTATGAATGCCCACATTTTCCTCTCTCACTTTCTTCTCTCACAAACCATAGGATCTCAAACAACTCCCAAAAACCACTTGCTACCCCATCCCTATATTCCCACCATCCAAACCTAGTCGGCCACTTCAATTCTAGCCAAAAAAAACCTTGTCAATCCCTCTTAATTTACACTCCAAAATTATGCATTTTAGGGGGTTTTTTTGGGTTCTTTTTTTTCTCTCATTTTCTCACTTGCCGAACAACCTTCAATACATTCTAATTTCTTAGGTGTTGCAAGTAAGTCTTTTTTTTACATTATTCTTGTATATCTTCATGTTTTTATTAGTTTATTTTTTTATTTCCATTTTTATTCGATTTTTTATAACAAAAATATTTGGAATTTTCTTGTGTTAATTAGGTTGTGAAGTTCCTCTAACAAATTATTGGCTTGTTTTTGCTCAAAGTTTCAAGTTTATGGTTTTTTTCAATTTATAATTTTTCTTTTTCACAAATTAGGTTGTGAAGTTCCTCTTATTCACTCTTATCCATGGCTTTTCATTTCCTTACTTATCTTTATATCTTCTTTTGCTTACTATTGTATGTTGGATGATGAAATTAGTGATGTTTGTTTTAGGTTCTTAGAGTAATCAAAGTTATCTATGATGTTAATAAGTGCTTGTGTTACTTGTTTTTTTTATGAATTACCCATGTAATTCCAAACCCTAGGCAGCTTTAGAAAACAGTTATGGACATTGGTTAATTTTTTCTTCTTCTTTTGTTGATGGTGGAATTGGTTGTTGGAATCTCCAAACTAGGGCAGAATAGTTTCGTTACAATTCTTGTACCTCCACTTGTCATGGTCTCGTCTATGTTGGTTAACAATTTTTGGCCTCCTCACAACTTTGAGATTCATACAATTTTGGTTATGTTAACTACTGGTCATGGTCTAAGGTCTTTCTCTTTCTTCTAGTCATGTTTATGTTTACGCATAACTTGTTCTATCAATTTCCTCTTTGATTGACATATTTCATGAAACTTTGTGAACAACCTTAAGTTGAGGTCAAGAGCTTCCTAGCTTATGGAAGTCCCAAGTTATGTGTATAAAAATTCCCATTATCTCACTCAAACTCAAGAACCAACAATTTTGAGGTCTTAAATCAAATTTGTGTTCTTGTACTTATTTTTTTGCTCAATTATTAGGATGATGGGCTAATGCAGACAACTTGTGGAAGTCCCAACTATGTTGCTTCAGAGGTTCTTGCCAATAAAGGCTATGATGGAGCCACCTTAGATATATGGTCATATGGTGTTATACTTATAGGATATCTTCCTTTTGATGATGGAAACCTTGTTGTTCTTTATTAGAAGGTAATAGAAAAATATAAATTTTGAATCCTTACTTTGGACTAAAGAATAAATAGTTTTTTTTTAAAACTTCGTGATGACTTTGATGCTTGTATCTTGAGAACTTCATATATTAAAAAGGAGATTTTCAGATGCCTAAGTGGTTATCTTTTGGTGCACAGAACATGATAAGAAGAATTCTTGATCCCAATCTTGTTACTAGAATAGCAGTGGAAAATATCAAAACTAATGAATGGTTTAAGAAAAGTTATATCCCTGCAAATCCTCATAATAAATTAATGCTTGTTATTTATTTTTTAATGTTTTTACTACTCCCATGCAAAAAATAAGTATAATGATGTTAGCTTAGAGTGGCATATTATTTGTATCATATGTGAATATTGTGTTATATTTAGTCAAGTTATGCTCGAGGTTATGAGGAATATTAAAGGAGCTTAAGTTCTTATTTTTAAAAGTCGGCATTACCCTGAATGAGTTAATTGCATGCAAACGTGGCAGTCCATCACTCCTTGGTGTAAAAGTAAGTTGAGTACAAAAATATTTGTATAATGGTTCAGAACATACATCTCCATATATGTTTATATATGTTTGATCTCTCATCCATCCCCTGAGTATTGTTTTTATATTTATCATTTTTACCCTTCTATTGTACATCAAGAACTTACAAAAGATATGAGCAATGGATTTTCATTTCATGATGATAGCTTTCTTCCAAAAAAAATGGACAACTAAGAGAATTCTTCTTATCTAGTGATGCAAATATTGTAATTGAGCATACAAAAAAGGTTTTGGTGATTAGAGGTGGCGAAGTAGTACATATGAAGGTATTCAAATATTGTTACGCAACATTTATTTTTCATCATTCCAATTTGTGAGAAAATTTGAATTACTTTGATGATTAGAACTAAGTATATTACATTTGTTTTTTTGGTTGATTTTATGTGAGAGTTGAGGAGTTGGTTTCTCATAACCATCTACTTGGCATGTTGCATTTTTGTTTTCTAACCTATATTCACCTTTGTGGCATCATGAAAACTTTCCTTATTTTAATAGACAAATTTCTTTGCTATAGAAACTTAAACAGAGATTTCCTTAGTTTTTTTCCTTATAAGTGAACATTTTATCTTTTATAGTAACTCTCTCTTTTAAGGCTTATTATCCAAGCATCTATGCTCAAGATAGTTTTTATTGCCATGTTCCGGTTTTTATTTTACTTTTACCTTCTTCAACATCATTAGTAGGTCTGCATTGCATTGCATTAGAAAGCTATGCATTCAATTTGTTATTAATATTTGAACTTTGGAGCGTATGGACTTGGTTTTTCCAATTTAATTGCATGCTACTGCATACTTTGGAGTATGGGTGTCCAAAAACCTAATCGAATTGGATTAAACAGAAAAAATGGACCAAACTAGACGATTTTATAAATCAAATGATTCGGTCTAGTTTGTATTAATTAAAACTATTTTCAAACGATTCAGTCCAATTTGGTTAATTTTTTTCCAAAAACCGAACCGGACCGAACCGTGGACACTTACTTTAGAGTATGCTTTAAAAAATGGTGCATTATTTGTTGGCATAGAAAATACTATTGGTAGTGTAATAACTAGACATACTCAATGTGGTGTTCATTTAAATGTTGGTTGTGAGATTGAACATGGTCCTTTGGCTTTGGTTGATGAGAATCTCCCAATTTTTGTCATTGCTACACGTGATGCTCGTTTTAGATTGGTTTCCTTATAGTTGATGTTCATGATGTTGAATTTTACCTTGTGGGTTACTGAAATTTTGATCACTAACAGCAAGTAGCAGTCTGATGGTGATATGTTACCTTATATACATGTATGTTTATAATTTTTAGGGAATCAACATAAGTGTATGATATTTTAAATATGTTTCATATACTAACATTCAAGAAAATGGATTTGTCCATATGAATTGTTGCAGAAGTTGGATGGAAAAGATGCAAGAATTGTAAACTATTTTGACATAATTGGTGGAACAAGAACAAGTGGTCTTGTCACTACTATGTTAGCTACCTCAAATGAAAAGAACCACCCTTTATTTACTACTAAAGATATCAACGCCTTTTATTTCACTCACTGTCCTAAAATATTCCCACAAAATAAGTAATCTTCATAGCAATATCATTTCAATATTTCATGCATTTATTTTTTGTTTTATGACTTTATTTTTCTTTTTTCTTGCAACAATTGTCCACTATTTTCTCATTCTACCAAAATTATAAAGTCTTTAGCATGGCCAAAATATGATGGAAAGTATTTACAAAGCCTAGTTAAAGAAAAATTAGGTAACACCAAATTACACCAAACTTTGAATAATGTTGTCATTCCAACTTTTGACCTCAAACATCTCTATCCAACTATATTCTCTAGTTATGATGTTCTTTTTCTACTCTTCTTTTGAACAAGTTCATTAATCATTTTTCTTCTACATTGATTAAATAGTTTCAATTGGGATGTCAAAATTAAATAAAATTCTCAATTCTCAATGTCATGTTAATTTGATCTCATTAGTTTAATTTTTAATCATTATCTACACAAGTGCAATAACAATCATCTTTAAATGCCTTACTCTTATACATATGTGTTGTAACATCAGTAGAACCAGCTTATCTCCCTGTTTCTTATCCTACCTCTGAAAAGTTCTTGAATAGTTAAAAATTGAAGATTAGACTATCATTTAATCATTGTTATTTTTCTCTCTATGCCCCAGTTGCTAGCATACCATCTCATTATTTTGAGAGGTTTCAATTTTTGATTAGCCTCAAAATCTTACAAAAAGTGTGAAAATGCAATAGAGAAGTTCCAACTTAGGGTCAATTGCCACTATGAGTCACATTTATAGTGAGGTATAGTTTGTTCTGGCACAATGCAAAACTCACCTTCAGGTGTAGAGTTTCTGCTATATGTTTGTTGACATTATTAACTTCTTATTTAGAGTCTATTCTTCATAGTCATTGTAAATATTAGAATTAGCTAGTAAGATTTTATTATATTTTAGTGTATAAATTCTCAAATGTAATTGTTCCCTTAATTTTAATATAATATGACTTTTAATTTTGTAATTTATATTGAAAAATGAGATTAATTGAGATGTATATGGTCATGATTTAAGTGTAATCGAGACAATAGATATATCATTTGATCATGGTCTTATAAAATATTATAAGATCGAGGCCAAATGATATGTCTATGGCCTCGGTCATTTATAAGACCATGACCAAATAGTATGTCTATAGTATTAGTCTTATAAAAAACTGAGTCAAATGGTATGTATATGGCCTCAATCAAAAATTGAGACCATAGGTAAGAGTCTATAGTCTCTCCCACTTAGGCCTTAGTTTTTATAATTGTGGTCATAGATTTACGATCACGGTTAAAAATTGAGGCTATGTATCAATTTTGTAGTAATAAAATATCACTGAAAATTTATTAATCTAATTTTGATGCCATATGTGTGAGTACAGGTGAAGGCTCTTTTTGCATTCTACATGTTGTTTCCATATTTATGCAAACAATTTTTTTTATAGTTACAAGTCTTATACAGATGGTGATGTTATGATGGCCAATAGATCAAAGAGAAAGGTCATTGGAAAAGGCATTATCATGATAAAAATGTATGATGGAGCTATTCGAACGGTCCATCGATGATGTAAGATTTGTTCTTGGCTTGAGAAATAATTTGATTTCTTTGAGTAAACTGGATTCTCTTGGCTATGATTTTCCTAAAAGGAACGAGTAAGTAAAGGTTCGTTGGTCATAATGACAAGAAGGAAGAAGGGAAGCTACAACCACCTTTAAGGTTAAAGTAAATATTGACTCAAAGTTTAAATCTTATAATAATAATGATAAAGTGAGTAAGAAAAATGTGTCAAGTTAAACGAAGAAGTAAGATTTTCTGGGATAAGAATATAGTATTAAATAAATGCTCTTAAACAAATAGAAATAAAATTATCTTTTGTTAAAATGAGATAGCTGTGCACATTACCCGTAAATAATGTGCGATGAGGACATGTATGAACATGTAATTGATAATTAATGTCTATAATTTTTTAAAACGTCAAAGTAAAGATTGTCGGAGTAAATAGCATTTAAAAAAAACAGCTTAAAACTTTTATTTTTATTTTTTTGAGATGGAGAAGTTAGAAAGCTAAGAGGCTTATAATTGACTAGCCTAAACCATCAATTTTTTTTTCATGAAGTTGAATACCCATTTTTACTAATTTGTGGCTAATGATTTAATAATCATTTTATTTATTTATAATTAATTTAATTTTATAATTAATTTCGTTCCGTCTAACATATATATGTATACCATGCGGTCATAATGCTATTTTAAAATAATAATAATAATTTTGATGAAACTTGTATGTGTACGTTGCAATGGAATACCAATTATGATTTCTTAATGTCCTCAATCAGATATATATAACATCGTGTTCGTACACTAATACACGTCAAATATATATGTAAAAACGATATGACATATATCATTGGGTCGTGTCACACTCGCGAGCCAAACATGATCAACTATTCAATATATACGTGTGAGAAATGTAAAACATGGCCATGTATTTTGAGTCCGTGCCCGAAGCATCCTAATTTTCTTTGTTTTTTAGAAGATGTACGTTGGTCAATTAATTTGAAAATGTACTTCATCGATCTTCTAATTTCTCTAAAGATACAGATGAGTAAAAGATATAATATAGTGCAACACATTTTTTAAAACGTATTTTAATGTTATGAAACTTTTCAAGCAAAGGAATGAACATGCAATTTCAGAAAATAAAGCGTCATGGGATGTTTGAATGGGTGTATTTTGTAACGTAGACTGAGTTGAAATCTTAGTCATAACTTATTAAAACTAGATCTAAAGTGAAATTAAATAAGCTTAATTGAAGTTACAGAGCAAAGGAGCGTCCCCCACTTTATAGGAGAATCATATGTTGAAAAAGGTCCCATTTTATTTTTACTATTATTTTAAATAATTTAATTATTAAAATAGTACATTTCACTCAAATAAAAGTTTTCATTAAGATTATTATTTAACATTTTACTTCGTATAAAATTATCTTGTTCGTTATTATTATGTATAGTTATAATATTTTATGTCTAATTATCTTTAAACTCATTAGTACTAAATGCTTTTTCATAGATTATATATATAGATAATGTTTAATTGTTTCCATAGTTAAATAATTATAAAAATAATTTTTTCTTATTTTTTTAACTATCAATATTTATTATAATAAATTTATAGTTGAACAAGTAAAAACATGTATTTTTATTTCTTTTTGAAAAATGTAATTATAACTCTTGTTGTAATATATATATATATATATATATTTGTTAATTTTTTTTTTGTATAAAACATATTTTTTATTTATTTTTACTCAATTTTATGTCTTTCTTCATGTAAGGTTGATTACTATAGATAAGTAATGTATACACGTACATAGTTACGTACATTTTATATGGGAGCATTTTTACACACATTACGGGGTTGGTTTTCGTCATGTGCATGCTAGGTTAAGTGTTGTGGTTTTCGACGAGCGGGTGTGTGACTGAGCCAATGTTGTCCATCATGTTTTGTTTTGTTTCGGTTGCCGGTATTTATGAAAATTACTCGGTAATTTTTAGAACAAAAAAATATGATTTTTAGTACCTCGCCACCACGCTTGGCGATGTTCAAGATACGGTGGCCGGTTGAATTCCATAAATGCCCCATTTTTCTCTAGTTTTGTTGTCCTAAAAAATGAAACGGAGCTTTGTCAATTTGACATCTTATTTTTCTATTTTTGAATCACTAATAACTTGAATATTATTCAGTATTAGTGATTTGTGATTATATGAACAAAACTGTATTTTTGAGTGGTTAGTACTCGAGACGGTGTTTGTGAGTAGG
This sequence comes from Hippophae tibetana, assembly GCA_037013495.1. NCBI lineage: Eukaryota > Viridiplantae > Streptophyta > Magnoliopsida > Rosales > Elaeagnaceae > Hippophae > Hippophae tibetana. The sequence continues at coordinate 21,740,174 of CM072804.1, forward strand.
TTTTATGTGTGAGCCATCTATTAGCTGATAGTTGCCCTTGTGTAATTTTTCTTCTTATATATGTGAAAACCTCATTATAAGAGTAAGCTAAGTTAAATTCTTTGAGCTCTCATATCTCTTGTTGTATGTAATAAGAGATAAGTTATTTTGAGTTTGAAGGTGTTCTTCAAGATTGTGAGTAGCTACATTTCTTGTTACTAATCTGTGGTTACTAAAGACACCATATTATGTGGTGTTGGTTGTGAAAGTGATTTGGGTTTGTGTGTTGAACTAGGTCATTGTGAAAGTAGTAAGCAAGACCAACAATAGGCAGATCAGACATAGGTCCCGATTGATAGAGGTAATAGTAATTTTATTTCTTTCAGCAACCCGAGGATGTTACCTTAAGCAACCCGAGGATGTTACCATATAGATAGAGTCTTTATATGGGTTTACCTTGTTATATCTAGTGTTGTGCTTACTTTAATGTGTGGTTAGTACAATCAGAGTTTAAATAATGTACATTTATACATACTAAAATTTAAACTGTTTAGAAAGCTTTTATTATTAATTGCCAACTTTTTGACTATTTAATATTGTTTATGTTTTATAATGTCTGTTTGTGATTATTTTTACTACAACTGTGAGTATTTTTCAGGAGCTTATCTCTCTATTATTTTCCTGTTTGGGTTGAGTCTTTAAGGAGTCAGTATCTTCTTAACCTGATTATGTATCAAGTTTTGGACTTATTCTTTGTAGTCATGTATGATTAGATTGTGTGTTAGTATAATCTACCTTTTATCAATATGCGAGTTTGGTATGAGTCCCTAAAGAGTTTGTATCTCCTAACTCTAAAAGTGTACTAGGTATCAAACTCTTTATTAGAGTTTGTTATATATGTTTGATTGTATGTTCTGAAAGTACATCATCATTTACCGAATAGGGTCCCATAAACGAGATCTTGAAGTGATTGAAAATCATTTTGGATTTTTGATATGTATGCCTATATCACAAGTTGTGTATTGTTTTCCATGTATGCATATTACTAGTCTAAATAGGAGCTTTTTAGGTACACCATCAATAGTGTGTATTCTATAGATTGTTGTTTTTGTATCTACTGGTTGTTGTTTTGTGTTGAGTTGAGCATGTTGTTTTATACTTTCTTTATGTTAATTGATTAATTCATGTTGTAAGGCCGGCTTGGTCGAATTGATATATAATTCACAAAAAGATTTCATGGGTTGATGTTTTCACGCTTCATTTAGGTCTCGATTACCTATTTGAGTTAGAAGAACAACCAATTAATGTGCAATTGTTCCTACGTATGAGAATCTTCAGTAATTTAAAATTCTAAAAATGAATATTATTATTTAAATATATTTTCTATAAATATGATTACTTTTTAAAAATAAAATATAAAAAGGGCCTAAAATTCTTTACTATATACAACTCTCGATCGAGCACTATTACAATACATGCATATGATCTCAATTTTTAACAGTGACCATAGGTCTATGGCCACGATTATAAGAACCGAGATTTAAGTGAGAGAAACCATAGACTATTACCTTTGGCCTTGGTTTTTAAATAACCGAGGCCATAAAGTATGTCTATGGTGTCGATTTTTAAATAACCGAGGCCATAGTATATGTCTAGGGTATGTCTATAGCCTCGACTGTTTATAAAACTGAGGCCATATACATATCCTATAACCTCGGTCTTTAAATAACTGAGGCCATAAACATACCATTTAATCTCATTCTTCAATATAAATTAAAATAAATTGATAAATTGAGAAAATTAAAAGTTGTTATATTAAAATTAAGAATGAAATTACATTTGAGAGTTTTTATATGCACTAAAACATAATAAAGCCTTACAATAGTTAGCTAATTAAAATGTTCCAAAATATGAAATACATGTAAAAAACTCAAATATACTAAGATTGTCCAACAGAAAGATAGGTTATATAACTTGTTAGTGCTCATGTTGGTGCTGGTGCTACCATATTGGTGTTGGAACATTGGCGTTGGCGTTGGTGTTGGTGTTGGTGCTGGTGCTAGCATGTTGGTATTGGCGTTGGTGTTGGTGCTTGGTGTCGGTGCCTAGTGCATGGTGCTTATGCTAGTACTGGTGCTGGTACTGGCATGTTAGTATTGGTGCTTGGTGTCAGTGCCTGGTGCTTATGTTAGTACTGGTGCTAGAGTGTTTGTTCTGGTGTTGGCATGCTGGTACTGGCACATGCATATAACTTATTACTTCCACATCCACAACATTTAACTAGTCACTATTGAGGCATGTTTCATGGCTTATTATGAGTTTATGATACAACTAAAAATCCATTAAAATAATTATATACATGCAGTTTCCTAATAAAGTATGCATATCAAATCAGGAGTAGCAAGTGAAATATGCTACCATGGTAAAATGTTGCTTTATGTCCACATTCTTGTATAATAACAAAGGATTACTCAAGAAAGCATGATTGAGAAAGGAATTTAGCTTCATATTTACACACGGTACAAAGAAAAGTATCAGAGCACATATTTCAATCTTACACTAAAATTTTGAAAAGGCTTTAGAAATCACAACCTAATAATCTGGCCTAAAATCATGCCCCTATTTACTCACACTATGAGCTTCATCGATAACAATCCTTGCAAGCAACTCACATGCATGTTAGGTCTCTAATTTTTGTAAAAGAACATCTCTTCTACATTAGAAAAAAGGATCTTTGACGGTTTATTACATGAGCCAAGATTTAAATTGTTGTTGCCACTTAATAAGGACAGGGACCAGTGTTTAGTAGGAAAAGACTCAAGAGAAACAATCACAACCAAGAAACCAAAACTGATCAAACTTAGCTATAACAGAATATAGTAATCTGCCAACTTCATGTTCACTAAAAATGTCAAGCCATTTTCTTATTAGTTCGGACTTATATATAAAACAATTTATCACCCACCTAGTTATTCTAAACTATTTGATATAGCAAAGAAAGGTTGCTCAATAATGTTGAAAATTACTTGTCAACTTTCTTTCATGTGATATATAACATCTTATATTTATAATGGTCAGAATTTAGTTCCTTAAAGATCTCCTATTGCTTTGTCAATTCCATATTGGCACTTAAGTCTGAAGCATGTATGTTTTCCTAGCATAATAACAACTAGAAAAATAAATGTATGCTACTAGTTGCTAGCTAAGCTACAACAAACATACTCATAAGGATTAAAAAGTTCTTATGCTGAAAATGTTTCTCATACCTACAACAAATGTGTTATTTGATCTTGAATAAGTGACATAAGGGAAGATATAACCAATGTTACGCCTAAACAAACAAGAATATAGAGTTATAAGATAACAAAATCTATAATTTTAGCAAAATCCATGTTTAACAGTTCTATTTCATATTAAAAGGAAAACCAACCAAGAAAATATCCTGAAAAGGAAATCAATTGATTAGAAACTTTTGAATAATATAATCTTGGTTTATATGAAACCAGATAAGGAAATAAGCATGTACAAACAACTATAATTTTAAACAAATTCAAAATGGCATAACAAAATGGATATAAAAGGTTTTAGGGACCAATTTTTTTTGTTTTACCTGATATGTCATGCTTTTACCTCCTCCAATTGGCATTAAAATGAAAGCATCATGGACACTCATTGTAGCATTAATAATCTCTCTTTGGTTGGGATGGAAGGAGTGGTTTCCAAACACTTTTTTTATTGGCCTAGAAGTGGTGGCAGGGGACATGAAACAAGATGAAAATTTCACAGGTGATACTAATAGAAATATTTACAATGATTTAAGCACACACCTCAAGTCATGACTACCAAATAATATTATTTACAAGAAAAGAAACACATAAGTTACTAAGTACAATGTTACTTAATTGGGAAAGGTTGCCAGTAGCCATCATGTCCAAACAAGCAGATGGAATTATCTAATAACCTGTAGAAAAATCATAAAGAAAACACACATGACATTGTTTCCTAACTCCAATATTAGCAAATGGTACGAAGCAATAGTGGAAACTCAAATTAAAGAGCTAACATAAACATGAGAGTAGACATACCCAATCGCAAGTATAACATTCAAAAAACAAGAATCTTGTTTAAATCACAAGTATAACATTATTAAATGCATAACCTTTAATAAAAATTACAGTAAGAAATATAAAGACATACATGAAATGCATAACCCCTAATTCAATATTTTTTTGTGCATAGACCTAGTTTCACTAATAATCAACACACACGTGAAATGATATGGTAAAACAAGAGGGTATAACACATGCTTGGAGTTGGGTCATGAGCGACAATGAAAACAAATGGTTGGTTGGCGAGGTGCGAGCAGGGGAAAAGGAAAAGAAAAAAATAGAGAGAAAAGGAAGAAGAAAGGGGAAAGGAAGCTATTGGGTCGAGCGAGCTACTGGGGAAAAGGAAAATAAAAGGGAAAAGAAAAAGGGGATGCAAGGGAGCTACTAAGGGAGAGAAAGAAAATTGTGAAGGACGTAAGAGAGCTAGCTTGGGGAGAGAGGGGGGAAAATGCAAAGGGGATGGGGGAAAAGGAAAAGAAAAAAAGAAAGAGTGAAAAGAAAAAGGATAAAGGAAAAAATAAAAATAAAAAGAGAAAAAAAAAGAGGGAAAAAGAAAAAGAGAGAGTGTAAAAAGAAAAACGAAAGAGGGAAAAGCAAAAAGGGAAAAAAAAGAGGAAAAAAAGAAAAAAAATTGATGGAAAATTTGGTGTTTGGTGTAAAAGAGAGAAAATTAATAGGATATGTCTATGAATTCGGTTTTTAAATAACCAAGACTATAAGGTATGTCTATGGCCTCAGTTTTTAAATAACTTAGGTCATAGGGTATGTCTATGACTCGATTTTTTAAAAACCAAGGCCAAAATCATATGGCCTTGATTTTTAAAAATATTGAGGCTAAATTTTCGAGATCATATGTATGTATTATAGTAGTGAAGCCATAAAAACATGGGTCGATCGATTACTCAACCCAACCTGACCTGGTCAGGTAACATAGTGATCATTTTACCCAACTGTTTGTTACCATGAGTTATCCCTCTTATGATTAATCTATACTATATATAAAAGTCTAAATCACCATTTATAAATATTTGGACAAAATTGTTCACATATTTTAGAGTACATAATGAGTATTATTACCTATATAGTCTCTTAGCTAGCTATTATATAATTTATTTAAAACTCTTTTTTTTATCAATTAAGTAATAAATTATTAAAATACTAACAATTATCTTAAAGGTTTAGCATAATGTATGCTCAAATACTTTAAATAATAAAAAATAATATAGTTTCAATATTAATAAAATTTAATAGTAATTATTTTTAATATTTTAAAAAATTACATATAGTTTATTACTATAATAATAAAAATATGTATAAATCAATCCACATGATATAATTTAATTAGCTATTATTAGTAGGTAGTCTTACAATTATTTTATCATCTAGCATCCTCAACTTTATATCCAATATTAATCAATAACTAACACATTATTTGATGCGTATAACAACTTTATACATATAATATTAGTAATCTTAACAAATATATTTAGGGTTGCTGAAGGAGTAAGGAGACATAAATATTTTTAATATTAAAATAATATTACTTTTGTTTTTAATAATTAATTTAACCAAACAAATAACTAATATATATTTTACTTTGTCATTACTGATAGATTTATTTTCATATAATATACAAATACCAACAAGTAGAGAGGAGAGAGATGTCTTGAGTACCATATGCATCAACAATGTGAAGTTTAATGTTTTCCATGATAGGTACAAGACCAGGCATTGCACAAGTAGTGGGAGTAGTTAGTCGGTTTATGGAAAATCCTAGAAGAGAGCATTGGAATACTGTGAAGAGTGTTCTAAGATACATCAAAGGAACCTCAAATGTTGCATTATGTTATAGAGGATCAGATCTTATTGTCAGAGATTATGTTGATTCAGATTTTGCAAGGGATCTCAATAAAAGCAAGTGTACTACAAGTTATGTGTTTACGCTTACATGAGGCGCTGTAAGCTGGGTATCTAAACTGAAATCAGTTGTAGCTCTATCTACAATGGAAGCAGAATACATGCCAGTTACACAAGCTTGTAAGGAAGCAGTCTGGATACAAAGGTTATTGGAGGAGCTTGGGTACAAGCATGAGAAGATTGTTATGTTTTGTGACGGTTAAAGTGCTTTGCACATTACAAGGAATCCAGCTTTTCATTCACGGACAAAATACATAAGGGTTCAATATCACTTTGTTTGAGAAGTAGTGAAAGAAGGTAGTGTGGATATGCAGAAGATTCACATCGACGAGATTAATAAATCACATAGGGAAAATTGGGTTCATAAGATCCCTAGATTAATAAATCAATTACACATAATTGTGTTCATAAAACTCATATTTTTCATAAAGAAAGACATAAAATTAATAAAAAAAAAGAGTAGAAAAAAAAATACAATCAATCTCTTGAATTATAAAATTAATTTCCTCTTAAATCTCCACCAAAATTGTGTCATTTCTTCAATTTTTCTCTCTTTTTACCTCTAAAAATTGACCAAAATTATGCTAATGTAGGCTAATTAGGGTTTATGGAGTGATTAGGGGCTTAAATAAAGCTTAGGTGCGATCTGGATCGTCTGATCAGCTTTAAATCAAGGGCTATGATCAAAACAAGCAAAACTGATAGTTTTAGCCAATCATAACATGACACGTGGCATCAAAAATTCATTGGGTGAATCAGGGAGCGATGCGTGGTAGGAGAGACTGGTTAGAGTCAATGCTCGCCGAGTCATCAACACGTGGCGCACGGGTGGAGCGAGTGGAGCAATGGTGTTGTGACACGTGTCATGGCACGTTTATTGATTTTCGAACTCGGATTGAACATTGTGCTGACACGTGGTGCGTGTTTCGTCCTCCTCACATGAGGCACTACGTGATTCACTCTTCATGCTAATGACTCTATTTTCATAGAGTCATCACCAATCAACCCTGACAAGTTTAAATGGTGTAGATCCTCATGTGGTCTAGCGGAAACATAAGCAAGCATGGATTTGGCAAGTGAGGAAGGATGAAAGGATTACGCAAGTGATTTTAAGTGGGAGAATGTGATAATTGATGGCCTTGTTTAGTGGTAAAGCCACTTACTTGGTTTAATGTTATATTTTGCTAATGGATGAAGTAAGAAACATGAAAGACATTTAATTAAGGATGTTATTGGAGCACTAATTTTTTGTGCATTCAATGTGAAGCACTAATTTCTTGTTCATTCAATGTGGAGTACTAATTTCTTGTCCATTCAATGTGGAGATGAACATAGAGTATTTGTTATCACAAGTTCTTCAAGAATGTTATCTATAAATAGCTTGTTTCTTTTGTGCAAAATATAAGAGCAAATGAATTAGAGAGTATCTATAAGAAAGATAGTAAAAGTCTTTGTGAGAATTATCTTGTGAGTTATTACTTAGAAAAGAAAATTTTGTTCCTTCTTTGTGAGTAATATTTTCTTTATTTTGTGAGAGAGCTATTTCTCATATTACAGTAGAGATTAGAATTATCTCATTTTAACTAGAGAGAAGTTATTGTAATCTATATTTTACAATAGTGAAATCCTCCTACACTTGTCCGTGATTTTTTATCCCAATTTGTTTAGGGGGTTTTCTACGTAAAATATTTGTGTCCATTTTATTTTCATTATTCTCGATTTTACTTTAGTTGTGTGTTAGTTTGAACCCGGTAATTTTTCCTAATAGTTAATAACATTAAATTGAATAAGTAATTTTTTAAATTTAATATTTTTTAATTTTTTGCAATAGATGTTGATCGAATATGAGCCTTTATTTGAGTGGGCCTAAAGCTGCCGCTTTACCTCTGAAAGGATGAGCAGCTCCTAATAATATATTTATGTATATGCGTTAGGTGTGTATATATGCATGGCTACATATAGAATATTTCAGACCAATTAATTGATGATGAATGAAGGTCCCTTCAGTTAATCCATTGATATATCTGCTACATTTTCTTTTGATCTACGATTTTAATGAATTAACTTGAAGGAAGAGTAATTGTACATATAGATAGAGGATATTCTTCGAAGCTTAACTGCATTTTAAAAAAAAAAACTCTGGTTTTACATATTAAATCTGGCATTGACATATGAAATGTATTTGTCCCAACAAGTTATATATTTTTTTCAAAAAGAATGTTTGTGTGATAATTATGAATCTCTATTATCATATTGTATAAAAATATAGTTGATATTTCTCGTAATAACTAAGAGAATTAAATTGCCAACATACCTCTAACATGCATTAGAATTGATACAAAAAAAGTTAGAATTTTTGTATTCAAAATCTATTAATTTTAATTATTAAATTATAAATATTTGATATACACATAGTATAAATCTAACACTTTTATAAAATAATAAATGTATAAAAATATTATTAATTATTTTTCTACTAACTTAATTACAATTTTATTAGAGTTAGTTTCAACCAATTTTTAATACATATATTACTTTACATTGGTTTACAAAAGCTTTTCTTCGTCACAAAAAGAAAACCCTCTCAAATTAATGTTTGCAATTTGGTTGAGTGAGTAACACATTACAGTTGAGCATACCAACAAGTACTTTATAGTATTTATGATACCCTTTTATGTTCATGATTTAGAGTTATGTCTTGTGACCGATCAACCAAACATGTTGATTTTATATATATATATATATATATATATATATATATATATTATATAGGTAGTATGGTAAGTGATGAATTTAGAATTCATATAAAAAGAAATATTATAATTATTTTTTAATTATTACTTATTTTTAATTAAAAAGATACTATATGTATGTTATTTTAATAAAAATATGTTTAAATTATTGAGTTTTGTTGATATATTGAATATTAAAAGCTTAAAATTTAAAATTTTAGTAAAACACATTTTTATTATTTACATATAATTTATTTATAATTATATAAACATTACACTTAGATTTATTTTTAAAAAATTAAGGTGAGGTAAGTAACCCTACTCACTATATCCGTCCGCCCCTAGTTATTGTTTTGATACTAATTTATGTTTGTATTTAATAAATGAATGATGGAAGAGAAGGCTAGCTGGACACAAATTACTTTCACGCAAATTTTATAGGTTTGTAATAAGGGATAAAGTATCGACTGGAATTGAAGTATTTAAAAATGTATTATTTCATATAAATAAAATTTAAGATGAATATAATTTTTATTTAAAAAAACAAATACTTGCTATAAATTGATTGATGAGAATTATACTCTAATAATAATTAATAAAAGGTTAATATAAATTTTAAATTTTAATAAAAATATTTTTAAAGTAATTTAATTTACATAAAAAGTTATGTTAAAAACAAAAAGATATTTTATTAATTTTTAAAATTTACATTAAATACAATATTGAATAGATAAAAAAAATTGCTAGAATAACCCACCTTTTTTGAAACTATGCCATAACTAAGTAAACACCTATTTATATAATAAATTCCCTCAATCTGTACTAATGTTATATACACTCTTTAATGATAGAATAAAATTGTGATCCCATTGTATTTAGTGGTAATCACTCTAAATATCTTATATTTAATTTAAAAATAACATTTAAATTATATATTTATTTTTTATAATAATTTAATCTTATGTATTGTTAAGAAAAAGTGATCACACTTGAAAAAAAAATCAATTTTTTTTATTTTTATTTTATTTTATTTTTTATTCAATTCCTTGTCTCTCGACCTTACCAAATCATGTATCCATAACATGAGTAAATCTAGTACAAGTATAGAAGGTAATTTTTATCAGCACTCCTGTATTTTTTTCAAATATCATTGACACATGTTAGGCTTTATTTTGATCCAATTACCACATCTGTTAAAATATATTTTAATAAATATGATTAATCTAACTATATATTATGATTAGATTAATCACATTTATTAAAATATATTTTAAAAGACATGGTATTTGGATAACTAATGTGAGACAAAATGCTATAATTAGGCTTAGGCCATTAACTAGCATTTATGAATATTTTCACAATTAAATTTTTTTCTATCAATTTCGGCATAAATCTTCATTTTTTTAAGTATATTAAAATGAAATTTTCCTTTTTGATATTTCTTAAATTTATTTTTGTTTTAATTTCCGTTACTATGTATGTGATATCATATGTAACAGATAGCTTTTGATAAATTATTAATTAGAGTGTAATACTTTATAGCCGTAATGGTCCTTTTGTTTAGGCTCCATTTACTGTTTAGTGTTTTGTTTAAAAATGATGCTACATTTATATTTTTCAATAAATATATATCTAATGAAATTAATTTTAATTTTTTATATATAAAAAAAAGAATAATACTCCAAAATTTTGAAGATAATTTTTTATCCAACCTAAACATCTTACCCATTATTTTATAGCAAGTTCAATTCATATACATGTTATCGATCAAAATTAATAAAAAAAATATGAAATATGGTTGAAATTCTGATTCCTAGCCTATTATGATCAATTCTAATTACAGGTGTTTGAGGTGAATCTCCTATAAAACAGTGTAAAAGTGATTGAATCAAAATAAAACCTGTCATGGGTCAAGATGATGTTTGAACAAACACATAGGAAATGGATAATAATTACTCTCATAAGATAAATATATTTCCCTATCATATGTCAACTTGTTTTAGTCTTTTTTTTTTTTTACATAAATAGTTGTTTTTAAGAATAATTTAAAATAAAAAGAACTTAATTGAGTTAATTTAAAATATTACTTTGGAGCATGATACTTAAGATAAATATAAAGATGTTCATTGATAATTAACCTAAGTACATAATAGGGTATCTTAACAATTATTTTCTGCTTCATGCATACCATAAATCGTTACTTTATTTTTGCTAGGAAATGAAAGTATGTTTCGATGTTCAATTGAGATTAGTATATAAGATTTATTTTTCTAATTGATGTTCCTATTTAATCTCTAACTTTTCAATTCACATAATCTAATCACTAATATTTTAGATTTAACAAATTTAATTCAAAAATTTAATTTTAATTTAATTGATTTGATAACGTTATATTTAATTATGAAGAAATTTAACTTTTTAATTCATTTAAGCCTTAACTTATTTCAAAAATCATATACATATGATAAAATTTATAATTTGATTATCAACTTTTCAATTATATGATTCTTAAGTATAATTCCGTTAAATCAATTTGATGAAAATTTAAATTTTGTTATATTGGTAAAATTTAGAAAGTTATGGATTAAATTGTATAAATTAAAAAGTTTTAGACCAATTGTTAATGTCTTATATAGATCCGAGATAAAATTGATAAATAATTTTTTAATTTAAAATAACAAATTTCAAGCAAGTATGATAAAAAAAATAAGGGAAAAAAACATGTACCATATTTATAATTTCAAATAAATGGTGGAGATTTCTAACTTACATCCTCTATAAGTTACATCCTTCTTTACCCATGTATTATTGGGCGGTTATAAAAATAAAATAAAAATGTTATTTTTAAAAATAATTTTAATGGGTGAGATTGTTACTAGAAACTATTATCATATAGAATTTATAAGTTTATGTTATTTACCATATTTTATGTTGATTGAAATATTCTAAGGTTAATTCACTAAACACCTATTAGTATATACATATATAAATTTTATATTTCGTATTTTAATAAAAATATTGAATATTTGATTTTATTAATGAATTTATGAGAAAATATAATTCTCTATTTTATCCCCAAACCATCCTTTTCATCTTTCTTTTGTTTTCTCTAATTCATTGCTTCCATTTCAATATCACCTACATCATATTCATTTGAATAAATCATTAGTCTATACCTATAGATGCACCTTATAGAGTATGTAAGGTAGAATGACCTATCAAACGGCTCATGTTAATTAAGTGTACGTACGGGTAGATAAAGCAAAAAAAAGTTTTATACAAAAGAAGTGTATGAATGATAGGGAGAATCATTTCATCTAAAATTTAACTTTTTTGTATATGAGGGATTATATTGTCTTGAAAAATATCAAGATACATCATCTATTCGTACACTTATCTCGTATAAATTTTATTCATACAATGCACATTTTCAATAAAATTGACATCAAATTAATTAAAAGTAAAATATCGTAAATACTTAATGCATGTGTTCACTTTAATATCATATTATATCAATCTATAGCTTTTAAAATATTAACTTCATCAAAACCTAATGTAACCAATAAATGTGAAAATTAACAATAAAAATAAAAAATTTAATAAAACAGTAATATATATATATATTATATTCTAGAATCTCGCTCAGACGATGCAAACTATAAGCCTATAACTGATACCAATTATTAAGTTTGAGGTTTAAGCCATAAAGGACCACCGTTATATATATATATATATTCTTAATTCTCTCTAAAGTCTAGCAATTTTTCATTGTTATATTCTCTTTTAGATCTTGATCTTTTATAGAAATTAACTCTCTCTTTGAATAATCATTTCTTTTATTTTCATTATATTTTAATAAAATAAACCATAATTGTAATGTTTTTCATTTATATCTTAAGTCTAAATTGATATTTTCTTATTTATTTTAGTGCAATTTAGGAATGTTTTTGTTTTTATTTTGACATGTTTTTAGTTGAATCAATGAAATTGATTGACATAGTTGCATTTAATTAAATAATATGAGCAAAAAAAGAGTTTTTAATTGAGATAAATATTGATAATAGTAGGAATAATTCATAAGAATACATATGTACATGTGGTAATATATCTATAGTTACATTAGATTATGTATTTTGATTTTTAGTATCTCAACTTTCAATGGATAAATGAAAATTATTTTATATATTAAAAAAAGTTTAAACCTAAAAGATTAACAGGAGGAACACATCTGAACCATATACCATGCTTGAGTGTTTGCTTTCTCTCTAAACTTGAAATGAACCTTTTTCTTACCCTACAACTTAAAATTTAAACCATCTCTTTCACCGCAAATAAGTGAATAACATATAAGAATTAGAATAAATGAGAAGCGTGAAAAAGTAATATAATTTGAATGTCACCCACTATCTGGTAATTATTGAATAGGCCAAAACATATGGAAAAATATCAAATGATGGACAAGTACGAAATTGCCAAAACTGGTGAAATTGATTTCTAGCATTTATGAAAGTGGGAGCCCCTTTATATTCTCTATATGATTCCTTCAATGTGAGTGTTTTTGTCGAAGCATGGTTGTGCCAAGAATTGGAGTTTTGTACATAGGAGTGCAATGCTATTATTATTAATACTAATTCATATTTAAAAAACACACATACATTAAAAAAAAGCTAGTAACTTTAATTTCATAAATTGAATAAATTAGTAATGTTTAAACAGGTATATTTTAATCATCTTATATTTATAATTATGGAGACTCTAATCATTATGATAATTTTAATCATTTTAATTACTTTATTTTTTCATTTTTTTTAACTTTTAATACATTTTTCCTTTCAAATTTATATATATCAATTTAATTCAATACAATTTAAGTTTTTTTTTAATAAAAAATAATCCAAAAAGATTGAAATTGAAAAGAAATTATTAAAGTATTTAAAAATGTAATAATAGTTAATGTGATTAAAATACACAAATTTGTTTTTAAAAAAATGACTAATCTACCAAAATGTCATGCTATCTTATTTTAATGGTTGATTAAGAGCTATTGTAGAGTTAAATGTTTGATTTTCAGTATTGAAAATAGTATGTAATTATTATGGAGGGAAGAAAACAAGAAGAGTTTAAAATATCACAATATTTCTTTATTTTACACCATTGAAATGTATGTCTAGACTATTATTAATCCGAATCAACACATTAACATTAATATCCAAGAAAAACTTATAATTTTTCTCCTAATTAAAGCTCAAAAATAGCCTTCAAAATATTTCGATAGGGATTTTATTTTCTCTTGATGATTAAATTTTGGAGTAAAATGTAAATTCTATTTTTCCAATTATTCCAAATTTTACTTATTTTAACTTTCACCTCTACTAATGCATTCCCTTTTTATGGTGTGATAGAGTGGCATAGATGGAGTCACATTCAAGTGAGAGGGGTCATGTGTTCTCTTAATTTTTCTATACAGATTTTTTGTAATACTTATATGTGTTTATTTATTTTACAGAAATACATAGCAGTATCCCTTCTCAAGTTTATCATTTAAATATTTTTTTTTTGCTATACTACATATTTATTTATATTCTATATATAGCTTTCATTTTTACTAACTGGACTCTAGTAGAGTAATAACTGTTTACATCTTCTCATGAATTTTAGAAAAATTATATCAAATAATATCTAAAATGTATATATAATAACAAATATAGAGACTCCACTAATATTAAACAGATTTAATTGGATAAATTTCAATATTGAACTAGGTTAAATCATTATAGTTCGATTTGATGCTATTCAAATTAAACTACAATGATTTAACATAGTTCAATGTGAAATAATGAGTCATTTTTTTTAATAGTAAAATATATGAACTAGACATAATAGATGTTATTTTTATGATTATAAGTTTTAAATATATAATTTTGTTTCCTTAAATTTCACTAGTTTAGTTTTCACAGCATTTTCTTAAAAAATAATGCATTTTATCTTGCATACAATTTGATTATTCTGTGTTACACTACATATAATGATATAAATATTTATTGTTCTTTATACCATGTAATATTGATTTTATCTATTTTTATTTCACATAGTTGAATTTTTTGCATGTCCATTATAGTTTATGTTGTTTAATTTCTTTTTTTATCGGTCTGCATATATATTAAGCTATGTTATTTAGTTTTGTTACTACTTAATTTACGTAATTTTTAGTTTTTATTTTAATTGGATAAAAATACATATTTGGTATATAACATATGTGATGTAATATTCAAAAATATTAAAATTTGTAAATTTTTGAAACACCAACCTTTACATTTTTTCATATTATTTTATAATAACTCGATTGAAAAATTTATAAATTTTACTATAATCATTCAAATGGTGTCATAATTATTCATTTTTACTATTAAATTTATGCATGGTGTCTCCTGAACATTAATCTTGAATACGTCATAGTGGTGTATATATAAATAGTTACAAAGTTGAAATTACTTTCTAGTACAGAAATTTGTTCATTGTAAGCTTCCTAATGGTATGAATTCGAGCTATGAATATGTCAAATTGTGTGTGCATGCATTTATGCTGCAAAGTCATGGGCAGAAACAAAAATTCAAATAATGAACATAATGTAAATAAGTTTGGTGCATTGCTTATGAATAGACAGAGCATTATGGTGTTCTTGAAATCTTTTGAAAGAATTAAAGAAGTACGTAGAGGCCATCATGCATTAAAAATAATATACAGTACTAATTAATGTGAATCTTGAGGGACCACAATTGGAACATTATATTTGATTAATTGTGTTCAAAGTTAAAATTAATAATGGTCGATGTCAGACTTTAATGCAATACCTAAATCTATAAATACGGTTGAAAAATGAATAATTTTTTTATCTTTAAATATTTTTTATAATTTTATTTATAAATTATTGAATAATATATTATATTATATTATATTATATTATATTATAAGTAATGTGAATGTAGAATTATATATCTATCATTACTCTAAGTTATCATAATCTGTTGAGGTAATTTACCGTATGCATGCATAGCGAAATGTTATTAGATCACCACATCATTAGTTGATTAGTCAATGGAGCTGATCATCATCCAACGGCCAATCGCTCATGTGAATTAAATAGCAGAAAGCATATTCAGGAATATGACATCTTTAAAAGGTAATTATCCTTTCTAATTTTTTTCCTCTCTCTTTTTCTTTTTTCTTCTCCTTCTCCATTATTTTTCCATTTTTCTTGCCTTCCTTTTGGTTTGAGTTTTATTTATGGGAGACAGATAGTCTCCTCTCTTAGGAGCTCCCTCTTCATTATATATATTTCCCTACACCCCCTTGTGTATAAATAATATGTTAATTATGATATTAGTGTTTTAATTTGATAAATCTAACTCTATTAATGTCAGATCGTATATTATATATTATATGTTTTTATATTTCTTTGAGTCTTCGATCTATAAAGCTTTATCCCGAAGATTCTTCAATATATCTCTTCAAAAGACATAGGTCACAAGAAATATTTTTGGAAATGATTTCAAGTTTTCTGAAGAGATATATAGTACCAATTGAGTATCATGTTTTAATATTTTCTAAAATTATATATTCATATCAATTATTATATCTAAATATTAAAGTGATCAAGAATATAGAGTGAACATTGAAGACTCTAAAATATTAGCTCACACACTTGTTTGGATGTCTTTAGGGGGGGAGCTTAGAAGGGGGCAACACATGGCTATAGCTCCAGCTAAAACATTTTAGCAAAAAATTGATTAAATGAACGTACCTTTTTATTTTATGTGTGTGTCAACAATAAAACTTTAATATATTCACAATTTAAGTCACTTTTATATCATTTATTCATTTTTCAATTATTTCCGTTCACATTTATATAAATTATTATTTACACATGGTTTGATAAATAAAAATGAAATAAAAAAATTTGACAAAATAAATTACACACATTTATTTTAAGAAAAAATCTTACATGGAACATGGTTTATATTGTCACATATTAGAACCATTTACCCTTATCATTTATATTTATAATAAAAGAAAATGTGTAATAAATGATAGTAAATCAACATCTTACCAATATAAGATAAAATGAGTGAAAAAATCTATTATTTTATGTGAAATAATTACAAGCTTATAGAGCTAAGAACAAGCACACTACATTTTGTAACTAATCAAAACCAATTAAATATCAACTAATTAACTCTCTTAACCAACTACTAAAAAATATATAATTCTACAATATCCACTCTCAACTAAAGGGTCATGGCAAGACCAAAAGCTTGGATCGTAGTGATAGAGAACGATCACTTGCAAGTGGTTTGGTTAAAAGATCAGCGAGTTGATCACCAATAGGAATGTAACATACATCAAGACCACCATCCAATATTTGTTCACAAACAAAATGATAATTGATCTCCATATGTTTAGCACGAGAATATTGGAACACCGAATTTTTGGCCAAGTTGTTAGTGCTCATATTATCACAGTGAACATCCAGAGGATCAGCATAAGGAACATGAAGTTATCAAAGAAAGGATAATAGCCAAAGAAGCTCAGACATGGCCAACATAAGAGCTCAATATTCGTATTCAATGTTGGAACAAGAATCAACCTTATCCTTACATGAATGCCATGAAACCAGATTGTCACCAAGAAGAACAAAATATGCATAAGTGCTTCTACGATCATCTAAACTGCCTACCCAATCTGCATCACTATATACAAAAATAACAACAAAAGGAGACTTATTTATAACCAAGTCAAGATGAGTTATTCCTCTCAAGTAGTGAAAAAGCCTCTTCACAGATAGTCGATGGACATTAGTTGGTTGTGCCATAAATTAGCACAACTTGTTGAAAAAATAGGCTATCTCAAGGCAAGTTAAGACACAATATTGGAGAGCTTCAATAATACTTATGTAATGGTTATGATCAACAAGATGAACCCTATCATATCTATTAAGATTAGTACTAGATGATATGGGAGTGGAAATGGATTTGGAGTTAATCATCATAGCATAAGACAAAAGGTCTTTGATATATTTTGCTTGACAGAGATGCATACCAATCAATGTATGTCACCTCTATGCCTAGAAATATTTTTAAAGAAATAATATCCTTAAGGGAAAACTACAAATGGAGTTTCTTAATAAGAGACCGGACCTTATCCACAGAACTTCCTATAAGTAAGATATCATCCATATACACCATGATAATGATAGTGAAAATAAAACTAAATCGCACAAACAATGATGAATTTGACTGGATATTAATAAAATCAAACACTTGTAAAGAGGTTTTCAATTTCTAAAACCAAGCCCAAGGTGCCTATTTAAGGCCATAAAATGCCTTCTGCACACCTGATTGGATCCAAATGAATAACCATGATGAGGTTGCATATAGATTTTTTCTTGTAAGTCACCATGAAAAAATGCATTATTAATATCAATTTGATGGATATGACATCCTCGAGAAATAACAAGATCAAACACTACCCTAACTATCGAGGCTTTCACAAATGGACTAAATGTTTCCTTGTAATCAACACCTTCTATTTGTAGATAACCTCTTGCAACTAATTTGGATTTATACCTTTTCAACTCCCTATTGGATTGAAGTTCAAATTTGAACACTCATTTACGACTAATTATTTCCTTGTCTTGAGGTAAATCAATAATTTTTCAATTACTAGGCTCAACAAGAGTAGTAAACTCCTTATCTATGGCTTGTTTCCATTTTGAAACTTTTAATGCCTATTTCCAAGACACTGGTTCAGATAGGATGACATTGGTAATATAGAGTTTTGGTTAATGACACCTAACTTGCTTCGAGTGACTATCGAGTGCTGGTTGAGAGACATGATAAGAAAATCAACAAAAAAATCCAATTTGTTGTTAGGGTTAGGAAGAACATTATTAACCAAAATAGATGGTATAATACTATCTAACATAAGTGAAGAAGGTGTAGGCAAATGAAAATCCAAAGGCACTGAATAAGGTGAAGAAACACTAGGACAAACATGTGAGGAAGAAACCAATTGATAAGAAGAAGACATATATAGGGATACAATGGAAGAAGGAACTTATGATAGATAAGAAGAAGGAATAAGTGATTAAGATTATGCATGAGAAGATAAAGGGTAGCATAGAAGGAACATATATCCATGCAGTAGTGAAAGGTACAAGTGGATCAAAAGCATGTGTGTATAGGATAGAAAACTGAGATTCCTCTGGTCAAGACCTTCGATTTGATATGCAATAGTGTATAGTTTACAATTTGGCTCTGATACCACTTTTTTTTAAAATGAAACACTCACACAAACAACTTTTATTCAAACTCAAAGAAATATTACAATAACACTACTCAAAAATACAAGATACTACAACTTACTCTTATTTAGACTTTGCTTCTTCATTCACTTAGAAGCTCTTAACTTTTCTTGATTACAAATGGTCCTAGAGAAGTTCTATGTATAGGCTTCCAAAAACACTTTTATACACCTCACAACCACTCATTAATTACTTTTCCAATTACTTACATTAATGATTCAATCTCACACCTACAAAATATTAACCATACCTACTTGTATTTAGTAGTCTCACTCTAACTAAATCATCTTCTAAAATTACTAGCATTTATTGTTACAACAAACAAAGTCTAAGATAAGTAATAATAAGTGACTTATAGAATATAATAAATCAAGTTTATGATCCAACACTTTTAGCATTGAAAAGTAAGCTAATCCTGATATTATAGTTCAAAATCAAAAATTAACACTCAAACATTTACTACATACACCTCATTTTTCTAGTAATTTGTTACTGTAAACAAATTGTGTGTAGATAACAATGTGTATGTAAACTTTCATCCAAATTTTTGTGTCAAGGAACTAGAAACAAAGGAGGTAATCTTCTAACGCAAACTTGATCATATACTATACAACATCAAAGGGGAGATTCAACATACAATAGGTAGTAAATTTTTGTCATTTCAATCATCTAGTAGATCGGCTCCTAAATGTTCTCTTAGTGTTGTATCATTTGACCAATGACATAGTAGACTACGACATCCTTCAAAGGTAATATTAAATAAGATAAAAGTATTGCAGTTTTGGATTTTACATGTAATCAATTCAAATGTAAATGTACACTTATCCTTTAGAAAAATCACATAAATTACATTTACAAGCACTCATGTTAAAATCAATGAAACCCTTTTATTTGGTTTATGATGATTTATGGACAAGTCTTGTTGTTTCTATTAATACTAATGCAACCTAACTATAATTTCTTCAAGATTTTTGATACTTTATGCCTCGATCTACACTTTTTTGTTTTTATGGGATATGCTCCTAAGCATAAAGGATACTTATGTCATGATATTGCCTCTAACAACATGTATATCGATTGACATGTGGAATTTCATGAAACTAGTTTTCCTTTCCAGAAAATTGTGATCATGAAAAATTACAACAACATCAATCTGATGTTATGTCATTATTTCAAATTGTTCTACCTCCTTTCTCTCATTGTTCATTACCTTATAGTTCTTTTCTAGTGTCTATTCCCAAGTCGGGTGCTCATAACATAGACAATGATATCAATGTCTTATGCACAAATCCAATTTCACAATCTAATTATATTCATGAATTTATAAATATATTAGGTCATTCATCTTATATTAGTTCCAAGTACCTTCACGATGAGAAGAAACCCATTTTTGGTTCTTCTTCTTTTAATGAAAAATGTAATTCTTCATTGCTTATTTCTCCTTCAAACTCTAATTTCTATTTATCATATCTCTCATTTTCTTCATATCCTACTATTCCTTCTATCATTGATCTTCCTCTTACTTCATTACATCATACACTATGATGTCAATATTTATATGGTGACAAAATCAAAAATAGGCATCCACAAACCAAAAGCACTTCATGCTACTCATACTATTCTATCTGAACCCAAAAGTTTTCATTAGGCATTATATATTCTTGAGTGCAAGGATGCTATGGATTCTAAATTTTATATACTCATTACATATGAGACATAGGATCTAGTTCCTCAAAGAGATGATATGAAGGTGATTGGGTACATGTGGCTATGTAAAGATAAAACTAAACCAAGAGGTGTTTTAGACAAGCATAAGGCACGAGTTATAGCCAAGGGTTATGATCAAGTGAAAGGTATGAATGACATTGAGACCTTTATTTTCACCAATGGTGAAGCATGCAACAATTAGAATTGTGCTTACTTTGGCCATATGAAAGAATTGGTGTGTGAAGTAGTTGGATATAAACAATGTGTTTCTGAATGGGATGTTAAAGGAATATGTTTACATGAAACAATTACTATGATTTGAAGTACAATCATCTCAACCCATGGTGTGTAAATTGAATATGGTCTTGTATGGGATTAAACAAACACCAAGGGATTGGAATGCTAGGTTGAAGGTGAATTTGCTACAAATGGGTTTTATAAACTCGAAAAGTGATGGTTCAATATTCATTCATAGCACTAGTAGCTCTTTCACTGTAATGTAATGTTAGTTTATGTAGATAACATTATTCTTAGGGAGCACTTTAGCTATTGTTAAGAAGTTTACATCACTTTTAAAAGACAATTTATCATTAAAAGATGTAGATGATTTATCAATTTTCTTGGGGATTGAATTTATAAGAACTAAGGACTGTTTTAATTTGTCTCAAAGTAAGTACATCAATAACATGCTTACCAAATGTGAAATTGAAGATAATAAAGTTTTTGCAACTCCAGTCATTACAATCTCAAGATTATCGAAACATAATGGCCTTATTCTATCAAATCCTAGCATTTTTCAAAGTATTATTGGAGTGTTATAATATTGTACTATAACCAAGATTGAAATAGCATTCATTGTCTATAAATTTTGAAAATTCCTTCAAACATTAACCGATATTCACCGGAGGATTTTATGAGTTCTTTGGGGATAGCTTGATCTCATGGAAATCAAGAAAACAAAAGGTAATTTGTAGATCTTTGGTTGAGTCTGAATTTCATGACATAACACTAGCAATAACTGAGCTAATATGGTTACATTATGTTCTATATGAACTTGAGGTAAAATGTGATCTTGTTCTTGTTGTCTTATGTGATAATATTAACATTCAACTTCTTACAAAGAATCCAATACATGTAGAAATCATTTTCAATTTGTTAGAGAACTTATTATGGTTGATAAATTAGAGGTCATATATGTTTCTTCACAAGAGCAGTTGGTTGACATATTCACAAAGGCTATGTTGACTAGCAGATTCCATGAATTAAAATGTAAGCTCTTGATCATTGAGAGACCAGAGTTTAATGGGGGAGTAAAAGGAATATAACATATATTATGATTTCAATTATAGTGTTTGTCTATATTGTAGTTAGTTATAAGTATAATGATCAATTACGACACTTGTACAAATCACGTTGATCATGTTTTTGTTCGTGATTTGTTCATGCCTATTATGTATTTATATTCGTGTCGAGTTAGAAATTGTGACCTCTAATTGTTTATAAATTTTATAATTTTTGAAATTCAACTAAAGATAAAAAAAATATCTATATATTTACCATTCAGACTTACCAAAAGTCATGTTTTTTTGTTAGTTTTACTTGAATAATTCCTATAACTTCAAATAATCAAATTTATGTATTATTAATTGTTCAAAACCATTCAAAACTGTTAACCAAATCGGATCAAACCGTTCGGTTATAACATTTTGGATAGCCAAATGGTCCGGTCCAATCCAGTTTGAACTATATGAACGGTCCGGTTTGGTTAAAAATATTTTAGCCAAAACCGGACCATGGACACCCCTAACTCTTAGTATTGAAAAATTAGCTCATCCTGATCGTATAGTTCACAATCAAAAATTGACACTCAAACATTTACTACATATACCTCATTTCTCTAGTAATTTGTTACATGTAAACAAATTATGTGTAGATAACAATGTGTATGTAAAGTTTAATCCAAATTTTTTGTGTCAAGGAACTAGAAACAAAGGTAATCTTCTAATGCAAACTTGATCATGGACTATACAACATCGGGGAGATTTAACATACAATGGGTAGTAAGTTTTCATCATTTCAGTCATCTAGTAGGTCGGCTCCTAAATGTTCTCTTAGTTCTATATCATTTGACCAATGACATAGTAGACTATGGTAATATTAAATAAGATAAAAGTATTGCAAATTTGGATTTTACTTGCAATAAATTCAAATGTACTACTTATACTTTAGGATAATCACATAAATTACATTTACAATCACTCATGTTAAAGTAATGAAACCCTTTTATCTAGTTTATGGTGATTTATGGACAACTCTTATTGTTTCTATTAATACTAATGCAAAGTATTACTTATTGCTTGTTAATGACTATTTAAGAACATATGAACAAATTGGTTTGATTCATCATAAGGTTTGCCCACACACCTTTGAATAAAATGGTGGTGTGGAAAGTCCTTTAAGAAAGGTTACTGAAATAGGTCTTACTCTCCTGTAGGAATCTGAAATGCCCTTGAAATTTTGGTCTTATGCTATGAGAAACCCAGTTTACTTGAAGAATAGACTACCTATTAAAGTTTTGAAGCTTGCGTCTCCTTATGAATTGAATTATCATAAACATCCTAACTATAAGTTCTTCAAGGTCTTTGATACTTTATGCCTCGATCTACACTTTTTGTTTTTATGGGATATACTCCTAAGCATAAAGGATACTTATGTCATGATATTGCCTCTAACAAGATGTATATCAGTTGACATGTGGAATTTCATGAAACTAGTTTTCCTTTCCAGAAAATTGTGATCATGAAAAATTACAACAACATCAATTTGATGCTATGTCATTATTCCAAATTGTTCTACTTCCATTCTCCAGTTATTCATTACCTTATAACTCTTCTCTAGTGTCTATTCCCAAGTCGGGTGCTCATAGCATAGACAATGATATAAATGTCTCATGCACAAATCAAATTTCACAATCTAATTCTGTTCATGAATTTATAAATATATTAGGGCATTCACCTTATATTAATTCCAAGTACCTTCAAGATGAGAAGACGCCTATTTTTGGTTCTTCTTCTTCTAATGAAACGGGTAATTCTAAATTGCCTATTTCTTCTTCAAACTTTAATTTCTATTTATCATATCTCTCATTTTCTTCATATCCCATTATTCCTCCTACCATTGATTTTCCTCTTACTTCATTACATCATACACTATGATGCCAATATTTACATGGTCCCAAAATAAAAAAATAGGTATCCAAAAACCAAAAACACCTCATACTATTCTATCTGAACCCAAAATATTTCATCAAGCATTATGTATTCTTGAGTGAAAGGATGCTATGGATTCTAAATTTTATATACTCATTACATATGAGACATAGGATCTAGTTCCTCAAAGAGATGATATGAAGGTGATTGGGTACATGTGGCTATGTAAAGATAAAACTAAACCAAGAGGTGTTTTAGACAAGCATAAGGCACGAGTTATATCCAAGGGTTATGATCAAGTGAAAGGTATGAATGACATTGAGACCTTTATTTTCACCAATGGTGAAGCATGCAACAATTAGAATTGTGCTTACTTTGGCCATATGAAAGGATTGGTGTGTGAAGTAGTTGGATATAAACAATGTGTTTCTGAATGGGATGTTAAAGGAATATGTTTACATGAAACAATTACTATGATTTGAAGTACAATCATCTCAACCCATGGTGTGTAAATTGAATATGGCCTTGTATGAGATTAAACAAACACCACGGCTTGGAATGATAGGTTGAAGGTGAATTTGCTATAAATGGGTTTTATAAACTCAAAAAGTGATGGTTCAATATTTTATTAGAAAAATCATTAAAATAATATAATTTATCTTTATTGGTTTTTTTTACAAAACTAAAGAATTAAATGACACAATTTTCAATCTAATGGACTAAATAACATAAATGACCTAATGAACTTTTGTGACACCTCATCCATAATAATATTCTACACGTTCAACTTGAACCAGGAATTGTAACGTGTCTGTTGACAAATTGTTTATAACAACTTTTAGAAATTGAAAATTATTCAGAAAAAAAACTAAAATGGTGCAAATTTAAACTGAGTTGAATTGTTATAATTTAAAAAATGAGTCATGTTCAGGGGTGAATTTATATAGGACTTAAATGTATAAATAATAGATAAATTACGTATATAAAATGTAATCAGGACTCCTAGTTTTTTTTTTTAATTTCTAGTACTCAATGATTCATTACCAACTCAATAATTTAATCATATTTACACTCAAATGATATATATATATATATATATAATCTTTTTTTAATGACAAATAAGTATTAATTGAGAAGTGAGTAATAATATTTTTTGTATTTATATGATATCCATACTAAATATAAATACTAAATTTACCATTGGTCATGTTTCAACCGGGGGGATTTACATAGGGATTAGTGAAAGCATGTGTCTTCTCTCAATTTTTAATAAATAAAATTTTAGGTATAGTATTTATTGAATTATAAAAAAATAATGTGTATAAAATGAAATTGTATCTCTCTAAATTTTAATTTTTAAGTTTTTATCATTTAAGAACTCACTATAAATTCAATAATTTAATATATATATATATACTAAAATAAGATACATATAACATCTATTTTAATAAAATATAAGTAATAATATTTTATTATTGTTTATAGAATAACCCTCCTAAATAAAATAAAAAAGTTAGATCTACCACATATACCCAAACCAACTTAAACAGATTAGATTGGATACACACGGGCCATTGAACAGTTAGCCAAATTACCATGAACTATAACATATGAGCAAGTGACTAAGGTTGTTCATCGAATCAAAACCGTTGATTTTATACTCATTTGATCCGATCCGACTCTCCGCTCGGATTGAAATATCCTAATCTGCAACCGATCCGATCACTTTTTACATCCGTTCAATCTAATCCGTAAATTATTTGGATGACATCCGATCAATCTGACCAATAAACTTAATTAACTCTATTTTTTTGTAATTTTAAATAAATTTTTTAAAATTTCACATAAATCATAACATAAAATTATTTGACTTAAAAAATATATTAAAAAATCAAATAAATATATTAATTATATATATATATATATATATTTAATTTAATAAATATATATTAATTAAATATATATATATATAATTAATTTTTGTCGGATCGGATCTGATCGGATGAATCGTAGTGAAATCCGCCATCTGATCCGCACTTAACGGATGGAAAAAAATTTCATCTGATCCGACCATCGGATTGGATTGGATCGGATGGAAAATCAACGATCGGATCTGATGATCAGATTTTTTGCACACCCCTAAAGCAACTACTAGCTCAACCCAAACTATATAGAGTCCTAGCTACCAATAATTTTTCTTATTCTTATTTATTTTGAAGATAGATAAATATATCAAATGATATTAATAAATCATCTTAAGTATACAATAATTTAAATAAATGATGTAAATATTATCATATTTTAAAATTAAAATTTAATAAATAACTATTAAATCAAGGTAAAAATCCGATCAAACAAATAAACATATTCATCGTTGGACTCAAATTAATAGTTGAAAATAATTGTGAAAGCCGATTTTTAAAATGAGTTGTATACGAAACGGTTACCATGTATACATTTCATTTGCCAAAGAGATATGATGTCATCCTAATTTTTATCCTTTAGAAAACAATGAATTGCATGAGAACACCTGACCATTACAAATGGAATTAAAAGTCTAAATTTAATTTAAACATTCCTTGATTTGATTTGTTGATATTGTTGATATATTAAGTATTTTTTATTAATATTTTGTAAAAAATTTAATTTAATATATATATATATATATATATATATATTTATATTTAATAATTTATTATATTTTTAACAATATACTACTTATATTATTGTAACTATTACGATAATAAATCTAGTTAAATTGATCGAAAAATATGAAACACTTGTATATGACACCTGAAATTATAAGGATATTTTGTAAGTTTCATTTTGACACCCTTCAACTCTTGATAAAAAAAAAGAGTTTTGTCTAAGAGTATCTTACACACAATAGTTTAAAAATGAGTATAAATGGGATTTTTTTTTAAAATAGGCAAGATCTTACTTTAAACTTGAAATCAAAATTTTTAATCAATTTTATTTAAAAAAAGAAGATATATTAGCTCCATTTTGTAAAACATAATTATTATAAACATAAAAAAATATTAACATCTTATAAATTTATAATTAATTTTAAATATATAATTTTTTTATCATATCATATATTAAAAAAATTATTTTAAAAAATAAAAAATAATTTATTTTACAATAAAATAAATATAAATTTATACATATATTGAAAATGATATGCGAAATATTTTGATAATTCATAAATAATATAATACATTCTTATTATTATAATTATATTTAATAAATAATTATAATATTAATTATAATTATGATATAAAAATAATATTCATAAAAATAATTAAATTATTAAAAAAAATTGTGAAGCCTC
The DNA here is from genome assembly GCA_037013495.1 of Hippophae tibetana. Classification (NCBI taxonomy): domain Eukaryota; kingdom Viridiplantae; phylum Streptophyta; class Magnoliopsida; order Rosales; family Elaeagnaceae; genus Hippophae; species Hippophae tibetana. Next base: position 21,767,521 of record CM072804.1, read on the forward strand.
TATATCCAATTTTTACAAGATACAATACAAATATAAAACATTATATCACAAATTTTGTGAGAAAATATTATATAATATAATTTTATTATAATTATTTTTATTATTAATATAATAAAATATATAAATTATATTGAATTAATTATATTTTAATACTTAAATATAATTATTATTAATAAATATTTTTTATCTTAGTAATAATTAAAATTATAATAATATTAGAGATATTTGTTAAAATGTAATCTATTTTTTAAGTTTTTTTAAAATATCAATATTTTTTCATAAAAATTATTGTAACTATTTAGTAAAGTTTTTAATAATTTAAAATTTTATAATTTATTATTATTATTTTAAATTATTTTATAATAAAATTTTGATAAGTTATTTGTTATAAAAAAATATTTTTTTTATTATATAAATATAAATTATTTTTTATTTTTTATTTATAATAAAAATAAATTATTATTTATTAAAAGTTAATGAATGATTATATTTTAAGAAAATGGGGTAACGAGAATTAGGGAAAAAGAGAAAAAAAAAAGATAAAAATATTTTTTTATTAGAAAAATAGGACTGTTGGAATAAGTGGAACGTGGAGTTAGAAATGGATAAAAAAAAACCTCAAAATTGTTTAATGGGTTATGATTTGCTTATTTTTAAACTAAAATCTAATAAACATGTTTTTAAAAGAATTGAATGAGATATGCCTATAATAGACAAAACTCAAAAAAATATGTATAATATATATATATAATAATGATAAATTATAAACATAAAATAGAATAATATCGTATCCTTTTAATTTTAATTTTTAAACTTCTAACGTTAAAAAACTTATACATCAACATTTTTCTTCATTAAATAAAAAATAAATAACGTACTTATAATTATATTAATTTTTTTATAATTACTTGTTATTACTATAATTGTTAAATTAAAGATTATTGGGACTAAAAAACAATACTATCTTAGTATTTATTTGGTGCTCCTTCTGAACTAAGCTAAATCCATCACTGATTCTGACAGCTTAAATTTCGATTGCCAGACCAAGAAAAGCTTGATCCTACTTAAATCACCTTTTAATGGCATCACCCATTATTCTCCCATTAAATCATTTTCTCAATTTGCCATTAACATGCCTACAAAGCTAAAAAGTCATAAGATTTTCTTGATTTTTGGTGATGAAGGCTTTAGAAAACCTTTCAACATTGTTGATTAAGAGAGGGATGAAATAAACAAGGGATTAGAGGGTATTGAGCTATGCAATTAAAGGGCTGGAGATTTGTAACAATCACATTGGGTAAAATTCACTTTATAAAACATGCTTGTAAGGGAATAGTGTCCAAGTAGTTATCCAATAACTTATCTATATTTGAGTAAAGTAGGACTCAATTATGTCACTACAAGATTAACCAGCTTTAGTTGAATTAAGTTTTTCTTAGTAGTGTTAGAAATTTAAGGCTGTAATCAATTATACATTTCTTTTTTTATTTTACGTGAAGAAATATTTTTTTTCTTAGATCAAATGAAATTTCATACATAACATTGCGATTTTAAACAAATTGACGTGATTCATATTTTTTTGATAAAATTTTGTTAAAAAAATTCATATCAATTTTCCAAATTTTTAATCGGAATAGTTGATTGAAACATTTTATAATAATAAAGATATTAAAATGAAACAAAAATAATGAAAATTAAAAAGTTTCACATAATATTAATATATATATTTATACATTTTTCTATGTTATATTGCATAATTGTTTTTTGTGTGTCTGTATGTATGAGCTAAAAGACCAAAATATTATGTCATTACAAGTGATACATATATCACTTTCATGCATTATTAAAATATATGTCATCGCACTATTACAAAACAGACAACAAGGTTTTAATCGGCTAAAACAAAAGTTTTTGTCAGTTCATAAAAACTGTTAAAATAAGCACAGATGAAAACTTTTCCACTAGTTTATTAAAAATCTACAAAAATTATTAAAAGAACCAATCCAGGATATTTTAAACAAGGATCTGTCATATTAATGAAATTTGTGGTATTCAACCTCTAGGTTTCATAAATACGCTTTCAGATTATTCCTTTTAATAACTAACTATATTACACACGCGATATGCTCGAATAGACTTCACGATGTTCTCTTTCTTTTATTCACTTTACTTTTTAAACTCCTGTGCATTGCATAGGAGGAGCTAGCTTCCAAGTGTATTTCAGAAACTGAGGGTTGTATTTGAAAATTTACTAAACCATAAATTAAGGATTTTGGATAATCATACGTATGTTAAAATAAAGTATAGGGTAAGCATATTGTTCATTGCTTTTAATTGACATGCATGAAGCTATTGTTTTGCATGTGGTTAGTGTTAGTGTTGGTGTTGCCAATATTAATTCAATGAATAGCAGCCTATATTTATGAGAATATAATGAGGAAATATGTGAAAATAGAGGCATATATTAACCCTAACTATCTACAGGGTCATAAGAAGGTCCTCCAAATGATGAGCCTTGATGCTACAAAATCTGTTGAAAGTCATATTCATATTTAATAAGGATATGCATGCAATCTATGATTCTAATTGACGTGGAATTAATAGTAAACTATTACTTTAGTTTTTGTGATTTAGAATAGATGATTTTTGTAGATTTACCGTTTTGATAAAGTTCATAATCAATATTTTTTTCTTTGCTAATAACTTAAAAGATATTTAAATCCTACAATTTAATAAAATACAATAGTTATTAAATTATTAAATTTTATTAAAAAAGTGATGATTGAAAACAATAAAAAATAAAAAATAAATAATATATCCAATTCAATTTAAAGAGTTTAATTTAGATTGGGTTGATAATCTTTATTGAATCTCTTAATTGTTTCAACTTTGATTTTAATTCAAATTAATCTAAATTAATATATGGTATGCTACACTCATACTTATTAACTTATTATCAAAGTGATATTTATATATTTTAAGAATATTATATTATTTTGTCAACAATGATTCAATCACACGAAACTCATTTAAATACATATAAAATTTAGGTTTGAATTCTAGTTACTGATACGTGTATTATTGTTATAATTAAAAAAGATTATATTACATTTAACAATAATCATTTTAATAAATCATCGTTAATTAATTAATTTCATATAATTTTACCTAATAATTATGTGTTAGATATATATTTGCAATTTTAATTGGTTTGTTAGGTTAGTTAATCTTAGGTGGTGTTTTGATTGATAGAAATGGAATGCAATTGAATTTGATCACTTATAATTTTATATATGATTATGCTATAAATTACAAATGAAATGTGATAAAGAGAAGAAATCATGATTATGTAATTTTCTCTTTAAGAATCATGATTCAATTCTAATGTTAAATTTTAATTTCAATTTTACCTCAACCCTAAATATAACGCTAAATCCTATATTTTATACCCTATATCCTAAACTTTAAACTTAAATCATAAACTCTATGCCCTTAATCTCAAAATCTAAAACCTTAAATCTTATTTAAAAAGTTAATAAGTTTAATCCTAAACCTACAAATATAATCTTAAACTTTAAATCCTAAATCTTAACCCAAAATCAAAACTTAAACCCTAAATCATAAACCTTAAACCTTAAATTCTAAATTTCTAAATCTCAAACCCCAAAACCTTAAATCATGTTTAAAAATAATATATTTTATTTTTAAGTAATAATTATTTAGAAAAATAATAATTTTAATAATGTATTTTATATAACGAAAAAATAAAAATTAAATAATATTATTTAAACTTTACTGAATATAAGGTATTGAGGTAATATACATTATTTTTTATTCCATTATATTTATAAATCAAACACTATAATATTGATTTCTTATTTTATTTCAATAATCAAACTAGACAATAAAATAGTAATATTATTTCCTTTCCATTTCAAATGTCATCTTAAGGTTTTCATGGAAAGAAGTACTAAGGAATTAGAAATCTGCAACTTATGAACTAATTAGGAAAACAAAGAATCTGAAAATTAAGAATTTTTTGTAAAAATAATCAACAATATATTTAGTAACATTTTTTTCTTAGTGATTTTTAAGAAAAAATAAAAAAAAAACTTACAAGTTGTTTGATAATACTTTATGTTTTATTTTATTTTATTATTATTTACAAATTTTATGTTTTTAATAATTTTCTTTAAATATTTACAAATACAAAAATCATAAACCTTGATTTACTATCTAAAAAAATGCTTAGTCAAAATAGAAAAAAAAATCAAAAATAAAAAATCTAATTCAAAAATCTTACTTTTAAATATTTTTGAATCATCTCATATTTTGGAAGTGATTTCTTAAAAAATGAAAATCAAAATTAAAAATCATTATCAAACATATTTAATTGAAAAATTACTTAAAAAAATCAAAAATCAAAAATTAATATCATTGTCAAACCAGTTCGTAGTTTAAATTTAAATTTAAATTTAATACAAATATATATTTAACAGGTAACACCCTAATCTAATATTCAAACACAATAAAATTTATGAAATTTTTGCAATATGTAACACAATTTTTTTCACATTACTTTGCATTTACTCGATTAAAGAAATCATTCATTTTTTTAATTGATATTCACGTGGACGTCAATTTTCACTATTAAATTATGCATGGTGCCCCACCTGAATATCAATCCTGAGTATCATCAAAAACACTGATTTTTGTTTTTCTATTCAACACTAATTTATTTATATTTGTAGGTAGATAAGCACCAAAGACTTTGTTTCTTTTCAGACATGGACCTGATTCACATTTCGATGGTAGAATGAAATGAACAAAAGCAAGATACAGGAAAAGCAACTCATTAAGGAAACAAATACTGATACAAAGTCAATAATTAAACAAACAAACAAATATTAGCCAAATATATATACTGTGAAGCATGATTAGCATATTTCTATTTTTGCTGAACGTGGCATGCCGACACAAAAGACTTGTTTCCTTCAAGGCAGCAGCCTGAGTTGTAAGATTTAATGTGAAAAAATCTCTCAAGCCTAGGAAATGATTAGATTATGTTAAAACCTATAGATATTATACAAAGAGTGTAATAAAAGTCAGTTTTTTTTTAAAAAAAAAAACAACTAAGAAAATAAAGCTTACTTCTAAAACTGGTAGATTTGCGTTGATTTCGTCTGCGACTCCGGTAGCCTACCGTCATTAGTTACTGTAGCATAAGGGATAGTACAATGGATAGGTCTAAAGTTATCCTGATGTATGTTTTCATTAGGTTTGAGGATGTGCTTTGCTCCTGCGCCCAGTTTAATAGGACCTGATATTGTGACACCATCCAGTCTTGAGGAATCAATGTTGGAGGTTCTCATTACATGGTTTTCAGTTGCAACCAAACTACAAGCTTTGCTCTGGCTTGAATCAAGATCATTTTCCCTTACGCCATACTGCATTTCACCATTAATCCCTCCCATACCACTCAACTTTTCTCGCATTTCCAAGTCCGGTATCTTTGTAGTCCGTTTCAAATCAACTGTTTTTGCTTCGGGTCTCTTCTTCGCTTTCTTGCATGGATAAAGATCTCTGATACCTAAAGCTTTTGATTTCAATCTCTCTTTGACCTTCATCCTGTTTCTATAACCAGCACTAACGGCAGATGAAGGCTTTTCCCCGTGAACAAGTGAAGGAAGAACTATAGTAGCTTGCGAAGGTGAAGCTGTCTGAACACAAGAAAAAGAAAATTCTGCTGGATGATAAATAGATGGGTCATTGAGGACACTTGTTCCAGATGAAAAGTGTGCATGGTGTTTGCTTAGGACACTGGAAAAAGGCTGAGAAGCAACCAGTGGTGCTTTTCCCAGCTGAGTTCCATGTGACATCCAAGATGGCATGTTCTTATTGGAACTATGAAACCATGGTGATTGAACATTAACTCTAGAATCGGGGTTCAAGAAAGGAAAATCAAACCTAGATTTCATAATGTGAGGTGTATTTTGCTTATAAGTAGGATGAGCTGGTGCCCACTGTGTGCTCTCACTGGCATTATGGGAATTGTGTGGTAAAGGTAGCTTAGAACCAAGTTGAAGAGATTCAGCTCCAGAAATGAACTCCTGGAAGTTGGCTGCTCTATTTAACATTGTGGGATAATCCGATGAATGAGCAAAGGGGAGAAAACTCAAACTAGGATTTCTGTTGGCAGAAGAGCTGACATTTTGAAATAATGTACCACTTTGAGGGCGAGGGAAACTAGAATCTGGAGATGCCATAAGTAACTGATTTTGTGAAACCCATTTCTTGTGAATCTCCAATGACTGCGGTGCATTTTGTTTGAACATCTCTGAGGTTATCTGTGGAGTCCAGTTGTGCTGAAAATTTTCATTCCCTAAGGAACCATCCAATCTTTTACTTGATGGACCATGCTCTGTTATGATTTCCTTGTCAGTCCAAAGCTTCCCATCCTCTAATTGCTGCTTTTCTTGGCTACTTGTACCAATTGCAAAATCTTTACCCATCAAACGCATTGTTGGTTGGCTAGGTTGGCTAGTATTAGACGGTAACTTAGCTGAATCCTTTTGATGAATCCTTCCATTGACATTTTGATTCTGCACACAATCATATTGTCTCCTTCCAGCAAAAGGCCTACTACTTAAATCCAAGTCTGGATCAAGTGGTTGATAAGAATGCTCTCTTCCAATACCAGAGTCAAGATGATGAACACTGCCTCTTTCATGATTTTCCATGTAAGTAACTCCTAATCTAGCTGGGTGTAAACCAGGGTTTTCTTTAACAGAATTCTGCATAGAATACTGATCTAGATGATCAGCTGGATATGCACTCTCCAGGAAATGCTTTTTATTCACTCTCAGAAAATCCCCAGTGGTTCTTGGATGGGTGGGGTTGTGAGGAGGAAAAATACTTGAGATCCCCTCTCTTATCTGATTAACGCTACCTTTACCCTTTGTATTTGACTGGATCAATTCACCTTGTGAATTGAGAGGTAACCCAAAAAAATCATCCATGCACTTCCGCATAGCTACTGGTTTTTGCATCCACACCACAGGAGGGCCCAAGCTACTTACAAATTCCATTGGAGATGGACAAACAAATGGTTGGTACTGCAAAGCATGATCATTAGTTTTGCCCAAGCCTGAATTCAACTGACATTGAAGCCTCTGGTTTGCATTTTCAATATTGAAACAAGACGGAGGCTCCAGAAATGCCCTTGTATTAGCCATTGGACTAAATTCAGAAACTCTATAGATAGGATCTGAAGCATGGTTGATCAAGTTTCTTTTGGAACTAAAATTTCTAGAAACATCACTGCTTACTTGAGTATCTACACAGGGTCCTTCCGGTGCAGAAATGGGTTCAGCAAATGCAGGATTATGGGAAGCAGTTGGGTAACCTCGATCTAACACGAGCAAATTATTATTAAAAGTTGCACCTTGGCTAAAGGTAACTGTTTCCTTTGGCAAATGTTTCATTCTCCCTTGATTAGTTAAATGTAGACTCAGAGAACTTGGTACGCCAAGATGGCTAGGAACATCAGCCAACTGTTTCTTTCCACGTGAATAAGCCTCAGTTTTGCGATCCCTAATGACTGAAACATCATCAGACACATTTACCTCTCCAGCTGCCACAATATTATCTACAGATTGGATATTTTGTGATGTTCCAGTAAAGGCATTTGAAATCAAATGGCCAATATTCTGGTTAGAGGAAGAGAAATCTTTCTCCCTTGGACCAAGTATGTCATCCTTATCTGAGAACCTCACATGCCTTTCTGATTGTTGAATATGATACTGATTTTCTTGGCGACCACATTGCACATTTTGAATTGCAGAATTCTGCTTGCAAACTGTATGGTTTTTAAGAATACTTCGAATGGGAAACACTGATTTTTGCTTTTCTGAATTTTTTTTGCCTGATTCAATTGAATTTTGCTGCTTTTCTGTTGACAAGCACGTAAGGTTTCGTTTCTTTTCAGGTAAAAGAACAGAATTTAGGATACCTTTGGCAAGCTTCCAGTCCATCTTTTTAGCATATTTGACAGAATTTTGCATTTTAACTTTGCGAGAATTTTCCTGTAAGAGACAAATCAACATTTTAGCATTTCGATTAAATTCACCAACTAAGAGTCAAAGTAGCAGTTCACTCATACATTGACCAAACAATTTGTTTTGGATCAGCAATCAAGTCTCCCTTCAAGAATAGGAGGGGGGAGAGGGGGAGAGACTAGCATGCATCTATGGATTTTTGAAAGCCATGAAATTAAAAATATTTATGATTTCTCAAGTTTGTATATGCGCGTGTGTATATATATACATATATTTCAATAGAAGCTTCCCTTGAGTCACTCACTCCCATTGATTTTGGGGGGATAACAATTAATCCCACTTTTTACATAAAAACAAGTATAAAGAAGATTGCAAGAGATACAATATCAGGAACTCAAGTTCTAAGTTACATATCAAGTCATCCCAAATCAGGTAAAGGGATCTAATTTATCAAGTGGACGGAAGCGTGGTGCCTATAAAGTTTAATCCATTAATGGAAGAACACGCCATCAGTCAATAACATGTAAAGTTGTTTTTTAGAGCTACAAAGTTAGAAGTGTGCAATATGAAAACTGAAAAGTATATTTCATATGTAGAAAATTAACAAATATAATTTTGATAAAATGTTAAGGCCCAAGAAGTATCATCTGTGTCTAATTGCAATAACAAAGTAATAAATTTCACATGTGATCAGTTTGCTATTCAATTTCTTACATTACTTTCCTTAATTGCAACATTAACTACCCAAATTATCTTATTTACAAGTCAAAACAAACACTGGTTCTTTCCAAATTAACCCCAAATTAAACAAAAATCTTCAAGGTGGTAGTACCATAATTTTATTTTAGGAACCCTTCCTTATTCTCTTTTTAGGTGGTATCTTATTAATACCTACGTTTAATAAAAGGTATTAATTTAATATAATTTTTATTTTATTAATGATTTTTCACATGTGATACACATGTGTATTTAATGAAGAGTATTTGTTGTATATTTTATTATTCTTTCTATTGGAACATTAACAACTCATTTTTCCTGTCATCTTTAAGTCCTTACATATATATTTTAATGTGTTTTGACTCGTTTTATATTCTCTTTAACATCCGTTCTTCCTTTATCACCTAGGAGCTAAACAACTTTCCCTATTAATCAACTTAAATTAAGATTTTTTTCCTTTATTGTTCTTTTTCTTTTAGGCATTTTTATTTATTCTAAGAAAGATAAAAAAATTGAGGCTCATTCAAGTTCCAAATAAATAATCCCATCAACGTTATTTATAATATTAATATTTCTTATAATAACTACATGTTTAATATGTATAATTATATATTGAATAGTATATATTAACTGTTTTTTATATGGGTTTAATCTATTTTTTTTCATACAAACTGCACATTACATACTATTTTCTTATTTTTTTTTTTTTTTGTATACAAAAACTACATACTATATTTATCATGATAGAATCTGCATAAAATTTAAACTAACATCAATTAGCTGTATATATGTATATGCAGTTATCAGTGTAGTTATTGGGCTCTTATGTGACAGAGATAGAGAAGAGGTTAAAGAGAATGCAAAATGAGTTAAAAAAAACATTAAAACATATACATAAAGACTCAAAATGGAAAGAAAAAATAAATTTTAAAATTTTTCAATAAAATAAAAAATTACATCAAATTAATATATTTTATTAAATATGGATATCACTAAGTTATCGGGTAAAACAGGTTTTTAAAATAAAATTATGGTACCACTAAATAGCAAACTAATAAATATGATAGTTGCAATTACGCATAGGTTCTCCAAATTTGTGTTTATAACATGCAATGCATGTTAACCTATCTTTCTTTTGCATTTTTTTTAATATTTCTTATAAATGATAATTGGTGGTGGGGGATTCATTAGAGGGCCGCTGGTCTTTTTCTTTCTTATATAAAGATTGTCAATTTTAATTTCTGGAAGGGTAGTAGAAAGTACACATTTGTGTAACTGAAAAAGTGTTAGCTTGCACTGAAAAATAAATAAAAAAATAAAAACTGAGGAACTCTTTTAGGAGTGATCAACTTTATTCTTCCTTTAATGTGTGACTGAAGAAGTGTATGTTAATTGATCACTGAAAACCAATAATTATTTGTTTTTAATCTGTTACGGCTCATGTGTTTTCAATCTGCTTAATTTTGGAAAGGACCAGGAATTATTGCAATAAACAATAAGCATAACAAGAGCATACAACTATTGCAAATTAGCTTGTGGCACAATATCATGCAACCTATTTAGGCGTGTAGATCTGGGTTTGAGTCTCACTTCCAGGTATGTAAGCAATGTTACTTCAAAATAGAAAACGAAAATACGACTATTTGCATAAAAAATCAAACAGAAAAAAGTAAGGACGAAGAGTTATTATAAATTTGGCAACCAGCACCGTTCGTTGTCTAAAGAACATAAATAACACCAGCAAACTGATACAATAATATATATGTGAACTAGTTCCTCATTCATCTTGCAGAACTAACTAAGGTCATTATTAGGTTCCAGGTAATCCAGATAATTAAGAATTATTCACAATCTCTCCCCCTCCGATGCAACACCAACATCGGATATCAAAATATAAGGCAATATTTAATTTCTACGCTATCATGAAATTTAAGCTTCCATGCGATAACAACGTTCAAGCAATCATGCTTATAGTTGTGTACAGCCTTGTCACCCATATTGCATGTGAAGACTAGAGAACCAGTTCCCGGTACACGCTTTAATTTTGTATCGAGTGTACAATATATCAAATATACTCTCATATTCAATCCTTTGAAAAATGATTTCCTTTGAAGAGGTTGTTCAAGGCAAGTCATAGATAAAGACATAATGTGTACATGGGCGCAGCAAAACCATCAAAAAGTACTATCGTATTCAATCAACGGATATGATCCACTTACAGCCATTTGATCAAAATTAAAGCGGCCCCATAGCTCAAATGATTATCTTCCTCAAAGTAATATCAGAGTACTAAAGCGGTAAATAAAAGACATCATCATTATCCTAGAATGCATTTTTGCTAAACCAAAGACAAAAACTCTTCCATCTTATAAAGCTCTTTCTGCCCAACCCGTACTGTACAGCTGGAGCACCCTCTCACAACCCCTCCATGACCTGAAACCCTTCCCTTACCAAAAATGAGAACCCCATAACTTATGTACTGTTCTTGCTGCCCGAACCTATTGCAGACTTTTACCAGGCTTTTCAGCACTAATCGTATGCACAAAGTGTAAAGGAACTAGCCCCAAGGGAAAACATTTGTAGCAATCACACTCATATATCACAAGACTAAATTAACCAAACAACAAATTAATTTAATCATGCGATGGACACTATCAACAACGCAATCAAATCAAACAACTGTAAAATATAAAAAAAAACCCAAATAGAAAATTAATATTTTATGATATAGATCGCGTACCTTCTTAGCAAGAAACACATGATTCTTCTTTTTCTTTATGATCTTCTTGCTGATCATTATCTCCTTGTGGAACTTCTTCTTCTCCTTGAGTTTGTTGTCTACTCTGATGATTCTCTCCTCCAACCTTTTCATTTTCGTCCATGTCTTCTTCTTACTTCTGGCAGCAGCAGTAGAAACAGTAGTACTACTATTATTCACAGTCAACACCTTGAAATCATCAACAAGATCATCGTTATCCTCTTTCTCGCTTACATCGCAAACCCCCTTCCCGTCACTACCTTCAACATCAATCGCATCGATCTGAGGAGCCACTGCGAAAATCTCCGCAATCGATCTCTTCTTCGGTACCTTCTTTCTCCTCTCCTCTTTCGAAACCCGAGCAACACAATCATCAATATGTGCATTTGCTTCGTTAACCGTAGTAGCAGTAAAAACTCGGCAAACCGGAGAAACGAGTTCCGATTTTTCATCCTTATCCTCCACTAATTTGCTCTGATTATTTGTAGAAACCCTTGAGCTTATGTCTAACGTTTCTTCATTGCTTTGATTTTTGGATCTAAGTTGTTGAAGCTCTTGAAACCACCACCTGCACTTATTGACGGTGATCGGAGGTAGCATATCCTCCATAACCAACTCGGGCGAAAACGGCCAGCATTTTGAGACTTCGACGTTCCTCATCTTTGCCGTGTACTCACTGCCCCAATATAAACAAAACGAAACGAAAAACACAGTCAAAAAATTCCAGAAGCTTCACACATGAAATTAAAACCAAAACGAGTTAGAATAATTAAAGTAGCTATCTCACCGGATCGAAAAGCCCTCAAACGCAACAGCCATAGTCGTTTTGTTTCTACTCAACCACAAGTAGCCAAATACAAGATATAGATAGACTCCGAGGGAGAAATACTGAGAGAGATTCTCCTACCTAGCTAGAGAGCGAAAGTTATGGAAGGTCTAGAGATTGAAATTCTTCTCTTTCTTCCCATGGTTGAAGGGTTGAAGCAAATAAGTATAGAGAGAGAGAGAGAGAGAGGAGGGAGGGGGGGGGATTGTAGAGAGAGAAAGTTGGGTAGTGGTGATATTTCATTACATTTCCCGCTCTCAATGTGGGGAAAAGTGAAGACTGAAACAGTAAACTCTGAAGAGGTGGTGGATGGTTGTACTCTTTTGTTCTATTTTATATTTATATTTTTTAAATATAGAATATTGAGCTTTTAGAGTTTCTTTTTGCCATTGGAGTAGCACTTTCGTTTCCCCTAATTTATAACTGACAACGACTTATGAGACCCTCTAACCCAAATTCTAAAGTGACCTCACAGACAATATCACCACCATCACTACTATCCAATACCAATCATCTTTTACTTCTTATATTTCTTGTAAATATGCCATCAAATTTCACAAGTGATATTTCGTTTTATATAGAGTATAAAATTATTTTAATTTTTCGATATATTTATTATTTATCGTCTTTCTCACGTGTTCTTGAGCATATATATATATATATATAATACTCTAATGACACTTCCTAATTTTTTTTAATTTTATCTGCTCATAAAATAATCAAATTGCTAGTAGCTTCCTCCTGATGCTATCTCTACTTTCATCCATGCTTCAATTTTGTTTTATTTCCCTTTCTCAGTATTTAATTTCTTCCCATGCACTCTATTTCAGAACTTCCAATTAATGGCTTTCTATCCCGAGCAGCCTGAGGCTAGCTTCTTCTAATAGAAAGGTTTGTTATATGTGATAATAATTATTTTTTTAGTATTTTTAAAACATTAAAATAGTATCTTAAAATTAATTAAAATTATTAGGTTCAATTCGGTTTGTATCTAACCCAACTTGTCACATTGTTATCCTTACATGTAGCATTATATATCTATTTTTATTTTAAGTAAATTGCAATTTTAAAAAACGACACATGTCATTTTTAGAAGGAATGGTTGCATGAAGGGGTGTATAAAAAGGGTATAACTAAGATCCCTCTTCCATTAATACAATTTGTAAAAACTTAACAGTTAATTAATCTCGGCCGTCTCTTAATCATCATTTGTGAAAATATAAAATAAAAATTGACAAAGTAGGTAGCTTCTTCTTAGTATGGTATAAATATATTATGTTTTAGTTTGTTTTAGTTTTGTAATATAATTTAAATTATTATTAATATAAAAATATTTTATTAATGATAAATTTATTTAATAATAATGACACCAAATTATATTAATATTGTTTTATGTATTTTTATTACGTTAGTATCATTATATTATTTGAAAATATATAGTAAATGATTAATGAGGGTGCATGATCATTACCATGCATGAGGTGAGTAGCATTATGGCATTCATGCATGATAGGGTGCAGTGGTCGCCCGTGTACGCACTAGCAGCGAATATTCAACGACAATTAACTTACCTACTCTACGAATCCCGGCGCGTGGGTTAACTGACTCAGCTTTACCCCTTAGTCTGTAAATCTGTTACGTACTTACGTTTATGGAAAGCCGTTGAATTGGGGACACCGTGTTCAGCTTCTTATAAACCTAATTAGTAATCAATTTTTGTTCTCAAAAAGAAAAAAATATCATGCTTTTAAAGCACAAAACACATTAAATATTTTGTGTTAGGAACATTAAAAAAGGTTTATCTGTATATTTAATCCATAACACATATAAAATATTAAAATTATACTTTTAGTATTTTAATTCACATAATTTTGTCCTTAATATTTTTAAATTTGATAGATTTAATCTAAAATTTCATTTTATATCAAATTAATTTAATGACATTATATTTAATAATTATATAACTAAAAGAGTGATGACAAATTATAAATTTTATTATAGATTATGGATTAAATTATGTTTTTTTTAAATAGTTCATGGACCAAATAAATTAGAAATTTAAGTTTCTTCATATTTTCTTAATAATATCGTTAAATTAATGTAACCAAAATAAAAATTTTAAACTACATTTGTCAAATTTAAAAAGGTTAGGAACTAATTGAAAAGTTATGGAACAAATTTTAATATCTTAAATATGTTATGGATCAAATGTATAAATAAACCTTAATAAAATATAAAGTTTCAATAATACTAAATAATATATAACTAATTAAATTCAACACTAAATATATCTAATTAATTAAATTTTTAACTTCAACAACAATTGATTGAAGTTTAATATAGAATATTTGGGTTGAAATATTTTTGTAATAAAAGTGTATTGAATGTAAAATAGTTATTTTTTTTGTTATAAATTTTGGGGCGACGATATTATAAGAATAACTTTTATTATTAACACAATAAAAGTTTGTAAATTACCTTTTATATTCCTAAAATTAATTACAATTCAATGTCATTATTGTTATATAAAATTATTATTAAACTTAATCATAGCCATAAATATTTATTAAAAATTACATTAAATAATATATCTAAAATTTATAGCAATAAAAATAGCACCCTCATAAAATTAAATCATGTTTAATTCGTTAGAGTTTGCTATAAAACATATATATTTGAAAAAAAAATTAATTGAATCAAATTAGACGACATATGTTCAATATAAAATTTTAGATTGGTGATATATTTATGGTAAAAATATATTAATTGAACATATAATGGATGATGTTTTGGGGTTATAAATTTGAAATCGATGATATTTACGTTATTTTTTCAAATTTATTTTGAAATTATGTTCTATATGATGCATAAATAATCAAGCTATTCAACATGATTTTACTTTCATAAATAAAAGATATTATACTATGTAATTAAACCAATTAAATTTGTCTATCAAATAATACATAGTAAATAAATGATGTAACATACATAAATTATATTTTTCCTTTTTTTTAAATCTAATAATTTATTAATTTATATGTTGAAATTCTCCCTAGTCACCTTTTTATAATAAAAAAAGGGGTTTTGTCTATAATAGTCATATCTTACACAATAGTTTAAAAATTGGCATAATTAAGATTTTTTTAAAAAATAGGCAAGATCTTACCTTAAACTTGAAAGCAAATTTTTTAATCAATTTTATTTAAAAAAATATATATATTAGTTCCATTTTGTAAAACATAATTATTATAAACATAAAAAAATATTAACATCTTATAAATTTATAATTAATTTTAAATACATAATTTGTTTATCAGATCATATATTAAAAAACTTATTTTAAAAAATAAAAAATAATTTATTTTACAATAAAATAAATATAAATTTATATATATATTGAAAATGATATGCTAAATATTTTGATAATTCATAAATAATATAATACATTCTTCTTCTTATTATTATTATTAAACATAATTATAATTATATTTAATAAAAAATTATAATTATGATATAAAAATAATATTCATAAAAATAATTAAATTATTAAAAAAATTGTGAAGCCTCTATATCCAATTTTTTACAAGATACGATACAAATATAGAACATTATATCACAATTTTTGTGATAAAATATTATATTATATAATATAATATTATTATAATTATTTTTATTATTAATATAATAAAATATATAAATTATATTGAATTAATTGTATTTTAATACTTAAATATAATTATTGTTAATAAATATTTGTTATCTTAGTAATAATTAAAATTATAATAATATTAGAGATATTTGTTACAATGTAATATATTTTTTAATTTTTTTAATCTTAAATAATTTATTTTTTTACAATGTCAATAATTTTTCATAAAAAATATTGTAACTATTTAGTAAAGTTTTTAATAATTTAAAATTTTATAATTTATTATTATTTTTTTTAAATTATTTTATAATAAAATTTTGATAAGTTATTTGTTATAAAAAAGTATATATATTTTATTATATAAATATAAATTATTTTATTATTTTTTATTTATAATAAAAATAAATTATTATTTATTAAAAGTTAATGAATAATTATATTTTAAAAAAAATGAGTTCTTTAGAATTAGGGAAAGAGAAAAAAAAAGACAAAAATATTTTTTTATTATAAAAATGGGGCTGCTGGAATTAATGGAATGAGAGTTAGAAAAAGACAAAAGAATGATTGGAAAATTGTTTAATAGGTTATGATTTTTCCATTTTTAAAATAAAACTTAATATAGCCCTTTTTTACAGTATTGAATGGAATATGACAAAAACCCATGAAAAATCCAAATTTGTTATCCCTTTTACCATATTAAAAAAAAACATGTGAAAATTTTTTCCCCAAATTTTTATGCCTTTTTCAATTTATCATTTTATGGGGTGAATCCCATTCTAATCCCTTGGTGGCTATGCCACACATTTTACGTACAATTTGTTCTTTCCAATTTTTACATTATTTTAACATTTAATAAGTAAAACTAAATCCGTACTTAATTTTTTTTAATTTTTTAGCACATATGTTTATCTATAAAATATTTTAGCCGATCAATATTTATTCATATGTTAGAACAATAAAAGAACATACTCATATTAATGTATTCCATATCACGAGCATGTTTATGTTTTGATATGAAATCTTCTGTGAGTCAAATGATCGTTTAGACATCCATTTGTTTGAAATAAAAATATAAACACATTCTTAAAAAAAACAACGTTGGTCGAAATGAACCTAAACATATATTTATATTATTATTTGCATATATTTAGAATTTTTTTAAACATGTATTTTTTTTAATATATTGTTTTAAACATACTTGGTTTAGAGTACGTCAAATCTTAATTTCGAGATTTTAGCCTCGGTTTTTTTAAAAACCAAGACCATATGATTTTGGTCACGGTTTAAAAAAAATCGAGATTATAGTATATACATACAATCTCGGTTTTATCAATAATCGTGATTATAAATTAAATTATAAAAAATATTTAAATATATATAAATAAATTTATATAGCCACGATTATTAATGATTGTGATTATAATTAAAATAATAGTGTTTTTAATATTTTTAAAATCGAAATCAAATAATATATTGTATGTCGCGCTGATACTTTTTCTTTAATTTCCCAACGCTCGCACTATCTCTTTTTCCTTTCTTTTAATTTCTTTTCTCCCCCATCTATCTCCCTTGTGTTTTCGTCCTTCTCCCCGAGCCAGTCCTCATGAAATTTCCTTCTCTCCCCTAACAATTCCTTCGCATCTAGGACCAGAAGCTCGCTCGCTCACTCGACCGATACCAGCAACTTTCTTTCCCCTCTCTTCTTCCTTTTCTCTCTATTTTTTCTTTTTTTTCCCTATTCGCACCTTGATGGCCAACCATTTGTATTGTTGTCGCTCGCGACCCAGATTCGAGTATGTATTGTTTCCAAAATCCAATTCAATCTTAGATTTCGTGGTTAACTTGATTTGATTTTTTTCAAGATCTAGGGTTCGTTTCGTTACCCGATTTTTCTTGTGTTTTACATTAGTTTTGTATTTTAGGGTTAACTTGAGTTAGTATGGGTTTGCAGGATCCTGATTGCTGCATGTTTCTGTTTGGATTGAAAATTTCTATTTGAGGTAACTTGTTTTATGACTTGTTTAATTTCTTTTATTTCTGTTGTGAATTAAGAAGTATGGGTTTAATTTATTTTAATTTCTGGTTGTGCAAGTTTGGCCTGTGAATTAATGCAACCTTTTTCTCTTATATGCAAGCTACTTAAGCAATTTGTACTTGGAATTAAGGATGATTCCCCTTAGAGTATTTGGTCTTTTTCGTTTCACACTGAAATTCCTAGAGTTTTGGTTTTTGGATTCCTTGGTTTCATTTGTTCACTCATATTTTAGCTACAGTAATTTAATGGCATATGTTCTGACCTTTTCCTTATAGGTAGAGCTAGCACATGGTGGACGTGCATATTCTTCTTCTTCAGTGCTTTTACTTCTGTGCTTTTTTTTTCCTCTGAATTATTTTCTTTATATGCTTAAGCTGTTTTATGTGTTTCTTATTACAATTTTAAAGGCATATATGATCTAATAAGATTCATAAAAACAATTCAGAAAGCTAGACTATATGCTCAACTTCGCATTGGACCTTATGTTTATACATAATGGAATTTTCGGTACTAGTTTTTTTGCTTTTTTCGTTATTATCTTCTATAGTTCTGGATCTGACCATTTGATTCCATTTACTTTCCTTTATGTTAATAAGGTTGTTCACTACAAATTTGAATTGAATTAGATATTTTATTTTTCTATTCACTAATTTTGTAGCATATAGTTTATTGTAATTGAGATTTACTTCACTATTCTTGCTCTAAGTTTGTTTTTTTTCCCTTTTTTGATTTATATATGTTTAAAGGGTTTCTTGTTTAGTTAAAGTATGTTCCTGACATCGACTTTAAGATCAATTTTTTGTGTTTATCTTAAAAAAAGCTTATATAGGTAGTTTAAGATCAGTTTGCCTGAAAATTATATTTGTCTTTTCTGCTCATAAATCTTTAATTTCAGCAATTTGTTAGTGTTGGTGTTGGCATAGTGGCGCTGGTACTAGTATTGGTGGCTGGTACTAGTGCTTGGTGCCTAGTCCTAGTGTTGTTCCTATGTTGGTGCCTAGTCCTAGTGTTGTTCCTATGTTGGTGCCTAGTGTCTGGTGCTGACTGAAGATGCTAACATGACTAGAGGTATATTGAATGTTCTAATTTCTTCTTCTTCTTCACATGAATACCAATATAGCTCAATTAATACTCAATTGGTGAATCCAATAAGCAGTGCTTGCATCTGTTCAAACATATGCATTATCAAACATAACATTGGTTTGATCATGTACTAATACATTGTTTTTTTAATTATATTAATTAATTGTTGAATAGTATTAGAAATACAAAGCATCTTTGCTAAAAACCACAAGAGAGTACTTGGCATCATTAAAAGCTCAAGTTAGTATGCTAAGCATAAGAAACCAGGAGTTGAAAGCATAACTTCCACCAACTAATTCAAATATTGAAGAGGTCGTATTAGTTAATGTTGATGAAGGTAGCATAAGTGAAAGTAATATACTAGTACCTATGTTATGCACTTTGTAATATATTGCAAATATACAAAGATTGTTCCTTACATCATATAAAATCATCCTTGGATAATCTATATATATTGGATTATTTTGATAAAATGAAAGCATTTTCTGATGAATTGGTTGTTATTAGGCCTATGGATGATCACATGCTATTCTAGTTTTTTTTGTTTTTTTTTCATGGTAGGCACTAGGGGCAACAACATCAAGTGTACTAGGCTCACTAGTGCACTAGGCGTACCAGCACACCAGGTACCAAGCGTACCAATGCACTAACGTATTAGTGCCTATAGTATTTGTCTTTTCTTTACACTTTTGTTGAAGTAGTTGTGGACTTGATTATGTTGATTTGAAGTACACTTATAAATCCTTGTAATTAATAGAAAAAAAGTTAGTTTGTAATAATAAGATTTTATTGTGTTTTAGTGTATAATAAACTCTCAAATGTAATTATACTTTTAGTATAATATGATTTTTAATATTGTAATTAATAAATTTATTGTAATTTATATTGATTTTTAATATTATAATTAATAATTGTATTTTTTTTAATTTATGCATACTCTATGACTTCGGTTATTGAAAGACCGAGGCTATAGACATGTCATATGGCCTGAGTTATCGAAAAACTGAGGCCATAAGACATGTTTATGACCTCGGTTATTTAATAACCAAGGTCATAGACATGTTCTATGGCCTCGGTCTTTCAATAACCGAGGTTATAGGTAACAGTCTATAGTCTCTCTCACTTAGGTCTCGGTTCTTATAACCGTGGCCATAGGCCTACAACCACAGTTAAAAACTAAGGTCATATGTGATTTTTGTAGTAGTGATTGAAAATATTAAAAATAAAAATATTATTGATATTAATAAAAAAATTATCTCAAAATATTAAAATTTTAGATAATAATTTAATATATAATTTTTTTTTGCATCTAATGAAGTAATATTTTTAATAAATTAATAGATACGTGTTAAATAAAAGAGTAATTTATGTGAAAATAATGTACTATAATATTAAAAATTAAGAAATTAGGTTATAATTACATCTAATAGAATTTGTTATGGAGTTTAAAGAACATTCTATCTTGCTTCAAATAGTATTAATGTCATGATATGTAGTTATAAGCTGTTTGAATACAATGATTTAAATATTATGAGTATGTTGTTTGATCTCTTACTACTATTTTGACATGAATACCAAACTCGGTTAAACTAATAATTTATAAAGTTTTGTTGGGAGTTTTTAAAGATTTCATAAGTATTATGTACATCCATACTATTTGAGATATCACTTTCATTCATATTAATATTTATTGAAAATAAACTTGTTATTATAGTTTCCTCATCTGATTATGACATATTATCGTGTCTTCTATGATATATGTTTGTGTATTTCTTTTCATTAACACCTATTTCTAAACCAATAATTGTATATTTATAATGTGCATCTTATATGACACATATATAATTAGGTTCACAAGTAAATGGATTTAAATGTTAAATGTAGGTTATATCTAGAAATAAATATTATGTTATTTTCATATCCATCACATCACCACCACTATTCCTTGTACTATATATTTTTTTTCTTTCTATATAAGAGAAGCTTATAATGTATTTGTGTTTCACTTAATAATTTAGTGGTATGATTCACACATTGTTATTTTAAATCATAAGTTCAATCTATACTAAAAATTGTTTGAACTAAAAAAATGAAAATAATTTTAGCCACTTGAAATTCTTTCATTAAAAAGTAAACTCTAAAAATTACACATAAATTTAAAAAAAATATTGATAATATTATGCATACTATTCGATTTTTTCCAAAAATTACACTATAAATATTGATATATTTAGTTCATGTATGTAACAAGGAAAAATTGCACCTATATCACTTTATTTTTTTATAAATTAAATATATTAATCATCTTGTTTTAAATTGGTGTATTTTAATTATCATATAATATTTACAGATACTTTAGCTATTATAGATCATTTTAATCATTTTATTTTTGATTACTTTGTTTTAAATTAATGCATTTTAATTATAATATTGCTATATTTATGTATATTTTAGTCATTTTAAATCAATTTTGATTATTTTAATCACTTTATTATTATTATTTTTTAACTGTTAAGATATTTTTTTATTCAAATAGATATCAGCCACTTAAAGTAATTAATGTTTATTCTATCTAATTTAAGATTTTAAAAAATGACAAAAAATATTATTTAAAAATATTATATTTGAGATATCATTTTCATTCGTATTAATTTTTATTAAATATAAACTTGTTATCATAGTTTTCTCATTTGATTCTAACATATTATCATGTCTTCCATGATGTCTCTTTGTGTATTCTTTTTCAATAACACCTATTCCTAGATCGATACTTGTATACTTATAATCTTCTCTTGTGTGACATGTATATAATTAACTTCATAAGTAAATAAATTTAAATGTTAAATGTATATTATATCTAGAATAAGATGTTATGTTGTCTTCATATTCATCACATCATCACCATTAGTACTTGTACTATTATGCTTATCACTATTTCTTTTTACCTATGCCTTATTTGTGTTTTACCTAATGATTTAGTGGTATAACTCACTCATCACCTTTTTAAATCATAAGTTCAAGCTACACTAAAAAAAATTGATCTAAACAACATTAAAATAATTTTATCCACCTACAATTCTTTCATTAAAAAGGTAGAAAAGAACTCCAAAAATTACACATAAATTTTAAAAAATTGATAATATCATGGATATTATTTGATTTTTTTTTTGTTGCAAAAATTACACTATAAAAATAGATATATTTAATTCATGTGTCTACCAAGGAAAATTGCACTTATATCACTTTATTTTTTAAATTAAATATATTGATCATCTTATTTGAAATTGGTGTATTTTAATTATCATATTGTTATATTTATGGATACTTTAGTCATATAGATCATTTTTTATCATTTCAATCACTTTATTTTTGGTCACTTTGTTTTAAATTAATGCATTTTAATTATAACATTGAAATAGTTAAAGATGTTTTAATCATTTTAAATCAATTTTGATCATTTTAATCACTTTATTTTTTATTTTTAACTTTTAAGATATTTTTCTATTCAAATAGTTATCGGTCAATAAATGTAATTAATATTTAATTTAATCTAACTTATGTTTTATAAAAAAATGACAAAAAGTTATTATATTGCTTAAAAATATGTTATTTGATATATCATTTTTATTCATATTAATGCTTATTAAAGATAAATTTATTATCATAATTCTCTCATCTGACATATTATCGTGTCTTCCAAGATGTCTCTTTGTGTATTCTTTTTCACTAAAACCTATTTCTTGACCAATAGTTATACACCTATAGTGTTTGTCTTGTGTAGCATATATATAATTAAGTTCACGAGTGAATAGATTTAAATGTTAAATGTAGATTATATCTAGAGCAAGATGTTATGTTATCTTCATATCCATCATATCAACACCACTAATCCTTGTACTATTATGCTCATCACTATTTTTTTTCTTCCATTGTGTCACCTAATAATCCAATAAGATTATTTTCATTCGAAGGAAAGCTTATAATGTATTTTTGGTTCACTTAATAGTTTAATGGCATGATTTACTCATTGTCATTTCAAATCATAAGTTCAAATTATATTAAAAATTATTTAACCTAAAAAAATTAAAATAATTTTGATCACTTGTGATCTTTCGTTAAAAAGTAAGAAAAAAACTCCAAAAATGATTCATGATTTAAAAAAAATCAATAATATCATGGATACTATTAATTTTTTATTTTTTGAAAAGATTACACTACAAAAATTGATATATTTAATTCATGTATGTAACAAGAAAAAAATGCATCTATATCACTTTATTTTTCATAATTTAAATATATTGGTAATTTTATTATCATATTGTTATAATTATGGATACTTTATACATTTTAGATCAATTTTAATAATTTTAATCACCTTATTTTCGATAATTTTGTTTTAAATTGATGCTTTTAATTATAATATTGTATATTTATAGATATTTTAGTCATTTTAAATTAAGTTTGATCATTTTAATTACTTTATTTTTTATTTTTTAGATATTTTTTTAATTTAATATCTATTGGGCACTATTAGTAATATTTAAATCGATCAAACTTAAGATTTTAAAAATAATTAAATTATTTAAAAATATAATAATAAGATAAATAAAGTGTAATAATTTTATAAAATGTTATTAATTTCGTATAACTACATATATAATAAAATAAATAGCATTATTCATGAGTAGACATTTTTTTCCACTTTATATCTCGACTTAATTAACTGACGAATAATTTTTCAAAACTTAAAAAGGTTGAAGATAAATTACCATTCTTTTTTTTTAAAGGAAGAAAAAAATGATCTGCAATCCTTTCATTTCAGATAGGTGAACAAATAATTTAATAAATTTTACAAATTGAAAAATTCAATCAAATCATTTAGATATGAAATTGGATTGAGAAATATTTTATATTTAGATCGGAAAAATAAACAAATGTGTTTAATTAAATTATGATTTAAAATAATAAACTTATAATTGGTTGCATCCTATTCAAATCAAATTAATATTAAAATTATAAATAAATATAAATTTTATTTTACAATATATTATATTATATTAAATTATTATTTTAATTTAAAAAAATAAATATAAATTTGAAATGTATATAATTATTTAAGAAGTTTTTAAACATATTTATTATTTGTATGATTTTTTTAATTATAATTAAAATAATAAATTTGATTGAAAATATATTAATTTAAAATTAAAATATTATATATATTATATTAGAATAATTTCTATAATCATATCTAATTTAATAATTTCTATATACCTGTCAGCCCTAATTTCAACCA
Source organism: Hippophae tibetana (assembly GCA_037013495.1). Classification (NCBI taxonomy): domain Eukaryota; kingdom Viridiplantae; phylum Streptophyta; class Magnoliopsida; order Rosales; family Elaeagnaceae; genus Hippophae; species Hippophae tibetana. The sequence continues at coordinate 21,791,942 of CM072804.1, forward strand.
TTGATCTTAATTTCTAATCAGAAAAGTCCCGAATTTTAGCCTAAATACAACTATCCATTTTTAAAAAGTTGCAAATAACCGTTGCATTAGTTTTTTTTTTTTTTTTTACTTCTCCTCCTTCTAAAGGGTCAATGTCAGCTTTGAGGGGAGCGTTTCGTGGAGCCAGTGACGTACTTTACTGGATCATACAACATCATGCGACACATGTTCGATTGTTGTCTATTACCCACTCATCTAGTAATAATGCTAGTACCCATAACTTAGAAATTGTGGGTTTAAGTTTGATATGAGCAATATTTGTAATTGCCCATTAATAATGACTTTTGTTTTTTTCCATTTCTCATCTCACATAAGTTATAGATTAGAAGTAATATTTAAAAAAATAATACAAAATATACATGTTCGATTATTCATTAAAAATTTAATAGTTATTAAAATAAATAATTTTAATAGAATAATTTTTTTTAATCTTTTAATAATTTAAATATGTTAGATATATATATCTTACAAAGAAGAGTATGTAATGCAAAATAACCCTAGTTTTGTTAGATATAGAGTGAGCTATTCATGATATGATATGGCATACATATATCATATAACATTATCTATATAAATGGAAAATATATATGATTTATTGGAGAATTATATATATATATATAAGCTAGAAATATTAACAATCATTGAATCTTAGTTTTATTATCTAAAAAAAAAACCTCTATTTCCTTAATGATTAAATACTGTATTTGATCAGTTCCTTACTAATCTTAATTTTTTTTCAATTAATTGAGATTATGAAAAACAAAAACAAATAAACATTATAAAAATGCCTATCTTAACTCTCTTTTTTACGTAAGCATCTCGTACTTTTTATTTTTATATGCGTTTCTCCATATTCTTAAAATTCAAATGTTATCTAATTTATACGTTTGTTTTATCTAGAAAAAAAAAAGTAATATTCTACAGAATTTATTTCAAAGTTTCTTAAGCAATCATCCAGTTCAAAATAAAGTTGTAATTTCTTTTAAAATTACTTTATAAGAAAAATCAATTTTACATCTTATTTATTCATTTTTAAATTTATATATATTTGAAAAAAATATTGTTACTTAATTCTTATGGACAAATCAAATTAGATTTATAAAAAATATTCAGTGCCCTATTGTTATGTTTTACGTTACGCTAAAAAAGCTTTTGATCCGCTGTTAGATAGTATTAACAATATTTACTTTGTGTATATATAACTTTATTACATATCATATTTTTTTTAATTAAATAAAAAAAATTATACCATTCGAATCTATAATTTTAACGAATTTTGGGGTAAATTTTATCTTCAAATAATTAAAAAAAATCCCTTATCGTGTGAAATATTAATATCGTGGTCATGTTTGCAAGGCTGGAGGTGCACAGAAAACAAACTAAGAAACTAGCAAATGGGCGAAAAACGATATTAGACCTAATACCACTTCTACTAGCTATACTAAATATATTTTAATGTCACGTAACAGGTACTTTATTATATTTATTACAAGGGAAGTATTTTATTTTATTTTTTGAAAAAACCCACCCACGTTAAAGATTATTGAAGGTAATGATTTGATAAATATAAAAGTATTATAATATCTTTTCTATTTTTTGTCTTAATAAATTTAAAATAAATTTTATTAATATTGATACTATTTTTATTTTTAATATTTATATAAAATGGCGCCTTGATATTATAAATATTAATATTTTAATTCTTGGATCTAAGTATACAAGACATAACGAACAAAAATAGGCTTACAAAGGATATGGGGTGGTTGTGGGCAAAGCCAACAAGTGAATATAAGAAAATTCCATAAAATAATAGAGATTTAATAATGTCTCTTAAAATAAAAAATAATAATCACACGAATATTAATTGTACATAAAATTATAAATTGTTATATTTAAATTATTTTTATATGACACGTGTACCTATTTCTATCTAGTTTGTAACGTCAAAACATCTATATGTTTTAAGAAAGGAAACATATATTTAATATAAGTTATAATATTATTATAATTAATATGATAGTTAATTATATATTAAAAAAATATTATTATTTTAGTTAATTATATATTATTAAATATGATTATATCACAATTTATAGTAAAAATAATAATTTTTAAGAATATATTGACCTACGTGATTTTTTTTTTTTAGTAATCATGGCCTAAGTGCTTTTCAAGTATTATAATGTCTAATTTTATGTATAGTTAACATCTTTCTTAATAATAATTAAAAGTAAAATATACTTAGAAATTAAATAAATTGTATATTTAAGCTTTTAGATATTATATTAAAAGTCTACTAAATTTAAAAAATATGATATTAGAAATCTACGAAGATCTCTTGGGTCCTATTTTCAACTAATGGAACTATGTTATATTTTTCAAACCTAACAAACTTTTAATTTTATTATATTTATAATATTTGTATATATATATTAGTTAATATATTTATCATTTTTCATAAATTCTAATATCTAAAGTGTAAGCAAAATAAATATTTTTTTTCTTTTCTTTTTAGAAGGAGGATATAAGCATATTTTAACAAGTACTTTTCGGTATGTCTACGTAAGGTTTCTTTTTTATTTATTTTCAAATTTCAATTATTTTTATTATTTTTATTTTCGTTCATCACACCATATTGATTTGAAATATAATGTATATTTTAAAATCTTTTTAAATAATTTTAAATTTTAACAAAGTTAAACATTTATAAATAACAACATAAAATATATATCAAACCGTGAAGGTAAACAAAACAGAAAACAGAATTGAGAAAATGAGGTGTTTGATGAAATGCATCATATTCATCGTGTGATACTTGCTACTTTATATACAGCATATATTACAATACCAGTACTTTTGAAAGAATGCCACTTAAGCAATTCTATTAAGGTAACCAACTAGTTCAGGTAGTGCTAGTAGCACATGCTATATGGCACGTTGATTGCAGATGTCAAGCAATGCGATTTTTTTTTGTATGTTTTAGTATTTTTTTAATTTTAAATATATTTAAAGTTCGTTTTTAATTTAAATTGACTTAAAATTTTAAATAATTTTATGAAAATATTTACTTATAATTAATTATTTTTGAACGGGTTTATTTACTAATGTTCAAACTTAACGTACGGGATCGAGCTACTTTTGAATTATTGTGATCTATTAAAGAGGATGCAAAATGAATGCCAGAGGGCAATAAATTCCAACAGAAAAGGTAAAAACGAAAACAGCCCGCAGTAGTAAGAAATGGACGTGGGGGTGCTTGTTTTTGTCTTATAAAATTGGTACAATACAACAATGTGGTCCACGCCCATGCATTCAAATCACTATTAGTGATACTCATAATTTTTTTTAAAATTATATTAAATTAATAAATTTTTATATTATTAGAGATTTTTTAGCAGTACTATGCTTTAACGAAGCACATTTATAATATTTTGTCTTTTTATATGCACTTGAAACATTATAATTATTTTCTTATTATTTTTGGTCCTTAAATAAATATTTTAATACTTTTTTAATTCATTAAAAACGTAAAATAAGTCTAAAATATTAAAATATATTTTTAAGAACTCAAAAATAGTAGAAAAAAGTTATTAATGTTTAGACAAAAATAACACAAATTTTATTCATTAATTATAAATACATATGTTGTATATGTGTGAAAATAATCTTCAATAAAATAAAATAAAATGCAATTAAATCCTGAAGCATAGGTTCACAAATTCAAAACGTCTCAATTTCTTTTTTTAAATGAAAAGATAACTGGTGTAATTTGAAATTGTTACTTGAATAATAGAATGTTTTTACAACAAAACTACAAGATGAAACCATCAAAGGCTGAATTGCCTCTTTGTATGTTGAATGACATAGTTATATTTTGGTTGGAAGTACTAATTACATTTTCTTCAAAATAGCAACTCACATGCAGTACATTTTTGTGTACGTATTTGGTAAAAGTAAATCCTTCACTGATATATCTGAACTAGGTGATAATTTGTAATTAACATGCACACTAATACGAATAACAAACATGATATCACAATATAATTAATTGATACTATTTGTAATGAGATGCACACTCTACTTGTTATTTAACTATAATTTAATCCATCTTTATCGATAAAACAAACCATATTTTATAAAATAAAAATTAAAAAAAGTTAGTTTGATTTTTAACTAATATAAAATTACCTAAACGTATAACTCATAGTTTTATTATTTAACATGTTATGACAATCACACGTTACACTATACAACATAAATTATTTTAATAATATTTTTTTTTCTTCTTTAATCAATTTTTAATAATAATTAATAAAATTAAATTATCATAAAAAATAAATACAGGACATAAATACTATTTTATAATAATTAAATGATCTCTATTTATTTAATAGTTAAACCTAGTGATACCTAGGAAGGGTGTGCAAATATTGGGTTTGTTTGGTTTAGAATTAAAACTTGAACCAATACAATTTAATCAATTTTTGAAATATAAAAACTAAATGAACAAATTAAGGTATAAACTTAATTCAAACTAGATCAAAAAATTTGGATTGCTTTAGATTGAATGGATTGGTTTTTAACTTTTTATTTTTCTCTTTAAATTTATCAACATCAATTTTGTTGATTATGTGTGTCTCAAAATCAGATTAACAAAGGTTAATTGTGAAAATCAAAATGATCATATTATATTGTGTGAGAATTTAAGTTGTATTCTAGTTTGTGATGATCTTATTACACTATGTGAGAATAATATGAATCAAAAGAAGATTTTACTCAATCTCGAAGTTCAAGTATCTGTTGTTTTTCAAATCGATCATCGATCACTACTACAAAATGGGGCATTAAAGTTGGTTCGCTGAACCGACTTTATATTCGAGCAGAAAAAAAAACAAAATCAGTTTAGCAAATAGTTCAAATAATATAAATATTTGAAAAATAAAATATTAATTAATAGTAGAAAAATTACCATGGTTTTGTTCTATTTTATTCAAGATCATCATATTTTTCTCCTGATGTTATAATACAAACCTACATATATAATACAAAAATTTATATACATAAATAATAACACATAATAACAGAAAAAATATGAATAATAAGTGCGTAAAATTAATAGAAATACTTACAAAAGTAAATGAAATGACAAAATGAAAGAAATGAAGAAAAAATGGTGTTTTGTAAGTTAGAAATGAGTATAAATTTTTTGAGTATTTTGCTCAAAAAATAGGGGATCTGAAAGATTAGTTAGAGAGGAAGAAAAACCCACTAACCGGCATTGGAAATGGTAGTCGTAGGTGGCCAAAAAATGAGAAAGAGTGGAGGATATGTGGAGGATTTTTTGGGTTTTTGAGAGTTATACACACTTGGAATAGTTTCTGTCTGTGGAAGAAAGAAGAGAAAAGAATTTATCCACGTGTGTAGCGTCGGTTCCACGTATCAACGGACTCTATGTTACGTGAATAGCGCCAGTTCCAGGTATCAACCGATGCTATGCTACGTGGATAGCGTCGGTTCTAGGTGTCAATCGACGCTACGTCCACATATAGCGTCGGTTCAACACGTCAACCGACGCTACATCCTACGTGGATAGTGTCGCTTCTACACCGAAATGACTTTAAATTCATTATAAGTCAGTTTTTTTAAAAAACCGACTTTACATATCAACTTAAATACCCATTTTTGTAGTAGTGGATGTGTTGTTGTTGGTTGGAGATTGCTTTGTTAGAGAAGCCTTCAGTCACCTTAAAATGGACAACCTTGTGCAATATCAACACAATATGGCTCTAGAATCTTAAATTTGTCTTGAAGTCTTATTCTAATTTATGAATCAATCTCTGGAATAGGATTTTCAAAATCAATAACGAGCAACTCAATACTCTTCGAGACATCGACATTGTTGTTTGGATTAGTAAGTTGGACATTTCTTTGGTGGTGAAGATTCATAGTGCTCTCTAGTGGCTTGCTAAGATTTCATTTCATCTATATTTCGTGATTGAAAGAAGACGTGCCCTTGGGTCTTTCGTGGTCTTGGTAAGACTCTAAGAAGAAGATGAATTCATTTGGTTGGGTGTTTGGACTTTGGAAAGACATTTGGGTTTTGGATTGTTTTCGTTAGGGTTTTTAGTACTCAGGCACTATGTATCCTCGCTCCAACCTGGGCCTTACTCCTTTGGTTGGTTCATTTTTCACTTCAGTCACGTGGACTTGAGTTTTGGTTGGGTCTTGTTTTACTTAAGTCATATGGACTTGAGTTGGTCTTGCTTGATATGAGCCTTGTATATATCCCCCGAAGAAAGCTTTTGGTTTTTCCTTTGGATTGATTTTGGTTGGGCCTTGACATTGGCCTTACTCCAATATGTTTGGACTTTGTTGAAATTGAACCATAAAGTCAATTACATAGGTCACTTGAGTTAGGCTTTGTGTTTTGCAAATGGTTTTCTCTAGAGTGTAACTTAAAAATGAGTCTTTCTTCAACTTTATTAGGACTGATTCAACAATATAAAAAAATGGGAAGAAATAAACCAAATCTATTGGCCTGTTGTTCTTTTATCTTCTTCACATGGACTTTCACTCACCTTTCTTTCATCAACTAGTATCGATGATTAATCTTTTGATATGATTGATTTTGCTTTGTCTCCTTTGATCCTTTGGATAAAAATCTTTCCTCGTCAAGTATTAACATTTATTTTTTGTATGATCAATTCCATTTAACCTATTATTTGACTTATAATTTTTCATCGTCCAAATTTCTTACTCTATTGTGAGAAATTATGTTTCGCTCATCTTAATATTTGAAAGTTGGAGCTTTGCTTCAGTTTCTCCCAATGTGTTTTTTTTCACTCATTGAGACTAGGACCTAAGCACTCTTTAACATTTACTTGAAGATGTTTGTTCTGTTTTTTTCCTTGACCAGAGATATGGATCACCCAGTATTCATGAATTTTAGTATTATAAGTTTATGATTTTATATGCCCCTTGTGTTTTCTCTTTGATTAATGTTATGGATTAAGTAGTCTTTATAAGTTTTCATATTATTGGTTTATGCTTATTATTGCTTGTTTTGATTTCTTTTTTACTAGTGTTGTGAATTACTCAGTATTCTTGAGTTTTTATATCATTGGCTTATGTTTATAGTTACTCTTTTTGTTTCTTTTGGCTAGTGTTTATATAACTTAACTATTGTTGCATTTCAACATTCATAAGTGTATATGGGTTAAGTAGTATTCTCTCATTTTAAATCTTTAGAGGTCAAATTAATGGTTGTTTTACTACCATCAATTTAAAGGAGGGATATTAGACTATGAAATGTTAGTTAGAAATAATTACAACTGATATGCTCTAATTTTATAATATTAAATAATATACATTTTTAATAGTTACAATTCATCCTAAATTCTCTTTATCTTAATATTCAAATAGATTATACATGTACCAAAACCTTTATAATTGGTATCAACTATATGATATGATAATTAGAATATATCTAATTATACAAAACATATAAGTAAAATTCAAAGAAAAAATAAGATTATATGTTAGGAATTTAAACATTTTAAAAATAAAAAGCCAACAATAAAAAATAAATTAAATAATACTAAAATTAATATAATATATATAGGTTGGTTTAGATTTGATTAATTTTTTAAAATTTGAAAATGAAACCCATGCTTCTCAAAATTTAAAATAAACCATACCAAAAATCTTAAAACTGGAAAAAAAAATTGATTTAGATTAGTTTGTATTAATTATTTAAATTGGTTATGATATTTTCCATACACCCACTATCACCACTGATATCAACATTTAACTTCTTACATGTAAAATATTCCAGGCAATAAATAGAGACTTATTTCATTAATGCTCCTTGTTGCTTTCTCTGTACAATAATATCAGAATGAGCATGTACAAAAAAAAAAAATGTATCATTCTTTGTGTTCCAACACAACAGGCGTAACAGCTCAGTTCTTGATAAAAAAACAGTGGAAGATGGAAAAAAATAATAATATATAATATTAATTTGTTTTTTATGAATAAAAATATTAAAATAAGTTGTGATGTACGTATCCATAAACTATATATTTTAATTCTTAGTTACATATCAACTTCTTCCACAATAATTCCTCCTAATTTTACTTTTTACTTACCTACCTGAAACGCCTGTCGCATTGACAATGACATGATTCCTACTTCCACTTACGATTTTGTCGAATATGCTCCGAGAATTAATAATTTCATTACAATTTCTTTTCAAAAATTATATATATATATATATATATATATATATTTAAAGAAGGAATGTTAAGTTAAAAATAAATTATATTATTAAATAATTTTTATTAAAAAAATTATTTATATATTAAAGGATTAAAATATTTATATAAAGGTTATTTAAATACATTTTTTTTTAATTTTTAATAAAAATTAAAAATGATGAAAATATTAAAAAAATAATTAGTAAATATGAAAATAAATATGCTATAAATTTTTTATATTATCTGTAATTTTATAGTTATTAATTTAATAATATTTAATCAATAAAAATTAAAATAATAATATTTTAATAAAAAATATTAACATAATATAAGTTATTTTTAATTTATCCATTTTTTTAACTAAAAAATTAAACAACACAGATTACATAATTTTAAAGAATTATATATTATTGTATCTAAATTATTATTATTATTAATTATAATTTTATTTAATAATAACTACACTCATCGACTTATATATATACCAACCTAACGAGCATGAAGTGAGTTATGAAATGGCTATATTCACTAAATATTTCTTAAATAAATACATGTAATTATCTTTTAGATAATCGAGGGAATATAATAACTGACATATCTATTCAAATCATAAAAAAAGATGAGAATAAAAAAATCAACTATCTCTGCTATAAATATACGTCTCTACCTATATATCATGCATATATGACCTACAACCTAAAACATATAAAAAAAAAAATGACCTCAATATTCGAAGTCGTCAGTATTGAATGATATACGTCATATCTCTCTTTTTTATGCTCTCTCTACACTTCATGCATCTCACTGACTTGAGCAATGAAGGTTCTTTAATCACTAGCTACTACTCTGTGATAATCAAAGATGTTAACGAACTCCTTTCCTAATTGTATGACGGCAAGGAAGATGTAGGATAAATTGCATCGATACATTATTAAAAAAACAAAAAACCCTTAATTTGTAAAAATATGAGTCAATAAGTCTTTTTAATTACCTTCTAATATGTATTATATAATTTATTATATGCAAGTGTGATGTTATGTTATTATAAATTAACGAGATTAGGTACTGCTCGATATCAGGATTTTTTGAAAAATTAAGGAAATTTATCCATCACATAGTTAATTACTATTTACTAGTATTTTTTTTAATTATTATTTTTTTTCAAAAATCATGTTTATCAAAAATTTAAGTTATTAAAAAAATAATAGAATATTTTTATACATTTAATTACTTTTAATAAATAAAGATTTTATGTATGTTTTAGATCAAATATTTAGGATTCAATAATTATGATTATTAGATCTTGAACATCAGTATATCTTCGATCTTTTATTTATATTGTTATAACTTATTAATAAACAAACTTTTTTAAAAATTTAAATTATTAGGATAATAGTCAAAATTACTTTTATATATTTATAAATATTCCCACACAAATATTAGTTTTATGTATTATACCTACCTAATACTTGCTAGTTAACAATTAAGGGTATGAGTTATTGCACATATTACTTATTATTTTAAATAGTTTCCTAAACGAACAAATGAATATATTGTTACATGCATATCACTAAATTAAATTTAAAATATTAAAGTGATCGTGTAGTTATTTATCAATTATAAAATGCACAATTTGAAATGAAAAATGACTGATATTGACTTTAATATCTATAAATTATTTAATTTAAATATATAAATAATTTACCTAATAATTTATCGATAAGATTTACTTTATTTATTTTAAATTAATAATAATTAAATTTATAAATTATAAATGTAATTAATATTTTTAATCCTAGTACTAAAGTATTAATCCTGTTCCAACTTGCAGGCTTCACAGGGTGTTTTTTTTTAGTCTTTATCGTTATCATGTTGTGTTCTGTCTTTATAGCTAATTCCTGATGAGCAAGGTACGGAACTTTTTAATTCTTGAATAAGGGGACTGACTATCACAATTTTTTAGAAATGAGGAATTATGTATTACTCTTGGAATATGTTGAAAGGATACTTAAAGCTAATCAAATTGCTCTATTGCTTTTTATAGTAGGAAATGTTTGGATTTTTCAAAAAACAAATTACAATTACATCATATTTCGTTAATTTAAAATACTACATCAACAATACTCCATTAATAAAATAATTTTTCAAAGATTTATAATGCCATTTTTTCCCTAAATTCAACTACCAAATAATATTGAAAAAAATTCAACAACGTTCCTTGTGACAATAACATGAAATTTACTTAGATATATTAAATATGAGGTTAAAATCTCAATTATATTATAATAAAAAAACAATATTGAAAAATTATATATGAATAAGAAGAGACCCATTTGTCCCAAAATCATTTACCTGTTTGTGTAACGTCTGACACTACATAAATATCACTCAAAATCTATATGTCTTGTATTAATAAGTGATCATGAAGTTACTTCATCATCTTACCATTTTAATTTAATATCCAATTTAATAGTATCATATTATTTAATGTATTTAACAACTTAATACATGTAATATTTATCTTGATTTTAAGTCATCCAAATTGAAAATATATAAATTGGGGTAAAAAAATCATTTATTTCTCTTATTGAATACGACTTAATCGACTTTATAAAGTGTAACCCATTTTTTTTTTCTTTTTTAGCACTTTAAGGTAATTCGAATCTGTTATTTAAAATAAAGACGCATGTGTAAGCTAGTCTTATTATTAGAGCATTGTATGTCCCATAGTCTAAACCGTATGTAATCATTACACCGGGAGTAGTTAGTGAGTTTGTTAAGCTCATTATAGAGAATTACTATAAGTAGTGCTATGTAAATTCTGTTATCATTCATTCATTTCTTTTTTAATGAATTGAATCAAAATTAAACATTTCCTTGTTATTCTTTTAAGACTTATCTAAGTCTTTTATGGTATTAAAGCTTCTAAAGATTCTTTATGGCCGATGTTCATGACGTCAAAAGGGTCCTATAAAGAACATCAATGGTGGACGAACAGTGGGAACTGAAGGAAGAATAAGTGATCTTGAATTGCTTTCTCATAATACATTTACAGGTCCACCAAATAACTTGTCTCTGTCAGTGAGACCTGATAAGAACAATTATCTCATTTAGCGAGAACAAATCATGATCTTCATTATGGTTTATAGACTAAAGGTTTTTGTCAATGGTTCATTTCCAATTCCTAGTCTGTTTCTTAACCAGAAAGATCCATTCCAGATTCTAAGTTTGATACTTGGGTTCAATATGATTCAATGGTAAAAACTTGGATTTATGGATTAGTATCTTCTAGCATGAATGTTGTTCAAGTAGGTTATTCTACTTCTAGACAACAATGGCTAGCCTTAGAGGAAATGTTTGCCAATATAACTCAATCCAAAGGGATGGAGCTTCGAGAAAAACTACATTTTTTAAAGAAAGATGGCTCATCTATGAGTGAATATCTCTTGAAAGCTAAAATATTGTTTGGTCATTTAGCAACTTCATGTGAAATAATTTTTGATAAGGAATTAGTGCATTATTTCTTGATTAGTCTTAGCCCTAGGAACTTGACGTTTTTCACTTCTTTCAATATGACACAAGCTAGGCCTTCTATTAATGACCTACACATTATTATTGAAAACTTTGAGAGAATGCTTGGTGCATTTGGTAAGACTGATCAAGATTTTGTGTTTCAAGCCAATTTTGCTAGTAATGGTGGCAAGTATAGCAATCTATTTAATAGAGGTTTTCATGGGTCTAAGCAACCAATTTCATGCAAGTTTTCTTCTTCTTGGAATTTTCATTAACTTCTTAAAGATCTTGCTTCAAGTTCCGTTGTGAATATCGATTCAAAGAATTCCTCTTATGGAAATTTGAATATCTTCGAGAAAGATTGACCAGTTTGCCAAATATTTGATAAACTTGATTATATAGCATCGGTTTGTTTTCTACGTCATTTTAAATAAATCTTCAAATTTCTTAAAAATGAATATAAAAATAAAACATAAATATTATATTACAATGTGTTGGTTTTGAAAATCCAAATCTAATAACAAAATAATTAAAAATAGTTAAATATAGATTCGATTCAAACAAATCAAAACATATATAAATTTAATAATCAATGTAGAATTTATAAGAATATTTAACTACTTAACTATGTTTATTTAAAATTAATTAGATTAATAAAATATAAATATAAATTATTAATTTTTTATTTATGTATGAAAAATTCTTTTTACGGAAATCAATTTATTTGTTAATCAAATCAACAAAAGTTTTATAATAGTATCATTAACTAATAGATTAAATTATGTATTATTTATTTAAATCAATATTTTTGACATAATCATCAATTTAAATTCTTACTCAAAATGTCTAAATTAATTCTAGATGACGTTTTTGAAATTTAATTTTCATATTTTAAATATATTATCAAATATTAATCAATAATAAATTTTATAACAGATCTTCAATAAAAAAATAATTTTTATTTATTTTATAAAAATGTTCACTTAAATAAATCTGCACAAACATGAAAAAATGCTAAAGTTTCATAGTTAAAATTAATGAAACATGCTCAGATTATATTTCATAATCAGTGAATTTAAAATAGAATTCAAATATTCAAAAATACAAAAAAGATTGTTCTGTATATAAAATAATTACAAATCAGATCTACAATATTAATTAAAGATAAATGATGTGTCATGTTTTTTAATTATGATCTTGATCTTTAAAGTGTTTTTGAATAATTAGATATCTTTTATATTTTCCTTGATTTGATTTTTTTTATAAAGATCTACCTCTCATCTATTATGAATCTAACCTATATTGTGTTTAACAAAATAAAACTATCTAAAAAATTAAAAATAAAGCTAATGGCTTTAGAAATTACAAAGTTCTACATCCTACTAATAATGTAAAGCTTAAACTAAACATTTTTATTTATAGGCAAAGGCAACAAAGGGTTTTGGGCCAATTAAATAGAGGTGCACTGTGGAACCCATTTTTCCTCACCATAGCATACGGTATGTTTAGCTTAGTCAATTCTAACCCATAAGAGTCATGTTTTAGCACATTTATTTCTTGGTTGCAACACGTTTTACTTTTTTTTCAAATTTCCCTTGTATACTTGATGAATGCTCAAAAAGCACTAAAATTACCATGATTTTATGTACATTAATTGATTAAAAATATATATATATATATATATATATATATATATTTATATGTGTTATCATATATTTATATAAATTTATTTTTTCGGAATCACGAGTATTTTTATTGTTTTTCAGGTATTTTGGCTTAAAAATGTAACTTAAAGACTCAAAGAGGAATATTGGAAGCAATACATCACAAATATATTAATAAATAAATGGAGAAAGGTCAACAAATATGGAAAAATTGGAAAAAAATGGGTCAAAAAGGTCAAAAAGGAGAAAATCACACAACCGCACCGCCCAGCCGCGCCGAGCCCCACGCGCGCCAGTGCCCAGACCCGCGCGCGCCCCTACACACAACGTCTGCCCTCCGCGCGCACCGATGCCCATTTCACCCCATTTTCGCGCGCAGCTGCCGCATGACGTCATCAATGACCTCTGCAATTGCACTCCGCGTTTTCACATTTTTTTAACATTTTTTCACTCACTTTTTCTCTCCATCCTCACCTATAAATACCCCACTTCCCTTCACTTCTAAGCACACCTCAAAACACATTATTTTTCTCTCTTTCTTTCTCTTTTTTCTTAGTTTTTAGTTTTTTTTAGTTTTTTCTTAGTTTTTAGCTTTTCTTAGTTAATTTCTCTTAGTTTTAGAGTTCTTCCCTTTTTGGGAAGAACTAATTATGTTTTTGTAATTTCTTAGCTTTTTGATTCAATAAATGGGAGTGCAAATTTCGCTTGGAGGTTTTCCAGCAACGTGAATAGCATCGAAGTTCTGTAAGGATTTTATTTTCTTTACAGTTATTTTTTATGCTTTATTCTTACATGTTATATTTAATTTGTCTGTGATTAAATTTAACTGTGTTGGTTGTAAACATGATGTAATAATAACGTTGTTATGCTTGCGAAATATTAAATAAGTAAAAATCTCTAAAATAAATTTATTTTATTTTTATTCAAGATTTTATATTAAGAATGTTAGAGAGAAATATATTATTTTTCATTAGAAACTTAAACCTAAAAATTAGATTTTAAGGTTTAGTTATCCGGTCTGATTTAGAGTAGTGCTCTTTTATTTGTTGGTACAATCGCCCGGTAGTTAGAGTGAAGCTTTATTTCAAAAGTTTTTATAAGAATTATTATCTGAAAATGTATTGACGACATGTTTTCAGTAGTGGTTTTAAAACTTAAAAGTTAGCACTCGGATAACTAAATTCTTAGGTTTAATTTGGACACCTTGAATAAAGTTTAAACTGTCTAACCCCACCAAAGGTGGCATTTAAATGGTTCATTTTCAATCTCTTAGAAAAAGGAATTAATTTAATTAAGCAAATTAGTTATCAACCCCACTCATAGGTGTTAATTGATTTGTTTAGTTAACAAATAATATCTAACCCCACCAAAGGTGGTATTTATATAAAAAAGGGAGAATCAATAAATATCAATTCATATCTTTAATAACCTAAATAATATGAGCAACCATAATTAACTTAGTTATTATATCCATAAATACTCCACCATTATAAATGATAAAATTTGCATAAATATTTATTGAATATATGTTTATTTTTATGTATGTAGATTAAAACACAAAACCCAAAATATCGTGACAGGATGTTTAGAATTTAATTTCGTTTTTAAAAGTTTGAATAATAAATTAAAAACCACATACATTCCTTCCTTAGATCAACCTTGGGAGTATACTTATTATTTTCTTCGAAATGATTCGTGCACTTGCGAGAGTTTTATAAAAGGTGTTGTTGTTGAACCATTTATATAATCAAACCTATTTATTTGATTTAAGTACAATAAAATCACAAAGTATAAGTGTTTTTAAAGTACTAATCAATCTTATCCAACAAATAACCATTTATATAATCAAATATGTTGTTATCATTCATTTCTTTCTTTTCTAGTGAATTGAATCAAGATTAAATATATCTTTTTTATTCTTACCAGACTTCTCTAAGTTTTTACTTACTACCAAACTACTAGATAAACCACAATCTCTCATTTTCAAATCTCATATTTTAACACATTAATTATCATTTTATAAAAATAAACTTATTACAATACTATTAATTAAAACTAATGTTGAGATGTAAAATATCCAAGGATGTGATGTCATTCTAATCATTATGTTTATGAGTTTGAAATCATCGGATACTTTTACTTATAAGAGAAGTTGTTCAGTTCTTTTGGTTATGAAAAAAAGTTTATAAAATGACAAATTTCCTTATAATATGATTATTTTAATATTTTATACAATTTAGAAGTTGGTAGGATTCATTAAATGGTGTAGTTTAGTGATGAGTGCTCAGTGTTTTGAGAGTATTGACAAGTAAGGAATAGAGTCGAAGCGAAATCAGATTTTAGACACTGAAATTGGGTGAAATTAAATTGATACATTTTTGATATGATATATGAAAATAATTTTCGACTAATTATTATAATAAATCGTGATTATTTAAAGAGATTAAAATAACTTATGCTTGAGATTTTAATTATGATCTTAAAAGAGATTAAAGAGTATGAGACATTTTTGTGATATGTTGTTTTCTTTTATTCTTAAAAATTAATTTTTGATTTTGTTGTAATTTTAGTTTTTGAGTTATTTGTTTTTATTATTTCTTTTAATTTTTACATTTAGTTTAATGTTTGTGGGTATCATTACTGAAAACCCTCACGAGACTCAAACTCGTCCACTAGGACAACCTAGGGGTTTAAAGGCTTGTTGCATAGGCTAAATGCAACCGTATCAATCCACATAAGTGATTTAGGATAGTTTAATTTTTAGTTTTTATCGCTTCTCTTGCTAAGGGACTAGCAAGAAGCTGGTTGGGGGTTGTGATTAGTGCTCAAAAAGCACTAAAATTACCATGATTTTATGCACATTAATTTATTAAAAATATATATATATATTTATATGTTTTATCATATATTTATATAAATTTGTCTTTTTGGAATCACGGGTATTTTTATTATTTTTCAGGTATTTTCGCTTAAAAACACAACTTAAAGACTCAAAGAGGAATACTTGAAGCAATACATCACAAATATATAAATAAATAAATGGAGAAACGTCAACAAAATATGGAAAAATTAGACAAAATGGGTCAAAATTGTCAAAAATGTCACAAAATAGAAAATCGCACCGCCTAGCCGCGCCGAGCCCCGCGCGCGCACCTCCCCATTCCTGCGTGCACCCCAACTGCCATTTCGCCCCATTTTCGCGTGCAACCGCTCTCCACGTCATGCTGACATCATCAAATGACGTCATCAATCCCACTCCGTGTTTTCACCATTTTTTTCACCCACTTTTTCTCTCCATCCTCACCTATAAATACCCCCCTACTCTTCACTTCATACACACCTCAAAACACATTCTCTTCTCTCTTTATTTCTCTCATTTCTTAGATTTTTTATTTTTTTTTAGTTTTTTCTTAGTTTTTAGCTTTTCTTAGTTAATTTCTCTTAGTTTTAGAGTTCTTACTTTTTTGGGAATAACTAGTTATATTTTTTGTAATTTATTAGCTTTTTGATTCAATAAATGGGAGTGCAAATTCCGCTTGGAGATTTTCCAGCAACGGGAATAGCATCAAAGTTCTGTAAGGATTTTATTTTTTTATAGTTATTTTTTATACTTTATTCTTACATGTTATATTTAATTTGTCTGTGATTAAATTTAACTTTGCTGACTTTATAAACATGATATAATAATAACGTTGTTATGCTTGCGAAATATTAAATAGGTAAAAATCTCTAAAATGAATTGATTTTATTTTTATTCAAGATTTTATATTAAGAATGTTAGAGAGAAATATATTATTTTTCATTACAAACTTAAATATGAAAATTAGATTTTAAGGTTTAGTTATCCGGTCTGGTTTAGAGTAGTGCTCTTTTATTTGTTGATACAATCGCCCGGTAGTTAGAATGAAGCTCTATTTCAAAAGTTTTTATAAGAATTATTATTTGAAAATGTATTGACAACATGTTTTCAGTAGTGGTTTTAAAACTTGAAAGTTAGTACTCAGATAACTAAATTCTTAGGTTTAATTTGGACACCTTGAATAAAGTTTAAACTGTCTAACCCCACCAAAGATGGTATTTAAATGGTTCATTTTTCAATCTCTTAGAAAAAGGAATTAATTTAATTAACCAAATTAGTTATCAACCCCACCCATAGGTGTTAATTGATTTGTTTAGTTAACAAAGAATATCTAACCCCACCAAAGGTGGTATTTATATAAAAAAGGGAGAATCAATAAATATCAATTCATATCTTTAATAACCTAAATAATATGAGCAATCATAATTAACTTAGTTATTATATCGATAAATACTCCACTATTATAAAAGATAAAATTTGCATAAATATTTATTGAATCTATGTTTATTTTTATGCCAGTAGATTAAAAACACAAAACCCAAAATATTGTGACATGATGTTTAGGATTTAATTTCGTTTTTAAAAGTTTGAATAATAAATTAAAAATCACATACATTTCTTCCTTAGATCGACCTTTAGAGTATACTTATCATTTTCTTCGAAATAATTCGTGCACTTGCGAGAGTTTTATAAATATAAAACCAAAGTATTGGCAGAATCGGCGATGTCGTTTTTCACTCATCATTTAATCATTTAAGATCTTTCACTCCAAACACAACCAACTTAGTGTTTCAGATATTTTCTTTCTGTTGTTCTTGAAGCTCAAAAAAGCAACCAAAAGACTCCCCTCTCATTTTTTCATATGACTAATTACAACCATTAAATAATATAAAATGTGAAAAAATAATTATACGTACAAGTCCTTTTTTCATATGACTAATTACAACCATTAAATAATATAAAATGTGAAAAAATAATTATACAAGTCCTTTTATTTATGTTTAAGGGTTGTTTAGTACTATTACTCAAAAAATATGATTTTAAGTTCATTTATTTGTGAAAACTATATTAGGTAATAATAAAGTTAACTTTATATCAAAAAAAATATTAAATATAACACAATACTATAAATGAAATATGCATGTTTAATTTTTTTGATAGATATATATCAAATAAAGTAATTTTTAATTAAAAAATTTCGACCAAACTTAAATAAAAAAATTATTGTCTAATGTGTGACTTTAGATATTAGGTAATTAATTTTTTTTAGTTTTATTAAAAAAATTGTTTAAGTTTAAAAGAAAAAATTCTTAAACATTTGAATAATATTTTTAATTAAATATTAATTTTTTTACATATAGACTTATAAAAAAATATGAATTAAATATGCATATGATATATGTATTATTAAAATGATCACTTAGTTCCCTAACTTTAAGAACGTGACATGTATTCCATTTACTTGTAAAATAGTGTTAATAATTTTAAATTTATTTAAAAATAAATATAATTATCAAGAATATTTTAATAATAGAACGAAATAAAATATGATAATATTTTCATCAATTATATTTATAATTTTTTTATTTGATAAAATAGGGATAAATGACGAAAATATCTTCATCAATATCTGTTATTTTTTTTTACCAATAAGAATCTTTCTATGACTTATTTTTATAAATAAAAAGATTAAAAACTATATTTTTAAAATTAGAAAACTAAATAATATTCTCGTGATATTTTTCTCTACAAAATTAGATGATTGAAAAATTAATTTTGTCAACATATCTTTTACAAATAAATGAACTTAAAATCATTTTTCATAACTAAAATACTAAACTATATATTTGAACTAAATAAATCAATATTTGGGAACTTTATCCTAAATAATATTGAAATTTGTTCTCCATTGTCACTTTTGTTTTAACAATTAAATAATATTAACAACCAATAAAACTAATTTATGGTTAAAAACAAAAGAAATAACTTACATCTCAAACTTAATCAAAAGATTATTATGACCCTTATCTCACTCTTTCACATGAGTAATACTACTATCAAAAGGAATTGAAAGATGGGTAAAATTATGAATTGAGAGGAAGCACATAGATACACGTATGCGGGGAAAGCGTATGAAAGCGAGAGGGATGGGCAAGTGATGGTCATAATAATTAGGTTCGTGACTTTAAGTTATCTGCAGAAAAGAAATCAGAAAAGTTAGATAATTCCAAGTAAAAGTAGATACTTTGTTTCAAATCCAATTACTTGCACGAAAGTGGAACCTACATAAAACTCACTGACCCCTTTCTCTTTTGTCTCCTCATCTTTGCCATTCCTAGTAGCTAGTTCGACCTCATTTTTACCAAGCAAATATATTAAGGCTAATTAAAAGAAATAAAGGCCCAATTTTTTAACAGCTATTATATATATATTTTTAAAGTAAATATTTACTAAAATAAAATTAAGAATATATTAATTTTAAAAATTATTATTTATCTAATTTAACATTATTAGGGTCATAATATTGTCATAATATAATTTTTTTATTGTTATAAAAAATGCATGATTGCTTATTTTATATTTATAAATAAAAAAATGAGTGTTATATATTATTGTTAGCTAAAATTATCATTAATTAACATTAGCTATAAAATTAATAATTTATATATTATAAAGTATTGATGTCGATTTTCATCAACATCAAGTAAGATTGTCCTCTCTATATCAATGAGACGAAACAAGCGTTAAGATCTCAAACCATTGTGAAGATGATCTTTGGCCTTCTAATACTTATTAGTGACTAGATGAAGAAGTCTAGAAAAAATATACGAAATTGTTATATGATTATGAGAAAAAATCGTGTTTGATTGTGATAAAGAGAAAAGATCATGTTTTGTTGAGTGACTAGATGAAGAAGTCTAGAAAAAATATACGAAATTGCTATATGATTATGAGAAAAAAATCGTGTTTGATTGTGATAAAGAGAAAAGATCATGTTTTGTTGTGATTATCTGTTATGTGTGATATATCAAATCTAAGTTAAATTATCTATAAATGCATACATACCTGAATATAAAGGAGATAGTTAACCAGATATATATTATTTATTGAAATATGATTGACTTATTATAACATTGTAAATCTCTATCCGTAATTAACTCTTCCAAGATCTTTTTATTAAAACTATATTATTATCATATTTATTTAATGACTCAATGTTTCTTGGGTAAGATTAGAAAATTCTTACTAAATGAGATCATTATTTTCTTGTTGATGCAATAAATTACATGCAACATAAAGTAATAATAAGAATGGGAAAAAATGTTGATTCTTAATTTTATTAATTAAGAAAAAAATTACCATAGTTTCATAAAAAATTTAAGAAAAAAATCTTAAATTTTTAAATAATTAAATCAATGTATTTAACTTTCTTAAAAATCTTAATTTATTTTCCAATTAATTGATATTATGTAAAATAATAAAAAATATTAATCGTAAAAACATCTCTTTTTAAGATTTTTTTTTTTTAACAAGCCTCCCTTATCTCCAGGAACTATGTGGTATCTAGAAAATTTTAAACTTTTTATTTTATTTCAAAGCTTCCTAAATTAACATATCAATTTTATTAGTTTTAAAAAAGAGTTGTAATTTTATATTGATTACTCTAAAAGAAAATTAATTTTTATATATTTATTTATTCATTTTTAACTTATTATTTATATTTAACTAAAATTTCTAATATTATTAATCAACTCTCTTACGAAGATATGAAATTTAGATTATGAACAATATTTAAAAGACCTCGCTTTTATGTTTTTATCTTGAGCTGCGCATGCTCAATCTCACCATCTTCAGAGATCAAAAAATGTTGTTAGACTCATTTGAAGCATATCTAGCATGGAATAATAGAATAATGTAAGGTAGTCAATCAATTAAGTTGAAAAATTACTATAAATTTTAGATATTTTTAGTTTAAGTTCATCTTTCATAGTAATTATAATACATAATGTTGTATTACTCATACATTTATTAGTATATGTTTGTAATATTTAAAATTATATTTTATTATAAAAATTGTATTTGTTGGATTGAGTTTCAATCAACTCTTATCGAGTCAAAATAATTAACACATCTCGGTGTATTCATCAATAATTTACTTCTTGTTAATTTTTTGTTACTATAAATCACGTCAAACTCAAATAAAATATTTATGTTAAATAAGTTTTAATTTATCTAAACTACCACATCATCTATATTCTATGAATAATATATAATCTTTGAAGTCTTTTTTTAGCTATGCTATCTGTCACACTTTACCTTACGCATGACTCAAACTAGATAAAATAGTGATCTAATATTAATGAAATATTTCCTCTATACATGTACGATAGAAACAATAATTTACAGAATGAGGTACGATAAAGGTTAGTTATATTATAAAAAGTATCAAATAATGAAAATTTTTATTATTAATTTAATATTTTATTGATTTTATGATAAAAATTTAACTATATACTTAATTTTTTAATCATTTTTGTGTTAAAATAACATAACAAAAACTTATTTTTATCTTTTTTTATTTACCAATAAAATAAAATATAGAGAAAATAATATTATTTTATTCAAAATATTAATAAAAAAATATTTTTATTCTTTTTTGACCTTTTTATAAAATTAAAAGGACAAATGATACTTTTTTTTCTAAATACTTTAATGAACTCTTTAGGTTAATATAATGAACTTTGGTAAAATTTGCACTTCATTGTTTTAAATTATAAGTTTAAATAACCATATTTTATGTAATATATATATATATATATTAGGCGGCTTAAGTGGATGGATGTTTATTAAAAAAATAGAGATGAAAAGAATCATGAATAATATGCATAGATAAATTTATATATATTAATTATAATATATTGTATGATAAATTATTTTATCACTTATTATAATTAACATAATTATAAATTTATGTCATTATTATTACTATTAAAGCGTTCCTATGCAGTACTAACTTTCGTTCTAATTAATTAATTTTAATTCATCATGATCAAAGGGAATACAAAATATCATTGTATTATAAGTTATTGCAAGAAAACAATTTACTTGATAGATTATGTTTTAATGTTTCGAATTAACTCATTTAAACATCAAATCATAATCTGATGTCCGACTAAAATTTTTGATCAAGCGAATATATTATGTATTTATTTGACCCAGAAAAGCCTCGTCGACATGTCGTGACTACAAAAGAGTAATGATATGGAAGTAAAAGCAATGGCTGCTACACTCCATGAAGCTCTTCAGATTATTATATATAACTAATTTTGAATTCGTACTTAAATTTAAATTTGATATATATAATTATATTAATTATCCAATAATAATTATTATTACTTCAAAAAAAACTATTTTATATAATAGAATAAAAATGTAAAAAAAATTGATGTTAAAAAATTTATAAAGTGGTTTGCAAGAATACATTCAACACAAATAGTTAATAAATTTAACAAAAAATATATAATAATTTTTATAGTTGATAGATTTGCAGTTTAATTGCATTATTAAATTTATTTACTTTGAAAAAATTATTTAAATCAATATGTATTTTAAAAAATAATTTGTTAGTATATATACATTAGTTTCTAATCTCATAATTATTAATGTGTCGTTTTTATATTTGATTTAAAATATTTGATATTATTTCTACAAGGAGCATAAACATTATAAATGATATATGTTTATTACATTTATTACAAAGAAGAGTAGCTAGCATTCAAGATAAAAACAAAAAAGATGTGTGAAATAATTTTTTTCTTTATAATTGTATTTTTAAAAGTTATATATTTTTAGCATATAAACAAAAACTTATTTTATAATGTTCCTAAATTTGTCCAATTTTTTTAAATATATAATAGTACCCGTTATCAAGTAATACTATAAAATTATTTATTTTATAATATAAGAAGAAAAAGAAAAGTTTTTAAAAGTTGAACTTTGATGTGGTAGAAAGAAAAAAATACACTATTAAATAAATAAATAATTAATTTATTACTTTAATAAATAATTATTATTATTTTATGAATTATGATACAATCCAAATGTAATATGAATATGAGATGTTTGATGCTATATTCTGATACAAATTAGGGCAGAGGGAAGACGCGAAGAGAAGAAGATATCAAGAAGGAGGGAAAATTCAGGTAAAATCTCTTGTTATTCATATTATTTCTTGCGGCTTTATATATAGCTTAACAATTCCGAGAGAATTCATGAAGAATTTGTGTGAATCACGTGCACTAGTGTGCTAACCGATTTTCTGACATTTCTAACAGAAAGCGCCAGTTGTTCCTCGTACCCGAGCTACATCAATTCTTCGTCGTCTGTCCCTGGTCGGTTGGCACGCTTGGTTCGTTGGTTGTAACGACTTGTGGTGGTGGAGCTGATTTGGTGCGTATCATTCCTTCCTCTCTTTTAGAAACCTTGTCCTCAAGGTTGAACTCCGGGTGTGCTTTAGAGAATCGTCTTTCATTTTCCCAGGTAGCTTCGGTGCTTGCAGTTCCCTTCCATTTGACCAGAATCTCTATCTTTGATCGATACCTTCCTTTTCGAATCACTCGGCGATCTAAGATAGTTTCCGGTTGTGGCATAATTATTGAATTTTCAGTTGTGGGTGGTAGTTGATGGTTGATAGGTACTGAGGTTCCAACATACTTCCTTAATAAGTTGACGTGAAACACATCATGTATCTGAGACTCTGGGGGTAGGGCCAATCGGTAGGCTACTGAGCCAATCCTTTCCTTGATTTGATAGGGTCCAAAGAACCGAGGGGCGAGCTTCATGTTTGAGCGGAATGCAACTGAAGTTTGTCTGTAAGGTTGTAGCTTGAGATACACATAGTCCCCTTCAAGGAAGGTGACTTCCCGTCTATGTTGATCTGCTCGGCACTTCATCCGATTTTGAGCTTGTGTAAGGTTGTGACGAAGTTCTCTAAGAATGGTGTCTCGATCACGTAAGCATTCATCTACAGTTTGGATGTTGGAGGTGCCAGGAATGTAAGCCACTAAATGGGGAGGAGGGATTCCATAAACAGATTCAAATGGAGTAGTTTTGGTTGATGAGTGTATTGAGGTGTTGTAGCTGAATTCTGCCCAGGGTATCCAATCTACCCATAGTTTTGCTTGATCACCAGCAAAGCAGCGCAGGTATTGCTCTAAGACTCGGTTGATCACCTCAGTCTGTCCATCTGTTTGGGGATGATAGCTAGAACTCATACATAGTTGTGTACCCTGCAACTGAAATAAGACCCTCCAAAAAGAGCTTATGAAGACTTTATCTCTATCACTTACTATGGAAGTAGGAATTCCATACAGTCGAACTATATTAGACACAAATATTTTGGCAACACCTAGGGCAGTGAAGGGATGCTTCATAGCAATGAAGTGTGCATATTTGGTCAATCGGTCTACTACCACCATGATCACGGTATGGCCTTTAGAAAAAGAAGTCCTTCAATGAAATCCATTGATATATCAGACCATATCTTTGTGGGAATCGGCAGGGGTTGTAGCAATCATGCAGGTGTCATACAATCACTTTTGAACCGCTGACATGTGTCGCATTCTCGAAGGTATTTTTTTATTTTCTGTTGCATGTTTGGCCAACAAAAATTTTGCCTTACTCTAGTTAGTGTTTTCTGAAACCCAAAATGTCCTCCAATAGGTGAGGAATGGCATTCCATCAGTATTTTAGGTATCAAGGTTGATTGGGAGCTTAGGAAGACCCTGTTTCTTTTGTATCATACCCCATTTCGATATTGGATGTGTGAATTACCTATGGCTGTTGTTGAATCTTCCAACTTATCATAAAATGGGTCTTGTTGAACTTCTTGCTGGAGTATTGTCCACCAATCTGCTAGAGGTTATGAGACGGATAGGTACTAAAATTCTACCACTCTGGATAATGAGTCAGGTCCACGGTTCTCAGTTCCTTTTTTATACTCAATTACATAGTCGTAACCTATCAGTTTTGGCAACCAACGTGCTTGAGCAGGGGTGGTTATTCTCTGTTCCAGTAGATATTTAAGGCTTCTTTGATCAGTCCTTACGGTGAAGGGTTTGCCTAGCAGGTAGGGTCGCCATACTTTAATAGCCTTGACCATAGCTAACATTTCCTTTTCATAGGTTGACAAGGCTAACGCTGAGCCCTTGAGTGCTGCACTAAAATAGGCGATCGGCCTATTTTCTTGGCTGAGGATTGCCCCAAGTCCGATACCACTAGCATCACATT
This sequence comes from Hippophae tibetana, assembly GCA_037013495.1. NCBI lineage: Eukaryota > Viridiplantae > Streptophyta > Magnoliopsida > Rosales > Elaeagnaceae > Hippophae > Hippophae tibetana. The sequence goes on from CM072804.1 coordinate 21,817,561, forward strand.
CAACCACAAATCGTTGTGAGAAATCAGGTAATTGCCGGACAGGAGGGGATGTAAGAGCCTTTTTAAGCTTTGGGAAGGATATTTCAACTTCTTCACCCCAATGGAAGCCTTCTTTTCCCAATAATTGAGTCAATGGTGCAGCTAATCCTCCAAAGTGTTGGATGAATTTTCTGTAATAACCTGCCAACCCAAGGAATCCCCGAACACCCTTGGATGTGGTTGGTGTGGGCCATTCCTTGACTACCTGGTTTTTTGCAGGATCCACTGAGACTCCTTGCTCAGAGATAAAATGGCCTAAGTAATCCACCTACAACACGCCAAATTGGCACTTGGATTCCTTTATAATTAGTTGGTTATCTTCCAGCAACTGAAGGACAGATTATAGTTGCCATAGATGCTCCTCCCAAGTTTTGGAATACACCAATATGTCGTCAAAGAAAACCAGAACAAATTTCCTGAGATAAGGTCGAAAGATATCATTCATAAGGCCCTGGAAAGTAGCTGGTGCATTGGTTAGGACAAATGGCATTACCAGGAATTCATAGTGACCCTCATGAGTTCTAAAGGCAGTTTTCGGTGTATCTTCTTCTTGAACTCTTATTTGGTGGTATCCTGAACGTAAATCGAGCTTGGAATAAACTCTAGATCCATGTAGTTCATCTAACAGCTCGTCAATGACATGTATAGGGTATTTGTCTTTGATTGTAAGGGCATTTAGAGCTCGGTAATCCACATAGAATCTCCAGGTGCCATCTGTTTTCTTGACAAGCAACACAGGTGAGGAAAAAAGGGCTATTGCTTGGTTTGATCAACTGAGATTGCAAGAGTTCCTGCACTATTCTTTCAATCTCATTTTTTTGGTAGTGTGGGTAACGATAAGGTCTGACATTCACTGGTTCAGAGTTAGTGTGTAGGGTAATTCGGTGATCATGTGCCCGTGCAGGAGGTAAACTAACAGCTAGTTCAAAAATTTTAGGGAACTGAGATAGTAGCTTACTTATCTCTGGAGAGTCTATCTGGGAAGGTTTCTGATGATTGTTTGTTGGTCTTATTTGCAGGAATAACCCTACACGCTGTACATTCTGGCATTCTTTAGGGTTTAAGGCTATCATGCTGGTTCTTCCCAGCTCGTGGAAGGTGTGTGTGCTTCCTTCTGAATTGAAACTTAGGGTCAGTTTCTTGTAATCCATCTGAATAGGTCCAAGGGTTTCTAGCCACTGAACCCCTAAAACCAATTGACAGGCTGCTACTGGTAACACATAGTAGTCAGCTTCTATAGGATACCCTTGAATGATAAGAGTGAGGTTGCAGCACTTTCCCATGCATTCTAACTTCTCACAGTTAGCCACCATGACTTCTAATTTTCTTCCTTTGGTTATTGGTAAGCCAAATTGGTTGGCTAAGGCTTGATCAATGAAGTTATGGGTGCTGCCTCTATCTATCAGAATCAATACCTCCTTGTTTTTCAATTTCCCCATAATACGTAAGGTTTGAGGATGTTCAGTTCCTACTATAGCATGGAAAGAGATCTCAGGTAGTATTATCTGGGGATCCACTAGTGTTGAGGTTTCTTCACATTCTTCTATCTCATTCTGGCTTACTTCTTCCATCATGAAGAGTTGGGGACGTGCACATCGGTGACCTGCAACAAATTTATCATCACAGTAGTAACATAATCCTTTTTCTCGCCTATCATGTGCCTCCTGATTGGTTAAATTTCGAAAGGTTATGGGAGGGTTAGGGCCACTGCGTTGGATAGGAGCAAGTCCTAACAAGCCTGCACTGGTGTTAGTTACTGGTTTAATATTGTTGACAGGTGGTTGAAAACGAGACATGGCTGAGGATTTCCTCTGTAAGCAGTTCCTTTCTTCAATTAAACGTGCCACACCAATGGCATCAGCTAGAGTTCTGGGTTGCTTGATTTTAACATCAATTCGGATCTCATCCCTTAGTCCTGCGATGAAGCAACCAATTAGGAACTCTTCAAGTAACCCATCCACACAATGAGAAAGTTTCTCGAAGGATTCCTGATATGTTGTCACACTCGTTGTGTGTTTTAGACGAGATAGTGCCTCGGAAGGGTCTTCGAAGTCTGTAGGTCCAAACCTTAGTTGGGCAGCTTTGGAAAATTCCTCCCAGGTGAGAGGTCCACAAAATTTTGTCAGCCATCAGTGCCACTGTAAGGCGATGCCTTCCAAGTGGAAGGAAGCCAATTGTATTTGCTGGTCAGTCGCTATATTAGTGAACTCGAAGTATTGCTCAGCCTTATAAATCCAACCTGTAGGATCATCTCCTGAAAAACCTTGGGAAGGATAGCCTCAATTGGGGGTGAGTGCTTTTTGTGACTGATCGCGAAGTGTGAGGGTGTGAATGGTGGGTTTCGTCTCTCCCAAAGGGGTTATCCTCAGGTAAGTTACGAGCTGCTCGTAACGCCTGTAACTCGGTGAGCACAGATTGTAATGTGTTATCATGACGCAAAGAGAAGAAGATATCAAGAAGGAGGGAAAATTCAGGTAAAATCTCTTGTTATTCATATCATTTCTTGCGGCTTTATATATAGCCTAACAATTCCGAGAGAATTCATGAATAATTTGTGTGAATCGCGTGCACTAGTGTGCTAACCGATTTTCTGACATTTCTAACAGAAAGCGCCAATTGTTCCTCGTGCCCGAGCTGCATCAATTCTTCGTCGTCCGTCCCTGGTCGGTTGGCGTGCTTGGTTTGTTGGTTGTAACGGCTTGTGGTGGTGGAGCTGATTTGGTGTGTATCATATTCATGATAAAACTTACATAATTTCATTTAATAAGTAAAATATTAGTGTACAAATACAAGTGAAATTGTTTAATTAATTATTATTTTAAAATTTAATACTACTACATGAATACTATAATCACAATCTAATCAAATTTAAATATTTTTTACTAAAAAATTATGTATATTAGTTTTTTAATTTTTTTTCTTGTGATGAAATAACACGAAAATAATAAATTCAATTCAAATTTTATTTGTTCATAAATAAATTGATTAGAATTAAACATGAATGACATCAATTATCTATTAATGTCAAGGATTATAAGTATAACAACTTTTATATAATTTAAATAACTGTTCAAATATAATAATATAAATACGATACACCATAAAACTTCAAAATATAAATATTTATAGATTTAATTTATTTTTCTTTAAAAATAATGTAAGTTAATTGACTATTTTTAATTGATATTGAATAAATGGATATAACAACATGAAAAAAATATGATTAGTTTAATACAATTATGATTCTTAAAATAATAATTCAAGTTTCATAATATAAAATCAATATAAATATAATTATATAATTATTATTTGTTATAAGAATATATTGATATTTATTAATATAAAAGAAAAAAATTAAAATTAAAATTTTAAAAGAAAAAAAGTAAATATATAGAAAAAAAAGGTGGAGAAGATTAAAAAGAATATTTTTGAGACTTGTAAAAGATACCTTAACCTGATAATCAGATTTAACCTGCTACATATACGCACGCACATTTTGTAAGTTTTTATTTATTTATTTATTTTTCACATATATAAAAGCTAACATCTAAGATAATAGAATAGTTTTTTTCAAAACAGACAGAACAAAATCCAAAATCCGCAAACATCGGTACGTAGTTTATATATGTCGTTACATGTCTGAAAATAATATTAATTATTAGAGATTTTATTATTAAAATAATTATTTATAAAGAATTGAGAACCAGATTTGTCCCTTCCTTTATCATCATTTGGATAGTCTTCCGATAATTTCTTTGAACAATACAAAGTAAGCTAGAGACATGCATTTGGAGGTGTGCAAGATTTGGAATTTAACCAGCATAATGTTTTTAATTTTTAATTTTTAATTTTTATTAACTTGACTTAGTTTTTATTGATATAAAATCGGCTTATATTAAATTATACAATTTTCATTTATTAAATTTTATAAAAATAAACCAAATATTTTTATTTTTATAAATTCTTTTAAAATTTCATCAGGGAATTCCTTCCTCTCTTTTTTTTTCTTTATTTCAAAATACCTCATACATGATAGAGTTTCTCACTCTTCATTCCTCATCTAGTACTTCACTTAGCAGTAGTGTACTAGCTCCTTCACTGATGGTTCATCCAATTAAAAATTCCCGAGTGATATATATAATGAATTATTTTTTATTCTCTATGATATTTAAAATTATATTTTAATTTAATTTTAGATAAGTGAATAAAATCTAAAAATTTTAAATTAAAGTATTATAATTATATATATATATATATATATATATATATATATATATAATTTTAGATAACAGAGGACACCTACCTGTACTTCAGTGCATAAGAGATATATAATGTCTTTCATTGAGGGAAAAACTAAGTGACATGTCTTTGAGTTTCATATAATCAATAATGAAGCCCGATACGTCAAACTATTCGGTGGTAAAATGAGAAAATAATAATACCATGTTCGGTGGTTAAAATAATACTCATTTTATTATTTTATTATCTATTCTCATCAATGTTATTAAGGTTGTTGTTTAAGTATACAAGTTTTTATTTTAAAAAAAAAATACAGTAACTTAAAATTTGATTAAATAAAAAGAGTAGTTTCAACCTTTAAAATTATTTTTAAGAAAAAGGTGGATATATGATAATTTTTATAATTTTTACAATTTTTTTAAATAATAATCATATATATTGTAAAAATTATCCCCTCTTAATTAACTAAAATTTAAGGTCATTAATTTGTATCTTTTTTACAATAAAGTTACATATGTGTGTTAAATGAGGGTGTGTTAACTCTCGCTTTCTTATTTGTGTGTTAAATTGGATTTGTATGGGTGTCAATAAAGTTAGTTAATGTAAGTATAAGTAATATTTCACATTAGGTATATATAATAAAATATTTAAGACTGATCTCTTCTATATTATAGTTTTAACTGTTTTATTGCATGGGTTGTTATTGTCATTTTGCTAAAAAATATATTAAACTATATAATTTAATAACATATATAAAAATGAATACATTATATTTAATACATATATACAAAAATATGGTTGGATATGATTTTAATATAATTTTATTGAAATTATAAAATAAGGATTTTTTTTAAAATAATTTAGTATAAAATAATGAGTTTTAAAATAAGTTATTGTTAATTAAAAAAATTAATTAATTTATCAGAAATAAAAAATATTTGGTCAAAAATTGTTATAGAATACGTAGATTTTTTCTAGGACAAAAAACTACAAAGATATTCTGATTCAAAGCCCAAAGAGATTATTAAAAAAAGGCCCAAACATTCAAGTTTGAAAATGGAATAGAATCCACTGTTGATATATAATTAAAAAACTTATTGCTACATTTTTTCTTGGTTAATTTCATAATATATTCAATTTAAATTTTTGAAATTATAAAAAATATCTTTGAAAATAATTTTAATTGAAGAAAAGAAATATATTAAAAACAAAATGACCTTAAATATATTGTGCGATTGACAAAAAAAAACCAAAAAAAGAAAGAAAGAAAGTGCATTACATTTACATATTCTTTAATTACTTTTATTTTTCGATATATAATTTTTTTTATTTTTTTGAAATATAAGATATATAAAAAAATTTACGATCAAAGTTCCATCCGTTTTTACTCTCGTCCATATTTAAATGTGATTTCCTTCTAACTTTTTTGATTAAAATAAATGAAATTAAAATTAATTTCTTCAAATTTTATGTTTAACTAGATTAAATAGTAAAAATAAAATAAAATCGATTCCTAAGACAGAATAAATCAAAATTCACTCTCCCTCTAAAAAATCGTGATTATATTCCTATTTTAATTTTTTTCTTCTAATTTTATACAAACCTCAAATATAATTATAAATCCTGAACATTATTTAAAAAATAATAATTTTAACTCTAAACTCTATTTAACAAAATAATAATTTTAATTCTAAGCTTAATCCAGAAATATAATCATAAATCATAAATCTCAAAACCGTAAACTTCAAATCCCAAATCTCAAATCTTAAAACTCTAAACCCTATTTAAAAAAATAATTTTAATAATATATTTTATTTTTAAGTAATAATTATTTAAAAAAATAATGATTTCAATAATATATTTTGTTTGACAAAATAATATTAAGATAATATATAGTATTTTTCATTATATTCCAGTTGTAAATCAAATACTTTAATACTAATTTTTTCTTTGATTTCAGTTATTAAACCAAACAAAACTGTTTTTTTTTCATTCTCATTCTCGTTCCATTCCGTAAATCAAACGCCACCTAAAACTTTTGATTTGAATTTTAAAATTTTTCAAAATCAATCTACTCTATTAAATTTTATAAAATGAAAAATATTTATTTCAATAATTATAAAAGCAATGGGATTGGGATGTAATACACGACGATAAGTTAAATTTTTTATCGAATATGGTTTTAGATATTTTAAGAATAGTCAAATAATTCGATCAATTTGTTTGAATTGAAAAATTTAATCTAATTTATCGAATTAAAATCAAATTAGATTAATAAATTTTTTAATCAAATCAAATTTAGATTAAAAATTAAATAATATGTTTAAATTTAGACCAACACATTTTATAATACGTTGTATTTGATAAAAACCAAATTATTATTAAATTATAAATAAATAAATATTTTATTTTATAATATGTTGTATTTAAATATTATGCATAACATAATTATATTATATTATTATTATAGCTTAAAAAATAAATATAAATATTTATAATAATTTAATAATTATATATATATATATTTAATTATAACTATAAATAATTATATTTGTTACACAAATATTAATAATTTATAAATAAACTTTAAATATTAATATAATTTTATTTGATTTAAAAAAATTTGATACGTTTGAATTTAAATTGGTTTTGATTATATTATCTAGTCGGGATTAAAAAAAAATTTATTCGGATTCAAATCAGTCACAATCTCGAACCTATGTCCAAACTTAAATATTTTTGATAGACTATAATGAAAAAGTATTTTTTCTGTTTAAATATTTTTGTTAGCGATTTAGGGTTATAACAGCCACGGTTCATCTATTTCTGCATTTTTTATGGAAGAACTCATCCAGAACTAAATCGAAATATTCATCCTTGGGTTTCCTGTTAAAATTCATCAAATGCAAAGGATCAATTTTAAAGGTAAACTCCGCTCATCACTTTCTTCCTTCAGATTCTACTACCATGCTTGTTTTGTTATACAACCAAATAATCTCTATCTCTGCATAAATTCATGGAAACGCCAAATTTAGATTAATTTTTGAACACCCAGAAAAAAATTGCAACAAAAATGTTGGGTATTGATTTCTTTGCCATTGGAGTAGTTGCATGCCGAAGTTTTAGCTCTAAAACCACAGCCAATAGCAAAAATTTGTTTCAATGCAAATATAAGAGGCCGACCAAAAGAGAGTCTACAACCAGAATGAATTGGACTGAACAGCAGAAACAAATAATATCTTCTATTTCTGAGGGGAAATCTGTGTTCATCACTGGCTCAGCTGGGACTGGTAAAACTATCTTGGTTAAGCATATTATCAAATTATTGAAGAAACGTTACAACCCATCAAAGGTATTTGTTACTGCATCTACTGGTGTTGCAGCTTGTGCTATTAGTGGGCTAACACTCCATTCATTTGCTGGCATTGGATACCCGATGGCGAATAAAAAAATCTTACTTGGTAGAGTTTATTCTAATAAAGAAGCTTGTAAGAGGTGGAAGAAGGCTGAGGTTTTGTTTATAGATGAAATCAGCATGGTTGATGCAGTAACCTTTCAGAGTCTCGAGTACATTGCTAGAGAGGTTCGAGGAGCAGACAAAATGTGGGGCGGAATTCAGTTGATTGTTGGTGGTGATTTCTTTCAGTTACCTCCCGTTAGAAATCCATGGAATTCACATGATAGAGGGTTTGCTTTTGAGGCCGATTGTTGGAATTCAAGCTTTGATTTACAAGCTGAACTTACAGAGGTTTTCCGACAATCAGATCCTTGTCTCATCAAGTTACTAAATGATATAAGAAAAGGGCAGACTAATCCTGAAGATGTACAGTTTTTAGAACAATATTGCTCTAGCACTGAGCCACATCCTTCTGTGGTACAGCTCTATCCAAAGAATGAAGATGTAAACAGAGTGAATGCTGATAGATTGGGTGGTTTGGGTAACAAAATTGTTGTTTATAGAGCTGTTGACAGTGGAAAGTACTCTCGTAAGAGAGCGCTCGAACAAGGGTTAGCACCTAAAGAAATATCTTTGTGCATAGATGCTAGGGTAATGCTTACTAAGAATTTGAACTCGTGGCGTGGACTGATCAATGGTGCAACTGGTACTATTTTGTCATTTGGTGATCCACCTAAGAATGCAGATATTACTGACATATGTAAGGATGGATTGTTGCCAGTTGTTAAATTTGACTCAGGGACAGAGGCTGTTATTGAACCAGAAACATGGGCTGTGGTAGACGGAGATATGGCTGTTGCTGAAAGAAAGCAGCTACCCCTCATGCTGGCATGGGCTGTTAGCATTCACAAGAGCCAGGGTATGACTCTTGAATCTCTTTTCACTGATCTCTCCAAAGCTTTTGACTATGGCATGATCTATGTAGCCCTTTCCCGGTTAAAAAGCTTGGAAGGCCTTCATCTGGCCGGCCTTGATTGCCACAAGATCCAAGCACACCCAAAAGTTTTGCAATTCTACGAAAGTTTTGCCACCAATCATAAAAATGATTGTGATAAGGATGATAACTGTAGCGAATTATTTGGATTTTACAGAAAAGAAATACTGACTGCAGCAAAATAGTTAATATTATTCTGTTAAGAATCTCAGTGTGGACACTTAATGGAAAGTCTCTGCATTTTCTTACCTGTGCATATGTCCCAACATATTTGTCCAATCTAACTGTTTCTTTTAAAATAATTGGTGAAATGTTTGTCAAAGATGATTGTAATCAGGATTTGGCAAGTTGATATTAGATCGTGTTGGCTGCATTTTGCCGTTATTGTATATTTTTGAAAGTTTATAAATTATGGACCTAATTAACCTAGAGGGGTGAATAAATTATTTTTAATTTTTACCGATTTATAATTTAATAACCTAAACAAACCAGTCAGACATACAATCGTGTGTAAATATAAGTGTGAAAATAACATAATAACATAGGATATTTTTAGGTGGAAACAACCTAGGCCACAATCATGGCCTAATAGGAAAACCATCGGTCCGTCTGATCACCTAACTTTCCACTATGAAAATTAAATGTTTAAATACAAACTCGGTTTTATGCTACCCTCCTTAGAATACTGTCTCAATGTACTTTACTTATGAGCATTTACTCTGTTTTTACAGTTTTCAATATTAGTGTGAGCGGTTTCTAGACTAACGTTCTAATAAGCTTCTCGCCAATCAGATACATTTCCGAAGTAATTGCAAAAATGTTTGCACAAAACACAAGTGCACGTGTGTGTTCTAGTACAGATTTAATAATGAATAATACTAACTAGATGATTTAAATTAAATCAACTAGCAAATCCTAGACCAAAAAGATCAAATATAAGTTCAATAAAAATAGTTTTTTTAAAGATTAATAATCAATCAAATAATTATGATATGACAAAAAAAATTATTTGATCTAACAATTTAAGAACAAAAATAAAGAAGAAGCCATAAAAACATAATATCAAAATATCATAAAATAATTAGTTTTATTAATGAATCAAATATAATCACCAATATTTGATAGATTAACTAAATAAAGAAGTCTAAAGAATTATAATCTTATATTTGTAAAACAAGATAGAGAAATTAAGAAGATTAGAATAATACTCTTGTATGGTTAATTAAAACAATGAGCAATGAGTTTTATTTATAGAAAAAATTAAAACCGTTAATCCTATGTAATTGATAAATATCTTTTCTATTACAAATAGAATTAGTAATTCTAATTAATTAAGATAACTCTCATTTAAAATAGATTTCTTTTAAAATAGGTTTTACGTTATCTTTTATAATAAAGATTTCAGTTATAATTTAAAATATATCTTATCTAATATTTTTTAAAATAGATTTTATGCTTTCTTTTATGCTAAAGATTTCAACTATAATTTAAAGTATATTTTATCTAATATCTTTTAAAAATAGATTTTATGTTATCTTTTATGACAAAGATTTCAAATATAATTTAAAGTATATATTATCTAATATCTTTTAGCATATCTTATTTTAGATTATATATATCTTATCTAATATCTTTTAACATATCTTATTTTAAAATATATATTATTTAATATCTTTTAGCATATCTTATTCCATATTTTAGCACTAAAAATAATTTTAGATTTATAAGCACGTGTTATTAAATGCATAAATATAATCCTATGTGTCGTAGTTATTAAAGATATACTTGAAATACAATTATCTGAAACTCGAGTATTTGTTTGGCTTTTCTTAATAGACTTAATAGTATACCTAAAAACAAATTTACAGATAAATATTTTGTTTACGAAAATAGCCAACACTTATAGTCCTTATAATTTTAGCTCAAATAAATCTGATGAACACTCTCAATATGCATTACTCCGTATTTTTATAAGGTTAGTCCATCTGGATCACCATCTGAACCGTGATGTTTACCTTGTTGGAAAAATGTAAACGCTTGAGAAATACTTAAGAATGGAGTTTATTAGAATACTACACTACTATATTTCACAAATGTATTATCATCACAACTTACATGGCAATTTGTCACCGGATACTATTATATTTATCATTAACACTGCATCACATCATTTGAGATTCATCTTAACTTTGTGATATATAGAATTTTCCTTATAAGAAAGCTGTTCCTTAAACAAGCCTCTGTTATAATCAACTGAACTATTGAGATTCGTCATAGGCTGGGAAAGGAGTGATAACGCAGAAAGTAGTAATATCTTGGGGCTGGTTTGGGTTTATTTAAAGCTTTGGAAGATTACTGATTTGTTGGTGTAGAGCTTTCAAAGAATTTTTCTGATGAGGTTGCATATTTCTGGCTTTCTTTTTGCTAAGGTTTTTAAACGAATGGATTTTTGCCTACTTTGTCCAAAGATTACAAGTAGGTTTCGATAACTGCTGAAAATTCATCACTATTACAGTTATAATAATCAACATTAAAGCTATAAACAATGTAGACTATTGTGGAACAGTCAATTGTATTTGGAGATGGTAATAGATCGGATCTGATCTAGTGATATCCGCCTCTGATATGTTACTCAAAAGATTCAATGTTATTTACAAATCATTGCTTTGATTTGTAAATATGCAAATCAATCGATATCCATGATCCAATCCAAATTGTTCCAATTTTTTCAAAAATAATTTATTACTTATTTTAACAAATTATGATGAATTAAAAAATAATATCGTTTACAATAAATATAAAAAGAAAATAAATAGTTATAAATACGATGGGATTTTAATTTTTATTTAACAAATTTTATATAATAATAAATTTGTAAAATTTTTGAAAGAGTTAAATTTTATAAAAATGAAGAGAAATTTTAAAAAATGATTATTCATAATCTAATTTTTTTCAAATAAGTAGTAAAGATTAAGAAAGTATTGAATATATATTATTTTTTAATTATAAAATTATAGTTTTAAAAAGATTTAGATTTAGATCAATTTGTGAATCAATCCGATTTGGTTCTTATTTATCATGATCCGATACGATCTATTAATCTTATATGTAAATTACGATCTAATCTTATCCAAAAGTTTTGATTTTATCCAAAATAGATCAAATTGAATATATATCCATAGTGCTTTGATTTGGTGAGTCCTTTCGGGACATTGTAACTTATTTATAACTTTGCTTAACATTTAATGAAATACTTTGGCTTATTAAAAAAACTAAACTAAACTTGGCGTCTACTACTTTGGTATATTTAGAGGTCGTCTTCAACAATTAGGAAAATCCTTTGCATAAAGCTATCAATACAAATATTCCTATTTTATTATTGAAAAGAGGATCTACCTGTCAAAAACTTAGCCGTCAATCTTTCAAATATCTAGATTACGAGGAGAATCTCTCCCTTTCTCTATAAATTCACTTTGCAGGCACAACATGGTTGCAACTGAAATGATATATTCTTAACAATTATCTACAATTTTGTTTCCTCCGTTAAAAAAATCCGCTAGGAAAAAGTTGCAAGTTCAAGCTGAACAAAGAATGGCTTCCTGATGCAGCACAAGGTCATCTGATTGTTGAGTAAGAGGTAGAATGGTTGCTCTGATTGGATCTGTTCCTCCTGAACATGGCCTCCAAGCTCTGGAAACATTTAAGGTGTAGCACCGCCTGGACCTGATTAAAGTATTAAAGGATAGCTTACTGAGAATGACCATATACTTGCAAAAAGGTAACATATAGCATTCTGTTCACCAAGCTACCAACAAACCAAAGAAATCAAGGACACGAGTCCTTATAAAATTTGAATTCTTAAATCATGAAGCACTGCTATGCATATCAAGATTCTCAACTTGTGAGGTATTTTAATTGAATTTAAACTCTTACCAATCTACATGATTTGGTGTGTGATTTGATTGAGAACAAATAAAAAATGAGATAAAAATCATTTTTCTATATCATCATACTTGTCACTTTTTTGCAGGGAGATCCTATTTGTAACATTTGGGACTTATGCTACCATCACAAGTATATAAATGCCCAAGATCACATACAAGTGAACATTCTTCACCAATGACTAATGTTTTTTAAGAATAGCAAGGTTTTTAGACTTAATACAAAAAGACATAGGATGAGAAGAAGGGGAGGGGGGAAGAGAGAGAGAGACCTTCCAGTGCCTTGACCGTGCCAATTGATTATTAATGCATTCAAGTCTCTTAATTATTTGCCTGAATGTTGGTCTATTGAACGGCTGTTGGCTCCAACATTCCTCAATCAACCTACAGAATTTGGAAAATATAGCCTTCTTTTAAGTACTCCCTGCGGCTGGAAAATACTGCATATGATGCTTGGATTTAAAACGATATCAAAGCATTTTTTCAAGCTGAAACTTCAAACTCTCTTAAAAAAAAATGGATACATGAACAATCGAGAAGTTCATTCTTTCTCGACATGAAAAAGCACAAGAGTTGCACAAAAAAGTTATGTGATATAAAAGAAACAATAGTGTTTTGAACAACTTTTTAACCAGTTTATACTAAAAAATCCTTCAGTAAATAAATTGTTGTTAGTTTAGGTTATCATTTGATGCACAATCACTACATTCTGAAAAAAAAGGAATAAACTAGGATTAGGATCTTTCTATTCTTTTGAAATTTGAACGGCAGTGAGAAGATGTAGGAAATTGTGCAACCATAACAGAGAGGACCTGTTATGACAGAAGTCACAAAACAATATGAATATGCAAAGAATTGAAGTATAAGAATGAAGCCCTGAGGAGAGAAACGACCATTAAACTGTGAAATAAAATGATAGATAAGAAACCTTAAAAGACTTCTATAGAAGGATCATCTCTTCCAGAGTTACTTCATAATCCATCAAAGAAATACCAACAGTCGTTGCTCACCAAAATATTAAGTTTTATCCCTCCCTTTGACATCAATTAGAGAACCTTGTCAATCAATACAGAGGTCACCAAGATAACGAGAACTACCGAACACAGTACTCACAGTTTCACACCATGGCAGCTAAGTCAGTTAACAAGTTTTCTGTTTCTCTTTTATAGATGATGAATGGTTAATTGAACATAAATAAATAAGAACGTTTTGTAGGAAATCAATCTAGGAGTATGGTCAGTTTCCTGATTTCCAAGGTGAAACCAACCCCTGATTTTAAAAGAGTAGTTTCTTGTATTTCAGGGTGGAACCAACCCCTCTTTTTAAGATGTTAGTTTCCTGATTTTCAGGATGATTTACAGCTGTATACTAATAACTTCCGGCAGTATATTAGGCATAAAAAATGTATATATAAAAAGATCTAATATTAAGAAATAAAGTGAAGTAATTTTTCTGTAAAATACATAAAACTTCACGTTTCTTTCCTCTTTTTGCTCGATATACACCTCTTACCTTCCAATGCAGACAGTAAACTAAAAGAGAAATTAAGCATTCATTTTGCTTTTCTATATCCTAATTCGTGACTGAAGCCTACCAAGGTACTGATACACACCTAAAATCAATAACACTACGAAAGCAAAGTGAATATGCAAAAACAGACTTCTCAAGCTTATTTTGTTATCCCATTCAAGTGTAGGTTCCAAAGCAATGATAATATAGAAAGCAGAGATATATCTGTCCTCTGTGAAAGAGAATAAATTATAGTTGAACTTACTCTTTCAACCCATATGCATAATGCTTCGCTGAAGCTTTGAATGGTGGGCGCTCATTCGCAACATATGCTTTGGGAACTTCCTTTTCTGGCTTCGGGCGAAATGGTGGAACACCTTCAATCATCTAGAGTAAAAATACCAATAAAATTCTTTGCAATCTTGTTTCATTAATTATTGAGTTTCTTTCCACATTGAAATAATTATATTTTCTATATTTTGAATAAAATTTTAGTTCTTTCTTATAAAAAAAATTATTTGTAATATTTAGTTGATCAAACTTACATACACAAAACGGTGCAATAAATGAAAATAAAACAAAAGATTATTTGTCAAGTCAACAATCCAAGAGTTGTCAAGCCAACAACTCAAGAAAATTGAATGGACAATGCATCATTTTGTTGAAAAAGTAGGAAAACCATTCAAGAATTAGTTGACAAAACATGTAGAAGGGGTTTTTTGCATCTATAAATAGAACACTCCAATAGATACTTTGTATTATCCAATTGAGAGAAAAAAGCAGGAAAATCATTCAAGAATTAGTTGACAAAACATGTAGAAGGGTTTTTTTGCATCTATAAATAGAACACTCCAATAGGTACTTTGTATTATCCAATTGAGAGAAAAACTTAGAGAAAAAGGGTTTTAGTAAGAGAAAATTGAGAACAATTTTTTTAAGTGTAATTGAATTGTGAGTGGTGTAAATACTTTGTATAATTTCTCCTTTTTAGTAAAAAGATCTACAGTAGGTTCGGAGACGTAAACAAAATGGTCGAACTCCGTTATCAAGTTTGTGTGTTATTTTGTCTATTTTTTCTTTCTCATAAATCTAACTTATCAAAATTTTGCGTAATTTTCCAACAACTAATATCAGAGCATTTTGTGGTGATTTTTGTCAATTTTCTACAAGGTTATTATTCATGTGAATTATGTGAATAGTAAAATTTTGTCAACAATATTGGTTTGTCGACGGAGGTGTTCTAACACACGGTGGTTCACAAGAATAGTCAGAAACGATTCAGAGGAAGTCAGATTTGAGTGGAAACAATGATCGTAGATGAAGGAAAGGTGAAACTCGAGAAATTCGATGACACAGATTTTGGGTTTTGGAAAATACAGATAGAGGATTATCTATATCAAAGAAGTCTATATCAACATCTCTTAGGAAAGAAGCTAGACGCTATGAAGAAAGAAGATTGGAATCTTCTAGACAGACAAGCCCTCAGAGTTATTCGATTGACAATATCCCGTAATATTTCTTTCAACATAGCAATGGAAAAGATCACGACGAGTCTTCTGGAAACTCTCCAATATGTATGAGAAGCTATCGGCTTCAAACAAAGTGTACCTGATGAGACGTTTGTTCAATTTGCGGATGACAGAAGGCGCATCAGTAGCTCAACATCTCAATGAACTCAACACAGTCACAACTCAACTGAGTTTTGTTGGAATTGAATTCGATGAAGTATGAGCATTGATACTTTTGTCTTCTCTACCAAAAAACTGGAATGCTACTGTCATTGCTATGAGTAACTCGTCAGGAAACAATAAGTTGAAATTTGACGATGTTCGTGATCTGGTTCTCAGAGAAGAGATTCGACGTAGAGAGTCGAGTAAATCGTCAACCTCTTCAGTTTTCCATAGAGTCAAAAGAAAGAAATTCAACCAAAGAAAATGGACGTGGCAGAACAAACTACCAAGGTATATCAAAGGAAAGGAGTTTTGGATAGAAATAGTCAACACAGTAGCTTACTTGATCAATCGAGGCTCATCTGTTCCATTGGAGCACAGAATATTAGAGGAGATATGGAGCGAAAAAGAAGTAAAACTATCACATCTAAAAGTTTTCGGTTGTGTAGCATTTGTACATATCAGTGATCAAGGCAGAAATAAGCTTGATCCCAAATCCAAGAAATGCACCTTTATCGGCTATGGTGAAGATGAGTTAGTTACCGTATTTGGGATGACGAAAACAAGAAAGTGATCCGTAACAAATATGTGATTTTTCAATGAAAGGGTGATGTATAAGGACATGCATAAAACAGATGCCAACTCAGAGCAGAATGAGTCAATATTTGTAGATGCAGATGATGTTCCAGATAGTCCTGTGACGGAACTAATTGTAACAAGTCCTCTCAGCCAGAGGAACTCGTTAGACAGAGCAATGTGCAGCAGTCCAACACACCACAACCTCCTACTCCAACTCCTATATTGAAAAAGGTCTTCTTGACATCATGTGCCTAACATGAGATACATGAACTATATATTGTTGACTGATGGAGGGGAGTCTGAATGCTATGATGAAGTTTGTCAGACTCGAGATACCAGCAGGTAGGAGCTTTCCATGAAAGAAATGAAATTTCTCATCTCCAACCAGACATGGGAACTAACTAATTTACCCATGGGGAAGAAAGCACTTTACAACAAATGGGTGTACCGGGTAAAAGAGAAGCATGATGGTTCTAAGAGATATAAAGTCTGACTAGTTGTCAAAGGATTTCAACAGAAGGAAGGAGTTGACTATACAAACATTTTTGTTCCCGTTGTGAAGCTCAATACTATCATATCAGTGTTGAGTATTATAGCCATTGAAGATCTTCATCTTGAACAGTTGGATGTAAATACTACATTCCTTCACGGAGACTTAGATGAGGAGATATATATGTACCAGCCAGAAGGTTTCTCACAAAGAGGGGAGAAGAACATAGTGTGCAGACTTAAGAAGATTTTGTATGGCCTAAAACAAGTTTCGAGACAGTGGTACAAAAAGTTTGACAACTTCGTACACAAGGTTTCCAAAAGTACAACGCTGACCATTGTTGCTACTTCAAGAGATATAGGTCTAGTTATATCATTTTACTACTTTATCTTGATGATATATTAGTAGCAGATTCAGATATGGATGATAACAAAAGATTGAAGCAGTAATTGTCAAAAGAGTTTGACATGAAAAACTTGGGTCCAGCAAATAAGATTCCTAGAATGCAAATCACAAGAGATAAAAAGAGAGGATCCTTGCAGTTATCTCAGGCATAGTACATCAACCATGTTTTGCAGAGATTCAACATGTGCGACGCCAAGCCAGTTAACACACCCTTGGTTAATCACTTTCGCCTATCCAAGGATCAGTCCCCTCAAACGGAGAAAGAGAATTCATGGCTAAGGTTCCTTATGCCTCAACCATTGGAAGTTTGATGTACGCAATAGTTTGTACGAGACCAAACATCGGTCATGCAGTGGGAGTTGTTAACATGTTTATGTCAAATCTAGGGAAAACTCATTGGAAAGTAATCAAGTGAATTTTGAGGTATCTACGAGGCACCACAAAAAAGTGTTTGTACTGTAGTAAAAGAGAGTTAAAAGTACAAAACTACGTAGACGCAAACTTTGGAGGTGAAGTTGATCACCGAAGAAGCACCACCGATTATATATTTACTGTTGGAACTACAACTGTTAGTTGGATGTCACAAATCCAAAAAATTGTCATTCTATTCATTACAGAGGTTGAGTATGTAACAGTGACTGAAGCTAGTAAAGAGATGATATGGCTTCAAGGATTGTTAATTGAGTTAAGATTCAAACAGGAAAAGAATGTTCTGCACAGTGATAGTCAAAGAGCGATACACTTGGCGAAGAATTCAGCATTTCATTCTAGAACCAAGCATATTAGGCTTCGTTATCACTTCATCAAATCTTTATCGGAATATGATGTGTTAATACCGGAGAAGATTCAAGGAAGCAAAAATCCAGCAGATATGTTAACCAAGGCGATGACTATTGACAAACTGAAGTTGTGTTTAACTTCAATTAGTCTATTAGAGAACAAGATTAGAAAAGTTATTGCATTGATCGAGGTGTGAAAACAGATTGAAACCAGTCTTAAAGTGGAAAATTATTGGTCAAACTTACATTTACCAAACGGTACAATAAATGACAATAAAACAAAAGAACGATTGTCAAGCCAACAACCCAAGAAAATTGAATGAATGGTGCATCCTTTTGTTGAAAAAGGAGGAAAGCCATTTAAGAATTAGTTGGAAAAACATGTAGAAGGAGGGCTTCTGCATCTATAAATAAAGCACCCCAATGGATACTTTGTACTATCCAATTGAGAGAAAAACTTAGAGAAAAAGGGCTTTAATGAGAGAAAATTAAGAGTAATTTTTTTAGATGTAATTGGGTTGTAAGTTATGAGTGTTGTAAACACTTTATATAATTTTTAATTTTTAGTAAAAAGATCTGCAGTAGGTCCAGAGACGTAGGCAAAATTGGTCGAACTCCGTTATCAAATTTGTGTGTTATTGTCTATTTTTTGTTTTTCCATAAATCTAGCTTATCGAAAATTTGCGTAACTTCCCAACATATCCAATCATACCAATTTTTCTTAAGTACTGGAGGGCTTGTATATCTTGCAAATTTCATAATAAAATTGAACTCAACAAATGGCAATAATTTTGATCCAAAAAAAAAACCAAAAGGCACTACTAAGCAAAACTAAGCCTACCACAATATGACAACATTATCCCTATTCTCACCTCTTCCATCTTCCATTACATTATTTGTGTTGTGTTTATGTTTATTCACAAAAACATTGTGTGCTTGACATGGGTTTGAAACATACACACGTGTTATTTATGAAAGAAAAATACAAACAGTAAAATGATAAGGATGCGTGAAATCATGAATAATCTTTAGAGAAAAGTTACATGTTTATTCATATATAATAAAAGAGATTACCTCATGCAAGATCAATGCAAATGAAAAGACATCAACTTTAGTATCATATTCTTCATTTTTGAAGACCTCTGGAGCAACATATCGCCCTGCTTGATATCATATTAGGTCACCAACAAGGAAAAGGCATACTAAAAAGGGGTTAATTATACTCCAATTCTCCAAATAGTGAACATCCCAATGGCCCACAACCATGAAATGGTGAACGGACCAACAAAATATTGTAGCTATTAAAAGTTAAAGAAAAAAAGATATAACACAAGATTTTAATGAAAGTGCAGAAGATATAGTGAATTATTTAGCACTTCAATATGCCACAGGGAAGAATGCGTTCTCAAGTTTATGGTAGGTTTGAGATATTTTGGGCAACTGTATTCCAGAAGTTACCAGTTGGGGCAAATAAGACCAAGAAATGAGATCACAGCAAAATAACTATATATGTGTGCCAAAAAAGCAAAGTTAAATTATTTGACTAAATTAAACTTTTACTTGGTCACCAGAAAGGGTTATTTATAGTTATTTTGGCACGATCTCATATTGATGGTCTTGTTTGGCTCACTAATTGGTCAGGTGTACAATAAATGACCATTTGTTTTAGATATAAACAGACACAAACGCCCAGGGTATGATTGCTACATTTATAAAAGTTTGATTACAAAGTTACAGTAAATCGGTCTTTCTTTATTATCTCTCTATACTGTTAACATGGTATCAGAGTCTTTCATATACCTCTAGAATTTTTATTAAAATTTTGCCTCCGTTCATCACAGTAAACCACTATCACCATAAAACTTCTACTCTCACAAAACTTCACCTATACTCATCCAATCAAAGCCAAAATACCATCATCAGACTTGTTTCATTCAAAAAATTCCAACACCACCAAAATCACCCCAAAATAACCTCTCACGTGCCCTCACATACCGCCTAAAGGATATGTTCCCAGAACCCACGATCCAACCCACTCACAGGCTCAACTCGCTCTGCAACCCACGCTTGACCCGCATACCAATAGCGCTCGACCCGCGCTCTAGCCACACCCCAACCCAGTTCAACACCTTCTCGGTAGGTTCTCCACCGGTTCCAGGCTTGTTTTCGACTCCTCTTCCCATTTTTAAGGTTATTTTTTACCTATCCAAACTCCTTTATATTGTTTCCTTATATTTCCTCTATTATTCCTTTAAAATGGACCGAAATGATGTCCCCAAACCAATCCCTACCACCCTTAATGATACTAACTACCTAGCTTGGACATAAGCAATGAAGAGTTTCTTGAAATGATGCAAGTTATGGCGTCTCATAACTAGTGATATTCCTAAACCCATAAAAGAAACCACTGAAACCGACTCTCTATTTACTGACCGTCTTGAAGACTAAGAGAATAAACATCATCAAATTATTACCTAATTCCACAACACTACTCTACTCTTAATCCATGGTGAATTTTGGCGTTTTGACACTACTAAAGAAGTCTGGAAATTTCTTGAGACTCGATTCACTACCACAGATCTAGCCAATCAATATTAACTTCTGACGGATCTTTATACCGAATGTCAGAGGTCTGATTAAACGATTACTCAATTTCTCTCTGAGATGCATGTTATTTGGGATCAACTCACTCTCTTTGAATCAACCTGGACAAACAAAATTGATGCTAAGATGTTTGCAACTTAACGTAATCGTTAGTATTTTGTATTTTTTCTCATGACTCTTCATAATCGGTTTGAACTTGTTCGGGCTTCCTTACTTCATTGCAGTCCTTTTCCGCCCTTAGATACTGTTGTGACTGAGCTTCGATCTGAAGAAACTCGGATTGGGATTTTCCAAGTTCATACTACAGATTTTGTTCTTACCACTCCTTTTTATCGTCCTAAATGAGGTTCTAAAAGAGCTCCAAACAGCAAGGTTGCACCTACTGCCACAACACCAATCATGACCTTCTCAGATGTCACATTCGAGTATGTAAACTTTGTTACAAGAAAGGTCCAGGATATTTTCAAAAAGATTGCTCTCGAAATCCCTATCAAAATGTTTCAAGTAAAACTAGTAACTCATCTGTCACTGTTGCTGTTTCTAAAGGTAATCATGACAAATTTACCTTTTTCACTCAAGAACTTGAAGGTCTTCTTAAACATGTCCTCTCAAAATCTAGTAATCCTCCCCCTATTGCCTTGTCTTTCACATCAGGTAAATCTTCATGGTATTTTGATTCTGCTTATTGTAATCATATGACTCATAATACTCATATCTTTTCTCCCACACAATCTTCCATCTCCAAACCTTTAATTCAAACTGTTAATAGTTCACATATGCATGTTAATGATATACGTCAAGTTTTCACACCTTCTATATCACTTTCTGACACCTTTCATATTCTCAACCTTACTCTGAATCTTATCTTTGTTGATCAATTATGAGAACTTGGTCTTACTATTACCTTTTCCTCTTCTAGTTGTCATATGTAGGATCCACAGACATGACAGACCCTAAGAATGTAAAGTTGGACGATTATTTGAACTTATCAACCTTCATCTACCTAATTCTCCTCATTCTTCTGTTGTTGCTTCTACTACTCTTGTCAATCTATGGCATGCTCGTCTAGGTCATATGTCTATAGGACGTCTTCGTTCCTTAGCATATTTTGATAAATTAAGATCTATTTCTACTTCTGATAATGTAAATTGTTTGCCTTGTCAATTGGGTAAACCTGCTTTATGTTTTAATAAAAGTGATTCTACTTCTGTCTTCCCTTTTAACTTAATTCATTCTGATGTTTGGGGTTCATCTTCACTCCTACTATAGAAATATGTGTATATTTTGTCATTTTTATTTATGATTATTCAAATTCCTATGGATTTTTCTCATGAAACATAGATCTAAATTACCCAAAATTTATTATGATTTTTGCCCAAATGGTTAAAATCCAATTTTCTCAAACTATCAAAATTCTTAGAGCTGATAATGCTATGGAATATAAGGAAACAATTTTTTAAAATTTTCTTAAACAAAATGGCACACTTTCTCAATACTTTTGTTCTGACACATTTCAACAAAATGGAAGAACTGAGCGAAAACACAGACATATTCTTAATACTATCCGTACTCCTCATTTCTAGTTCTTGTCTTGAACACGTTTGGGGTGAAACAACTCTTATGGATGTTTATACCATCAACTGTGTTCTAATGCATGTTATTCACAATCAATCCCCTATGAAGGTCTCTATAATACTCTTCCATCTTATGAACTACTCAAAGTGTTTGGTTGTGCCTGTTTTGTTCTTATTTACCCTCATAAACACAATAAATTGGAACCTCGTACTCGTCTTTGTTGTTTCTTAAGGTATGGAATAGAACATAAAGACTATCATTGTTGGGACCCTCTCTCTCATTCTCATTTTTTAATGACCTAATTATTGATCTATTTCCTCCAAACATTGCTCTATTACCTTATCCACCGTCTACTACGGCCTCTCCTGATGTGTCTGTTCTTACTGTCGATCTTACCATTACAACATCCTCTGAAGACCAACCATCTACTTGTGCAGAGTCATCACTTCGTCGTTCTACTTGTGTAAATACTCTTCCCTCTCATCTTCGTGATTACCAATGATTATCTACTATTTTGTCGCATTATGAACCCCAAAACTATCAGGAAGCTAGTTCTAACCTTCATTGGCAACAAGTTATGACAGATGAATTACAAGCTTTTACAAAAACAAATACATGGGATCTTGTTAATCTTTCGTTTGATAAATCTCTGATTGGTTATAAGTGAATTTTCAAAATCAAAACCCATTCAGATGGATTTGTGGAACGTTATAAAGCTTGTTTGGTTGCAAAGGGTTTTACGCAAGAATACAACATCGTCGACCAAGAAAATTTTGCACCTGTAGCTCACCTCACCTCTGTTCACAGTATTATTGTTGTTGTTGTTGCTTGAAACTGAAAAATGTTTCAAATGGATGTCAAAAATGTTTTCCTCAATGGAGACTTAACCGAGGAAGTATATATAAAAACCCCTCCTGGATATACTCATTCACCTCATCAAGTATGCAGACTTCGTCGTGCTGTCTATGGCCTCAAATAAGCTCCTCGGACTTGGTTTGCCAAGTTCAGTTTACACTTACGGACTTTGGCTTCACTTCCAACTCTTATGACTCCAACCTCTTTATTCGAAAGACCTTCACTGGTGTTACACTTCTACTCCTTTATGTAGATGATATGATCATAACAAGGAATGACTCTACTGGCATTACTGATCTCAAACAGTTTCTGAGTCATCAATTTGAAATGAAAGACCTTGGTCGCCTCCACTACTTCTTGAGCCTAAAAATCTCATCTGATTCTCAAGAATATTATCTCTCTCAAGCAAAATACTCTTCAGATATTCTTAATCGGATTGGCCTTACTGATTGCAAGACTGCATCAACACCTCTAGAAACCAATGTCAAACTTACTCCATTAGATGGTACTATTCTCTCAGATGCCACATTATACAAATAACTAGTTGGCAGTCTTGTTTATCTCACAGCCACTCGTCCTGACATCACCTATGTTGTTCATTTGGTTAATCAGTTCATGTCTGTTTCACGATCTACCAATTATATTGCTATTCTTCGCATTCTTCGCTACATCAAAGGCACCATGTTTCACAGCCTTCATTTCTCCAACAAGTCTGATCTTCTTCTTTTTGCCTACTTTGATGTTGACTAGGTAGGTGACCCTACTGATCTTCGCTCTACTACTGGATACTGTTTCTATCTTAGAACTCTCTCATATATTGGCGAAGCAAGAAACAATCTCTCACTTCTCGATCCAGCATTGAAGCTGAATATCGCGCTCTTGTTGACACTACTCAAGAACTTATTTGGCTCCGTTGGCTACTTGCTGATATGGGTATTTTCCAGTCAACCTCAACTATCCTATATTGTGACAATCAAAGTGCTATTCAGATTGCTCACAATGATGTATTTCATGAACGAACAAAATATATCGAGATTAATTATCATTTTTTTCGTCAACATATTCTTCAAGACACTGTTTGTCTCAAATTAATATCCTCTATAGATCAAACAGTTGACATCTTCACCAAATCTCATCCACCAGGTGGATTTCAAGACTTAGTTTCCAAACTCAAGTTGATTGTTTCTCTTCCTCCTTGAGTTTGAGGAAAGTTGTTAAGATATATAAGATATAAGATATAAGATATTGTATTTCATTTATGTACTATTGTACTTCTATACTTTCTATTGTACTTCACTTGTACTATTGTACTTTTGTACTATCAGAGAAGTACAATAGTACACCTGTTACAACCCTATAATAAATAGAGTTTTTTATGTACATTTTAAATACATAGTTACAATCATATCAATACAATAAATCAGTCTTTCTTTATTATCTCTCTATACTGTTAACAATATAGACTCTGTTTTTACCTCATGTTTGGTTGGACGGAATGGAGGGCGGAATGGAGGGCGAAATGGAGGGCGGAATGAAATCAGATTACTAAAAGAGAAAGAATCACAATTCCTTCTCCTCTCCTTGGTAATCATAATTCCATTCCCATCTAAATTTTTTTTTTCCAATTTTACCCTCACTTAAAATATAACCTTAAACTCAAATCCCAAATTCTCAAACCCAAAATTCCAAAACCCTAAACCCTAAACCCAAAATTTCAAAACCCTAAACCCAAAACCCAAAAACATAAATCCCAAAACCCTAAATCCCCAAACCCTAAACCCTAAATCCCAAAACCCCAAATCCCTAAATCCTAAACCCCAAATCCCTAAACCCTAAACCTTAAAACATAAATCCCAAAACCCAAAACCCTAAAACATAAATCCCAAAACCCTAAACCCTAAACCCTAAACCCTAAACCCAAATTCCAAATCCTAAAACCCAAAACCCTAAATCCCTAAACCCTTAACCTAAAACCCTAAAACCCAAATCCCCAAATCCCTAAACCCAAAATTCCTAATCCCTAAACCTTAAAACATAAATCCCAAAACCCAAAACCCTAAAACATAAATCCCAAAACCCTAAACCCCATATCCCAAATCCTAAAACCCTAAACCCTAAACCCTAAACCTTAAACACTAAAACCCTAAACCCCAAATCCCCAAATCCCCAAATCCCTAAAACCCTAAATCATTTTTAGAAAAATAATAATTTTAACCCTAAACCTTAACCTACAAATATAACCCCAAATCCTAAATCCCTAAACCCTAAATCTCACATCCCAAACCTCAAAACCCTAAATCTTATTTAGAAAAATAATAATTTTAATAATATATTTCTTTTTAATTAAGTAATAATTATTTAGAAAAATAATGATTTCAATAATGTATTTTGTCTGACGAAAAAATAATAATTAAATGACATTATTTGAACTTTACAGCATGTAGGGGTATTAAGGTCATTTACAGCTTTTTTCATTCCATTCCAGTGGCAAACCAAACACTGTAATCCTAATTCCGAGCTTGATTTCAGTGATCAAACCAAACAAAATTGTTTCCTTTCCATTCCACCTTAGTGCTTTGAAATGACTCAATGCCATAATACACTCAAGTATGTGGCATCACACACCATAAAAGTAAATAAACAAATAAGCAATAAAAGAGAGAGAGAGAGATTGAGTGAGAACATACGAAGGTTCAAGATCTCGGTGGATAATTGCTTCAGGTTTGTGCTCATGCAAATAGTTCATTCCTCTGAAAATTACATCAGTGAACCCCATAAGTGTAAGAGAGGTAAAAATCTCAACATTGGAACTCATATTGACTTTGGATGTAATATTACGATTATTACAAGTCAAGCTTAGGCACAGTAATTATTACTCACATTAGCATAAAATTTTTACAAACAAATTAGCATTTGAGCTAGGAGACTGACCTAGCAATATCAAGAGCAAACTTTACTGCTACAGTTGGCTTTAAGGCACCTTTCCTTTTCAAATATGCACACAAGTCTCCCTACAACAATCGTTTAAAAGAGTTCAACAAAAGCAGAATCTTAATGATATTTAAATAAAAGACAAAACAGATGTGTTGGAAATTATGAAAAATGAAAACAATGGTAAAAATTCTAATTTAACATGTCCAAGCAGGTGATTTATTATACATGTGTCAGATGCAAATCTAATTAACTAAGAGATTTCCCACAAAGAACAATTTCTGTGTATAAGTACAATGATATACGTATCTTCCACTAAGTTTATTACTCAAACTAAGATCTCATAACATGAATCGGAAAGTTCCAATTACTATTATAAGACATTAAATGAGCAAATAGGAGCAGTTTTGAACAGTATTAATCTATGCACAAAGCAATATGAAGTGATGAACCTTGGGTAGATATTCTGTGACAATCATCATAGGGCTGCTTTGTGTTACAGCACCCAAAAACTGAACAACATTTGGATGGCGTATCTTCTGAAGTAAAGCGAGTTCATCCCTGAACGCCTTTCTGAGATACCCCAAGTCATGAGTACCAGTCAAAACAAAGATGAAAGACCATCAAACTTCACTCTTAGATTACAACGAAAGGTGAAAAGATAAAGAAGACTAAGAAAATATCATGAAAAGAGAAAAACCAACCCACACTTTATCCTCATCGGTGAAGACTTCACCTCGAAGTGTTTTAACAGCTACTTGTATTCCACGCCAAGATACAACTCTAAAAGTTCCCTGTAATCAATGCATTTCATATTATAACACAAAGGGCCAGGTATGTGAAAACAAGCATAATATTGCAAAGTACTACCAGATACACGTATCTCTACAGTATACAATTGTACATCTGATGGCTGATGTGAAAAACAAGAGTCAGCAACCAATAGAGATAGAGAGAGAAAGATTATGGGTCATGTCATTTTGGTCTCTCTTTTTTTGTCATGTCATTTTGGTCTCTCATGGACACATATAGGATGACACCTGAGTAATTTTACTTTATCAGTAGATTGTCACCAAAAGATCTTTTCATTTCCACAGAAAATTTTGCCTATTCTCAAGATAAATGTAATTAGTACCTACTTTTCTTTATTTTATTTGATCCCATAACTAAGCAGCGTGAAGTTCGTACAAGTTTTTATATTTTTAAGTTAACAGGGACTACAATAGTTGAGTAGCAAGCAAGGAATGGAAGGTAGATTACCTTCGTTATCTCCACACTGTTAGAGAAATCAAGTTCTCTTGGATCAATCTCATACTCTGGGACTTCACGTGCATTTTCCACATGCATAGGAGCCATCTAAAAAGGAAATTTACTGAATGAGAAGTTGAAATATGCCAGGAACTAAGTTATTGTAGACTGAATTTGACTCCATAAGCTGACATACCGGATGCTTTGCACCATGATCCTCCAAAAGTTTAATCACATCATGGTTTTTGTAATAGATCGCATCAGCAAGAGGCTGTTATAAGACCATTTATCTCTTTTAATATTTAAAGAATCAGTATAAGATTTTGGAGATGATTTAAGGATTGTAGCCTAAATATAACAAGTTGAACATCAGAACAGAGACAAGACATGCGTGTCTGCTTCAACCAATTGTAACTATAACTAATTTGTACCCTCGTTTTCTAGTGGTATATCTTCTTTTCCAAAAATCGAGTATCTAAAGATGGTTCAGCATTTATTGGAATTCACATAGAAGATTACCAACTATTGCATATGGTATTAATACTGCAGCACATGCCACCATACAAGCCATCTAAAAAAACCAGAAATCTGACCCATTGGGACACAAAATGACTATGGCACCAATTCATATATAACATACTTATTTGACTAATTTCATTTTTAATCACCTCAAAAAAAAAGAATATATGTTCAATTTTTTTAATACATTTTAAGCATATGTCCAACACATATTTTCAATTTAATATTTTAATATAAATATATTTTCATAAATATAAAGATTAAAAAATATTTATATTATAAATTTTTTGAGAATATACAATAAACCTATAAATGTTACAGAAATTGTACACTGAACATTTATGAAGATGTGTTCAGCACATTAAGCTCTATCTATTGTTATGTACTTAAATCTTTAAGAAATGTAGTCCAATTTTAGAGCAGCAACAACAACAAAAAAGAATTATAATTCAATTCTCAATGCAATCACAGATTTGACTAAGAATAAAACAAAACAGAAAAGCAAGAAAACAGGAAAACCGTGCTGCCCCAGCAGTCTTGAGGGTCAATTTCAGCGCCACTTTGAAGCAAGAGTTGCACGACGTCGCGAAGACCCTGACAAGCGGCGACATGCAAAGCAGTGCGACCATCAATGTCTCTGAAATTGACATTTGTTCCAGAGTCCAATAGCTCTTTAATGCCTTCCATGTCGCCCTCGTTGGCCATGTACATGAGCCTCACCCTTGGGTCTATGCCCTCCTCCAAAACCACAGTCTCAGGCCCATCTCTCTCCGGAGCTAGCGATGACTGTTTTGCAAGTGTCACTCTGCCTCCTCCGCAGCCTTGTTGCTGTTGTGATGTAGAGGTTTCCATTTTCACTCTCTCGTTTTTACTAGAAAAAGAACAAGAATCGATGACTTTGAGTGAGTTTGTTTGCTCTGATTTGTTTCTTGTTTCTGATGCCCAATAAAAAGAAGACCAGAGGGCGACAAATTGGAAATATTATATTCTAAACTACCTGAAAGTTGGACTCTCTTTCTACCTGAGATATGGAATAAAGAAAGGAATCCACTAAAAAGTGTGTGTGGGGTTTTGCAGTTAGATTAAGCCGATTCTGTTGCACTTTTGACTAATATCGTAATTATGATATAAATCGTGATATAATTATTAATTAAAATAATAATATTTATAAATAGATTTATTTTTTTAATTTATTACGTGTAATGATTGATTTGATATAACATTTATAATTATTTTTATATTTATATTAATTAAATTTAATACGTACTAATATTATTAAAAAATAATAATAATTTATTCAATTTTTAAAGTAATTATATCACAAATATAAAAAAAAATTATATATATATAACTAAGTTATATTAGTATCTCGCTACTTATAATGCTATTATAAGTCCATATATGTTTCATAATGGGGTATAATTGGAGTGCATATAATTTTATTGAATTGAAAATTATATATTAATTGTGATTATTTTTTCTTCATTAAAATCATAAATTTAAATTATATAAAAATATTATTTAATAAAAAATAGATAATCCTTTTTATATGAAAACTTTACACTTGTGACTTAAGTTTTTTAATTATTTTTGACCATTGTTAATTTAATATCAATTGATATTTTAATTTATAAGATTGTAGTTGAAATTTAATTTAAAAGAAAAAGTCCCTCTTTTATTTTCGTTTCTTATTCCTTTAATTTTCCTTTTTGTTTTTTTTCTTGCTTAAAAACGTATTGTTAATAATTTTTCAAAATGCGTCCTTTTTATATTTCCATATATGTTATATATTTATTTCATCTATTTTTAAGTTATATATTGTTTTCTTATATAATATATTCTTATTGTTTGGATATCCAAATTGACTTGGTGCTTGATCCATTCAAACCATTTAAGCAAAGTCACCAATTTGAGATGGAAGGCGAATCATTCCAAATGTTTTACTTGTAGACCAACCCGAGCTTAGTGATCAATCTAAACTCGGTTTTAAGAAATTAAATTTCTTATATGGTTAACCACCATCCCGAGCTAGGGTCTATCTCAACCCATGATATGTTGTACTTTATATCAATTATATCCCTCTAACATGTAAATATGTATATACATTATGTAACTGACACATGTATATGCAATGTTATATAAGTAGATAGATCTTTTATGGGATCCACACATTCAAACATTATCTTAACTTCTCTTTTAAGTTCTCTCTCTGAAAACATGTTGAATCTTAACATTTTGGCACCTAACGTGGGGCTTAGATTCTGAGATTAAGCATAAGTTTCTAACCTCATATCCTTTGAGATTCATCCTACTCATTGAGAAAAACTTTGAAAACCAATCATGTTCCATTCACGAACTACAAATACCATGGTAGGAACTCGCCTTGGAAGACGATTGAGATTGGTTGACCGTGAAGCAATGGCAACTCAAAGAAATACCTCACCAATCCTCAATGAAACCAGGGTAGAAGATAACGCCCACTACCAAGAGTTGGCTTGTCAACTCTTCGAGCTGAGAAAAAGCTCGAGAAAATATGGTCGTTATGCTCCTAAATAAGGGGAAAGACCTTAGAAGACCAAACAATTGATCCGGCCAATGGAAATAGCGCTGAGTGTGACCAGCCTAAGCCCCAACAAGCTAACATATGAAGACAAGAGGAATTCCCTCTCTAGCTCGGTGAGGCCTAGAGATGAACAATGGATTCAAGAAAGAAAAGGTTGGGAGGCACGATTTCATACGCTGAATGAGACCAATAAGAGGCAAGATCAGACCTTAAAGGTAGTAAATAAGAAACATGATAAAGGCAAAACCTCTTATGATATAGACAGAGATTGTGAGTAACTATGCATCTTTTTTTTCTAATGTAATAGAGAATGATGAACCACCAACTAAGTTCAACGCCCCTAAATGCCCTGGTTATTTTGGGATAAAAGACTCGATAACACATGTTCAACACTTTAAAACAATCATGGCTTATATGAGTCTCACTCAAGGAAAGAGAGACAACATGATGTGCAAGTTGTTCACTGCCATTCTTTGTGAAGGTGTGCAAAAATGGTTCAATAACCTAGTCCCCATATCCATAACCTATTTCCCATAGTTTGTTAGGTTATTCATCATAAACTATGTTAGAGAAAGAAGTCTCACCATATTTTCTCAATTATTCAAAAGAGATGGGAATCCACTGGGGAATACATGAAACAGTTCAGATAAGAGAAATTAGAGATCTCTAACTTCCCTAGTTCTATTGCTATAGAGGACTTTAGGTGAGGCTTACTGAAGAACTCCGACATGTTCATGGAGTTAACTAAGATATTGCACACACCTTAGAAGAAGCTTATAGAGAGGCAAAAAAGTTTGTCAACCTCGAGAGGGAGCTAGGTCTAGTCAAAAGAAATCAAACTGATGTAGAAGTGGTGCCAGATAAAGAAAAGAGAAGGATGAGCCTAAACAGGGCATATCAAAATAACAAAAACAAACGTTTTGTACCAGGTAACAAATAGGTCGGAAAATGGCCAAGGAACAAAGGCCCCAAGGAGAATGGAGAATGAGCCCAATGTCAAACTTACAATAAAGATGAAATCCCATTCGAGACACATCCAAATGGTGCGCCTTCCATAAGGATTTGGGCCTCAAAACAAAAGACTACAAACACTTAAAAATGAGATAGAAAAGCTAATGGCTAGGGGATATTTGAAAAGCCTCATCTAGAAAATAGGGACATAATAAGCCATCAAGGAAGACGAGGGATGCCAAAACCAATAAACTCATCAAGCGGTAGTAGGGAGCTACATAATGAGCCCAATGTTAGGACTATACATATCATACATGGAAGACCTGGGGTCAACGGGATCTCTAATAACTTGTGCAAAAGATTTGCAATGGAGATGTTCAATGTTCCTCATATATACGACTTGGATAAGACGAGACCTCCTACAGAAATCATTTTCAATGAGAAGGATGAGACCTTGTCCCATCACGAGGACCCTTTAGTAATAAATCTGTCGAATAATGATCTACATGGGGAGATTGGTAGATCTTTTTATGACCACTGTCAAGACTCTAGGAGTAAAGGATTCTAACATTGTTAACATAGAGCTCCATCTCGTAGGATTCAACAGCAGTACCACTTATGGAAAAGGGATGGTGGTTCTGCCTGTCATGGAAAAAGGGGTAATAATAATAACCAATTTTGTGATCAATGATGTTCTTACATATTACAATGCCATCCTAAGAAGGCCATGGATACATAAAATGAGGGAAATCTCATCCACCTTTCACCAGGTGATAAAATTCCATATGGTCAAGGGTCCCAAAGAGGTAAAGGGATATTAAAAGAAGGCCAGAAGTTGTTATAATGCCACTATGAAAGGAGCAATCCTAAAATAGCAATCACCAAGGGGTCTCTCTTAAAAGAGACTAAGGAGTATAGGCTTAGTTAGGCTAGTCTACTTAAATAAAGTGAAGGACATCCTAATGGGTATTGAGGGAAAGAACCACACCATGAAAATGGATGAGGATTTGACGACAAAGCTTGAGGACAAACTCTCACAGTTCATTAGAGCTAATACAGATGTTTTCGTGTGGTCTTCAATAGACATGCTGGGAATTGATCCAAAATTCATAACACACCAGCTAAACATTAACCTAGAAGCTAAACCTATTCAGCAACGAAAAATAAAATTCCCCAGAGAGAAGAACGAAGTGATTAAACACCAAGTGGCTACCCTCAAAGAGGCTGGGGTCATCAAGGAAGTCAATTATCCTTCATGGCTTTCAAATGTAGTAGTGGTAAAGAAAGTGTATGAATCATCTCATATATGCATGGCCTTCATAGATCTAAACGAGGCATGTCCCAAGGATTGCTTCCCCCTTCAAAGCATTGATCAACTAGTAAACACATCTTCTGGGTTTGGTTTGATGAGTTTTTTGGACGCATACTCCGAGTATCATCAAATCTGAATGCACTCTTAAGATGAGGAGAAAATTTCTTTCATCACAGAGGAAGGAACATTCTGCTACACAAGAATGAAATTTGGACTGAAAAACGCAGGTGCTAAATATCAACGTCTCGTTAACAAAATGTTCAAAAAAACAATTGAGGAAGAATTTGGTAGCATATGTAGATGACATGGTGGTGAAATCAGCTGAACCCATAAACCATATCAAGGATCCACAGGATATATTCGAGATAATATGAAGGTATGGCATGAGACTTAACCCTAAAAAATGCATCTTTAGTGTTGTTATAGGAAAAAATTTGGGTTTCTCATGCCCACAAAAGGATTGAGGCCAACCCATACAAGATACAATAACTGGTAAACATGAAGCCATCTGCTAGCCTAAAAGGAATACAATAGTTGAATGGAAGAATAGTGGCACTGAACAAGTTCATCTCCAAATGCACTGATAAATGTATGCCTTTCTTAAAAATAATGAGAAAAAACACGTTGGTCTTTTGAGACGAGGACTACGACATAGCCTTTGAAGGAATCAAGAAGTATCTTAGTAACAACCTCATCTTGGTCAACCCTCTACTATGAAAGATTCTTTATCTATATTTGGTTGTGACACCTCAAACATGTAGTGATGTGATCTTAGCTGAAAGGGACAAAATTTGGCACCCCATCTACTACATCAGCCAAATTCTAATTGAGGCCTAAAGTAGATATTCTACCATTGATAAATTGGCCTTTATTCTTAAATCTACTACGCAAAAGCTCAAGCATAACTTCAGCTCGTACATAGTTTTGGTACTTATCTCACACCCTCTTAAAAGTATCCTAATGAGACCAGATGTTGTAGGGAGATTGGCCCAAATAACTATAGAATTGGGAGAGTATGATATTAAATACATAGCTAGAATATCCATTAAAGAGCACGACATGGCCAAGTTTATGGCTAAATTCAATGATAGGCCTGAGGTTGTCACGAAGACAGAGCAAGATGAGTGCTCAAAAAGCACAAAATTACCATGATTTTATACACATTAATTGATTAAAATTATATATATTTATATGTTTTATCATATATTTATATAAATTTGTCTTTTTCGGAATCACGGGTATTTTTATTATTTTTCAGGTATTTTTGCTTAAAAATGTAACTTAAAGACTCAAAAAGAAATATTGGAAGCAATAAATCACAAATATATTAATAAATAAATAGGGAAAGGTCAACAAATATGGAAAAATTGGACAAAATAGGTCAAAATGTCAAAAAAGAGAAAATCGTGCCGCCGCGCCAAGCCGCGCGCACAGCTTCCCACTCCCGCGTGCGCCTTGCTCCAGATCCGTGCATGCCCCAGCGCACAGCGCATGCTCCCGCATGCGCCCATGCGCGCAGCACCTGCCCTCCGCACGCGTCGCTGCCCATTTTCGCACGCAGCCGCCCCCATGACGTCATCAATGACCTCAGCAATTGCACTCCGCATTTTCACAATTTTTTAACATTTTTTTACTCACTTTTTCTCTCTATCCTCACCTATAAATATCCTCTTTCTCTTCACTTCTAAACACACCTAAAAACACATTCTCTTCTCTCTTTCTTTCTCTCTTTCTTTCTCTCTTTCTTTCTCTCTTTCTTTCTCTCTTTTCTTAGATTTTTTAGTTTTTTTTTAATTTTTCTTAGTTTTTAGCTTTTCTTAGTTAATTTCTCTTAGTTTTAGAGTTTTCCCTTTTTGGGAAGAACTAGTTATGTTTTTGTAATTTATTAGCTTTTTTATTCAATAAATGGGAGTGCAAATTCCGCTTGGAGGTTTTCCAGCAACGGGAATAACATCGAAGTTCTGTAAGGATTTTATTTTCTTTACAGTTATTTTTTATGTTTTATTCTTACATGTTATATTTAATTTGTCTGTGATTAAATTTAACTGTGCTGGCTGTTTATAAACATGATGTAATAATAACGTTGTTATGCTTGCAAAATATTAAATAAGTAAAAATCTCTAAAATGAATTGATTTTATTTTTATTCAAGATTTTATATTAAGAATGTTAGAGAGAAATATATTATTTTTCATTACAAACTTAAACCTGAAAATTAGATTTTAAGGTTTATTTATCCGATCTAATTTAGAGTAGTGCTCTTTTATTTGTTGATACAATCGCCTGGTAGTTAGAGTGAAACTCTATTTCAAAAGTTTTTATAAGAATTATTATCTAAAAATGTATTGACAACATGTTTTCAGTAGTGGTTTTAAAACTTGAAAGTTAGTACTCGAATAACTAAATTCTTAGGTTTAATTTGGACACCTTGAATAAAGTTTAAACTGTCTAACCCCACCAAAGGTGTCATTTAAAATGGTTCATTTTCAATCTCTTAGAAAAAAAGAATTAATTTAATTAAGCAAATTGGTTATCAACCCCACCCATAGGTGTTAATTGATTTGTTTAGTTAACAAAGAATATCTAACCCTACCAAAGGTGGTATTCATACAAAAAAGGGAGAATCAATAAATATCAATTCATATATTTAATAACCTAAATAATATGAGCAAACATAATTAACTTAGTTATTATATCCATAAATACTCTGTCATTATAAATGATAAAATTTGCATAAATGTTTATTAAATCTATATTTATTTTTATGTCAGTAGATTAAAAACACAAAACCCCAAAATATCGTGACAGGATGTTTAGGATTTAATTTCGTTTTTAAAAGTTTGAATAATAAATTAAAAACCACATACATTCCTTCCTCAAATCGACCTTGAGAGTATATTTATCATTTTCTTTGAAATGATTTGTGCACTTGTGAGAGTTTTATAAATATTAAAACCAAAGTATTGGCAAGAATCGGTGATGTCGGGTTTCGCTCATCAAGTTGTTGGCGCCGTTACTGGAGAAAGAATAGCGTTTTTAAATTATTTATCAAAATCTAAAAAACATTTTTGTGCTGTAAATAATTTTGATATTTTTTTGTTTTAGTAAAAAAATAATAATAATCAAATTTCAAATTTCAAAAGAAATAATAAAAAAATAAAAAAAAAAATAATTTTTTTTTTTTTTAATAATAATAATAATAACTATAACGTGAATAGTAAAATAATTTAGAAATTTGAAATTTGAAGTAAAACAAAAATTTTTTTACTGTTCATGAATAGTAAAAAAATAAAATTAAAAAATTAAAAATTTTAAGATAAAAAAATAAATAAATAATATAGTGTTAATAGTAAAATAAAATTACCGTTCATTAATAGTAAAAAAAAATTAAAAATTTTTAAGATAAAAAAAATTAAAAAAGAAAGAAATAATATAGCATGAATAGTAAAAAAAAATTAAGATAAAAAATAAATAATATAGCGTGAATAGTATAATAAAATTACCGTTCATGAATAGTGAAAAAATAAAAATAAAATAAAAAAACTTAAATAAATTTTAAAATAAAAATAAATAAATAAATAAATAAAAGAAAACTTAATTTTTAATTTTGATTTAATTTTAATTTTTTATTTAAAATCTTAATTTTATTTATTTTTAAATAAAAATAATAATAAAAAAATGAATAAAAAAATATATATAAAAAAAATTTCAATTTTTATTTTTATTTTATTTGCTTTTACCTTTCTCAATTTTGTTTGATTTTAATTTATTTTACCTTTTTCAATTTTAATTTATTTTTATTAATTTTTATTTAATTTTTTTCTTTCTTTCTTTTCTTTAACTATTTTTCTCTCTTTCTTAATTTTCATTTAACTTAATTAACTTAGATTTTTACTAACTTAATTAACTTATCTTTTTAATTAACTTAGATTTTTAATTAACTTAATTAACTTAACTTAATTAACTTAGATTTTCATTAACTTAATTAACTTAGATTTTTACTTCACTTAACTTAATTAACTTAGATTTTTACTTCACTTGACTTAATTAACTTAGATTTTCATTAACTTAATTAACTTAGATTTTTACTTAACTAAACTTAATTAACTTAATTTTAATAGCATGAAAAGTACAGATTTAAGGGAGTTCTGTCTAGAAGACTAGTTTTTGGAAGCCTTTGTGCCACTAGTCTTTCCTAGGAACGTCATTCTGTCTAGTAGGATGGTTTTTAAGGAGTCTTTGCCCCACCATTCTTTCCTGGGAGCACTCTTGGTTAATACTGATTATGTTATTTTATCTTTAAAAAAAACAAAAAAAAAAACAAAAAAAATTGCTTTGTTTGATCTAGGCACAATTGTGTTTTGATGCCTTAATTATTTGATTTGCACCTAGATGTGGGTTATCTAAAAAGTATGCCCCTAGTTTTTGGTACAGAAAAATTTGAAAATCAATAGGGCATGTTTGAAACAGTATAGGTAGACAAACTTGTCTTACTTGTAGGTTTGATTGACTCAATGATGAGGGGACATTGAGTTTACTTAAAATGCAATCTCCAAGTTACGTCTTGCTAAGACGTTAAACTAAGCGCTTGATGGGAGACAACCCATCATTTTAGGTAATTTTATGTTATGTTATTTAATTGTATTGTTTATTTTAGTTTAATTATATGTGAATAAATTTTTAAATTGTTAAAACTAAAAATATTTGTTGAGATGTTAGAAGTTCACAACGATCTGTCTGTATACACTTTAATGATGAATATGATGGATGCACCTGCATTTCTCCATTACTACTTACACATTCTCAAGAAATAGGTAATCTTTCTTCTCTTTTCTCTTTATCTTTAATTTACAGTTGTTACATTGAGGACAATGTAAGTTCTAGGTTGGAGATGGTGAAAAGTTACCATGCTTAATTAGAAAAAAAAGATTTAACAATTTAAAAATTAAAAAAAATTAATTAATTTTTTTTCTTTTTTTTTGTTCACGTTTTCATTTTTTGTGTTTAGTTTTATTTTTGTTTTGTGTGATTTAGTAATTTTTGAAATAAAAAAAAATTATTAAAAAAAAATTCCCACAAAAATTTATCATTTCTTTAAATCAAATTTAAGTAAATAGTTAAGTCTTTTGTACTATTAGATTAATTTTTGAAAACATATCATGAAATATTTTGTAATTATTTTTGATAATTAGTTAGTTTTTGTCATAAATAGTATTTCTTGATAAAATGTGGAAATTATATTAAACCTAAAATCGGTGTTTATGAATTTTTTTTAGTGGAGACTACCCTTGTGAGATATAATTTGAGCCTAATTTCTTTTATTCATAGTGAAATATATATTTTTCCTACTCTAAACACATTTCTTATTTATTCAAATTTTTAGATGATCTCTATAGGTATTAGTATTGAATGTATAAATTTTTTCTCATCTTAATAGAGTATCATATATTTTTTATTATTATTTTTGCTTAGATTAAATGATTTGAGTAGAAATTGATAGTATATGCTTATATCTCATTCATGCATGACTGCTACAAAAAAGACATATCTGGGGTACCTAAACCAAGATCAAACAGAAAATCCACAAAATTAACCACTCACCAAAATCCTAAAAAATGTACAATCTGTACATGGGTTGACTCTCTAAAAAATACATATATTGAAAAATATCTACAGAAAAAAAATAGAGAGGTAAAAAAATATATAGTATCATCTACATACTATGACCCACGTTGCATACAAAGTTGTGAGTACATGCTAATTACAAAAGAAAGATATAGGAAGTAATTCCCTAAAAAGTCATTGCAATTTCTTCATTTGTAAAAAGCATATATCTTGAAATTCTTTCTTAATGAGTTTGATTTATGCATGAAAATAATTTGTATATATGATATCTTTATAATTTATACATTCGATTCTTTTCATGAGATCAATGTTAAAATAACACTTTGAGCCTTTATTCTTAATACATATGTGAACCTATTAGTTCATCTCTATACATCAACTCTTTTGCATATAAATTAGTATGAGTGTTTGAACCAATAGGATTCAGTGTTTTGAGAGTATTGACTTGTGAGGAATAGAGTCGAAGCGAATTCGGATTCATCATACTGAAATTGGGTGAAATTAAATTGATACATTTTTGACATGAAATATGAAAATGATTTTCGACTAATTATTATAATAAATCATGATTGTTTAAAGAGATTAAAATAACTCATGCTTGAGATTTTAATTATGATCTTAAAGGAGATTAAAAGGTATGAGACATTTTTGTGATATGTTGTTTTCTTTTATTCTTAAATTAAATTTTGATTTTGTTGTAATTTTAGTTTTTGATTTTATTGTTTTTATTGTTTCTTTTAATTTTTACATTTAATTCAATGTTTGTGGGTATCATTACTAAAAACCCTCACGAGACTCAAACTCGTCCACTAGGGCAACCTAGGGGTTTAAAGGCTTGTTGCATAGGCTAAATGCAACCGTTTCAATCCACGAAAGTGATTTAGGATAGTTTAATTTTTAGTTTTTATCGCTTCTCTTGCTAAGGGACTAGCAAGATTGTGGCTAAATTCAATGATAGGCCCGAGGTCGTCACGAAGACAGAGCAAGATGAGGTATGTGGGATAGACCAAAGGGAATCCCTAACCTAGCAGGTATTTATGGATGGATCACACAACTTCAATGGTGTAGGACTAGGGGTGGTCATAGTTGACCACGACAACAACTGCTTTGAATATGCAGTCAAACTTGATTTTCAAGCAACTAATAATTTCACAAAATATGTGGTACTATATTTGGTGTCATGACTACAAAAAAGCTAGGGGCAAATAGAATCACCTTACATAGTAATTTTAAGCTAGTGATCAATCAATTTTTGGGGACGTTTGAAGTAAAAGATGGAAAAATGATGGGGTACTTGGAAAGATTAAAGCAAGAATGCTCAAAATTCTCTATGTTTGAGATTAAATAAATAGCTCGAAATTAGAATGGTCATGCCGATGCCTTGGCAACGTTGGCATCAGTATAGGAGACCAAGCAAAACAGAGTAGTGTTAGTAATGGTTATGGAAGAATAATCTTTGGAGGAGGCCGAAAGAAAGGTCCGGTGTATGGATGCTCCCTCTATCATATGGTTCACCCTAATCTATAATTTCTTAGAGAATAAGAACCTACTAGAAAATTGCAAAGCCACGAAAGAAATCTAGGCCAAGGCAAGTCAATACATGATTGAAGCAAGGAAACTATACCAAAAAAAAAACCCACTTGATCCTAGCCTTTTATGTATAGCCAATGAGGGATTTAAAAGGTTGATCTTTAAAGCACACAAAGAAGATTATAGTTTGCATTTTAGAGGTTCACAATGGATTATGAGACAAGGTTATTATTAGTCCATCATACTAGCATACTACACCAAATACACTCATAAATGAGATAAATGCCAAAGGTTTACCCGACTGTCGCACACGCCTTCGAATACCATAGTGAAGGTGGTGAGTACTTGGCTCTTCTACAAGCGAGGACTTGATATAGTAAGTCCCATGCCCTTAGGTATAAGCTAAAAGAATTTTCTCCTTGTGGCCACTAATTATTTTTCAAAATGGATAGAAGCAGAGCCCTTAGGAAGAATACGAGAGGAAGAAATTATTCGATTCATTAAAGCATTTGCCCTCAATTACAATATTAAGATATGTCATTCAACGTCATACTCTCCCCAAGCTAATGGTCAATCAAAGTCTTCCAACAAGATAATTATCAACCTATTAAAAAAGATGTTAGAAAGCACAAAGGTAAGATGGGTAGAGAAGATACCCGTACGAAATTGGCTATCAGGACAAGCCCTGATAAAGCACTAACGAGACCCCATTTTCCCTGGTCTACGAAACCAAGGCGGTTATACCAACTGAGGTCCTAATTCCCACTTCCAGATTAGTTCTAATATAGGAACGAAATGATGTGAAAAGAGCAACTGAATTGACCCTAGTAGAGGAGGAAAGGGATGAAGCTTTAAGGAGGATAGCCGAGAAAAAAAGGAAGGTATGAGATTACTACAACAAAATTGTGCACTTTAAAACATTTCCCAGATATGATTGGGTTCTCAGAAGGGTCTTCCCCAATAAAAAGGAATGGATGGCTAGTAAAATGGGTGTCAATTGGGAGGGACCTTATCAAATAATTGATATGACACCAAGAGGGGCATTTGTATTGAAAAACATTAAAGGCATTGAGGAGGGAACAAGTTGTAATTCCATACACTTGAAGATATACCACTTTTAAATGTGTACTAATTTTCCATTTTTTGTAACATCAACACATATCTATCTATGAAATAAACCCTCTAAATAGATGGTCCCTTCCTAGAGTTCTGCCGTGGTTTTAAGCCACGAGCTGATCACCTCGGTTAAGAACCAAATAGAGTGCCCAAGAACTTGCATAAGGTCACGATTTTTCTATCTCGATTAGGAACCAAGTTAATGCTCTGACATTGAAAGGAGATCAATACCTTGGTCAAGAACCAGGGAAGCCTTTCTCTCCCACTGATTTAATCCATGGGCATATCACCTCGGTTAAGAAGCAAGTAGAGTGCCCAGGTACTTACATAAGGTCATGAGTTGTCCACCTTGGTTAGGAAGTAGGTCGGTGCTCTGACATGGAAATAATATGAGCACCTTGGC
The DNA here is from genome assembly GCA_037013495.1 of Hippophae tibetana. NCBI lineage: Eukaryota > Viridiplantae > Streptophyta > Magnoliopsida > Rosales > Elaeagnaceae > Hippophae > Hippophae tibetana. The sequence continues at coordinate 21,858,834 of CM072804.1, forward strand.
TAGGAATCATACAAGGCTTTCTCTCTCACCAATTTAAGCTAATGGTTGATCACCTCGGTTAAGAACTAGGTAGAGTGCCTTGGTACTTATAAGAGGACACAAGTTGTTTACCTCGGTTATAAACTAGGTCGACGCTCTAATATTGAAGGGAGATGAGAACCTTGGTCATAAACCATGTAAGGCTCTATCTCTCACCGATTTAAGCCACAGGTTGATCACTTCGGTTAAGAACTAGGTAAAGTGCTCTCGAACTTACAAGAGGACATAAGTTGTCCACCTCAATTAGGAATTAGGTTGGTGCTTTGATATTGAAGAGAGATGAGAACCTTGTTCAAGAACCATGTAAGGATTTCTCTCCCACCGATTTAAGCCATAGGTTGATCACTTAGGTTAAGAACAAGGTAGAACACCCTGGCACTTACAAGAGGACACGATTTTTCCACCTCGGTTAAGAACCAAGTCGGTGCTATAACATTGAAAGGGAATGTGAATCTCGATTAGGAACTAGGTAAGACTCTCTCCCCTACCAATTTATGCCATGAGACTGATTACTTCGATTAAGAGCCAAGTAGAGTACCCAAATAAGAGCAAAGGTTGAGCAGACCATTTCGGTGAGTTACTAGGTCATGTCAAATCAAAAATATATATATATACACACATAATGTCAACACATCACAAGTACAGCCATTGAGAATGCTTTCATTGTTTAAAATTTCAAATCTTTTGATATTTATTAATACAAAGCTCAACCTTCTCAGAAGGTTAAAATCTCTTTAAATGTTTCGACACGTGACCAGTGTCTAAATAATCAGTTTCTTCCCCTAAAGGCATTAGCTTAACCTAAATCTGATCATAAGTAGTCCTAACTCCAACTCTTCAGTAACCTTCATCACCTTAAGGAAGACCTTTTTACATCGCTTCATATAGAAGCTCGCCCAATAAGATTATTTATCTACAAGTGTGGCCATACTAACCAACGTCCTCCCCTCTCGATATTGAGTTTGGATTAAATACTCCTTACAAGAAGCGAGCTCACACTTGTTCTCTTTTACATTACAATCAAGTTTAACCATCTCGGCTTTGAGCGCCCTAACCTGGTCTTTAAGTCTACTATTTTCAACATGTAAAGCTTGAACTGAGCATCTATCGATTCGATCAAATTCCATAAATATATGACCAAAAAGGTTGGAAGAATGGGAAAGAATCCCTAAATTTATGGATTAGACAAGTGTTTTATACCCCTTTTTATAGGAGATGAATGTTGATAAAAAAAAGGGAAATGACCCAAGTTTCCAAAAAACAAGTGGGTAGGTCAACATCATAAATACATAATAAAAGAGGAAAACTAATTAGATCAAGTCCTTAAAATTTCAATGAGTCCCTACCCCCGCGTTCTTAGGACCATCCTCGCCTTTAGAGGATCTTGAGCCTTCTCTTTCTTCCTTCTCTACAAAAAGAGCTTGCATACATGAAGGATGCAAGGAGTGACCGGGATATACAAAGTGTAATAATAATACTTGCCCAAATCCTTCTGCTTGGCCTTTATCTTGAATGTTTCCATGGCCAGCTTGTACGCCTTATTTATGTTTGAATCGAGCTTCTAAGCCATGGAATCCACATCGTTCTTCGCCTTACGATGGACCTCCTCAATAGAAGCCTCGACTCTTCTCTAGGCTTCCCTGGTCTCCTTATTAGCTCTCTTTTGAGGCTTCTCAAGCTCAGTAATGCATTGGGTATACTCATTCATCTAGAAGGTAGGCCTTTCAAATTCTCCTTCTTATCAATTGTCTCGCCTTCCTACTTAGTTGCTCTCGTCAACAGTGTAGTGCATCTTGAAAGCGTAGATGTATGGCTCTACTTCTTCATCACCAGCTCAACTTTCAAAAAACTCATATTGTGAGCCTTGTCAAAGTCATAGAACATCACCAACTGAAACAAAAAAAAAGATTATGAGGTTGATGAAACAAGACCGATGTGCAATGTCGATCTTGCAAAATACTTTTGTTTTATAATTTGTAAAACTCTCGTAAGTGCACGAATCATTTTATAACAAATGATAAGTATAGTCCCAAGTTCGATCTAAGGAAGGAATATATGTGCTTTTAAATTTATTATTCAAACTTTTAAAAATGAAATTAAATCATACACATCTTGTCACGATATTTTGGTTTTTGTGTTCTAATCTAATGACATAATAAAAATAAACATAGATATGATTCAATAAATAATAATGTAATTTTTTATCATTCATAATAGTGAAATATTTATGAATATAATAATTATGTTTGCTCGTATTGTTTAGGTTATTAAGGATATAAATTGATATTTATTTATTCTCTTTATAATTTATATGAATATCACTTTTGGTTGGGTTAGATATTTTTTATTAACTAAACAAATCAATTAACACCTATGAGTGATGTTGATAATTAATTTGTTTATTATATTAATTTCTTTTTTTTCTTCTAAAAGATTGAAAATGAACCATTTCAATGCCACATTTGGTAGGGTTGGATATTTTAAACTTTATTCAAGGTGTCCAAATTAAACCTAATAATTTAATTATTCGTGTACTAACTTCCAAGTTTTAAAACCATGACTGAAAATATGTTGTTAATATATTTTCGTATAATAGTTCTTATAAAAACTTTTGAAATAGAGTCTCACTCTAACTACCGAGCAATTGTACCAACAAATAAAATAGCACTACTCTAAATTAGATCGGATAATTAAACCTCAAAATCTAATTTTCAAATTTAAGTTTGTAATAAATATAATATATTTCTCTCTAATATTCTTAATATAAAATAATAAATAAAAACAAAATCAATTTATTTTATAAATGTGTTTTATCTATTTAATATTTTGCAAACATAACAACATTATTATTATATCATATTTACAAACAATCAACCATGTTAAATTTAATTAGAGACAAATTAAATATAACATATAAGAATAAAACATAAAAAATTCATTTTAAAATTATATCTCAAAAGAATCCTTATAGAATTTTGACGCTAATTCTATTGCTAAAAAACCTTCAAACGAATTTGCATTTTCATTTATTAAATTGAAAACTAAAAATCTATAAAAGCATAGCTAGTTCTTCTAAAAAAACTTTAAAAATAAAAACTAAGAAAACTTTCTAGAAAGAAAAAATTAAAGAGAGAAAGAGCTCAAAAAATTATGTGTTTTACAATAAGGGAAGATTGTCCATTTATATGAGAGGAAAAGCCAAAAAAAGGTGAAAAAATATTTCAAAATTTGAATTTAGACGTATTTAGAAAGGCTAACACACGTGTGGGGCGCAAATATTACAATAGATGGGTGTTTGGCATGCGTGGGACACGGCACAGGCATGTGCTAGCACGTGCGAAAATCGGTCCAGTGTGGGCCAACTAAGTATGAGCATGTGCTGGGCATGTGTCGGGTGTGCGCTGGCATTTTTTAGGCGTGCGTACACTGGTGAACGTGTGATGTATTGCCTCCTGTATTTTTCTTCCAATCTTTAAGTTATTTTTGAATGAAAATACCTAAAAAATAATAAAAATACATGTTATTCCGAAAAGACAAATTTATATAAAAATATGATAAAATCATACAAATATAAATCTATTTAATCAATTAAAGTACATTAAATCATGGTAATTCTAATGATTGTTAAGCACTCATTAGATGTCAAATAAATAAGTCTCGAGCTCACACTTTATATACACTAATTATCAATAAAAACAAAACGCGAGATAGCCCACCTGACACATTTGGCGATGGATGACCTCACCAGAATCTGCACCCTCACAAATAGCCTCAAGCTGCTTCTCGTATAAGTCAACATAAATGTGGCCTAGACAATGATCAAGGTTCTTTGGTTCTATGCCTCGATTTAAAACTATCGCATCTGCATCAACTGTGAAATCATGAAGAACGACATTCCTCTTCCTTGAATCCCTTAAAGGATCACCAGATTCCTTACAACCCAAGCAAGGAGTTTGAGTCATATGCTGCTCTTGCAATGGTGATAACGGTGGGTGAATATTTAGGGGCCTGGGGCTAAGGATAAGCTCATCGACCACCACTTTCTTCTTCTTCTTCTTTAACAAAGCGTGGCGAATTTCATGAGAGGATTTACCCCTTTTCTTACTTATAGAAGAACCCCTTCAAGAGCAGGAGGTGTACCATTTGGAAAGCTTACCCCTACAAATGCGACCTTGCCCTTCATATGGGCAAAGAGTTGGGCAGTGGTAAAATCCATGGGATCTTCCAAATGAGAGTGAGAGGAAGTCACGTTAATCATGTCACGTTCAACGAAAAAAAAGGGAGGCAAGTCTTAGGACTAGTTCACCATCATCATCCACTACCTTAAATCGACCCTCAAAGTTTGTAGGAGGAGTTATTGATGAGCGAAAACCGGCATCGCCAATTCTTGCCAATACTTTGGTTTTAATATTAATAAAACTCTCGCAAGTGCATGAATCATTTCGAAGAAAATGATAAGTATACTCCCAAGGTCGATCTAAGGAAGGAATGTATGTGGTTTTTAATTTATTATTCAAACTTTTAAAAACGAAATTAAATCCTAAACATCCTGTCACGATAGTTTGGTTTTTGTGTTCCTAATCTAATAACATAAAATAAACATATATACAGATTAATTAAATATAATCTAATAACATAAAAATAAACATAGATACAAATTCAATAAATAATTATCTAAAAATAAACATATATACAGATTCAATAAATATTCATGCAAATTTTTATCATTTATATTAGCGGAGTTTTTATGGATATAATAATTAAAATAATTATGCTTGCTCATATTATCTAGGTTATTAAAGATATAAATTGATATTTTATTGATTCTCTCTTTTTTATATAAATACCACCTTTGGTGGGGTTAGATATTCTTTGTTAACTAAACAAATCAATTAACACCTATGGGTGGGGTTGATAACTAATATGCTTAATTAAATTAATTCCTTTTTCTAAGAGATTGAAAATGAACCATTTAAATGCCACCTTTGGTGGGGTTAGACAATTTAAACTTTATTCAAGGTGTCCAAATTAAACTTAAGAATTTAATTATCCGAGTACTAACTTTCAAGTTTTAAAACCACTATTGAAAACATGTTGTCAATACATTTTCACATAATAATTCTTATAAAAACTTTTGAAATAGAGTTTCACTCTAACTACCGGGCGATTGTACCAACAAATAAAAGAGCACTACTCTAAATTAGACCGGATAACTAAACCTTAAAATCTAATTTTCAGGTTTAAGTTTGTAATGAAAAATAATATATTTCTCTCTAACATTCTTAATATAAAATCTTGAATAAAAACAAAATCAATTCATTTTAAAGATTTTTACCTATTTAATATTTCGCAAGCATAACAACGTCGTTATTACATCATTTTTACTAAACAGCCAGCATAGTTAAATTTAACCACAGACAAATTAAATATAACATGTAAGAATAAAGCATAAAAATAACTGTAAAGAAAATAAAATCCTTACAGAACTTCGACGCTATTCCCGTAGCTAGAAAACCTCCAAGCGGAATTTGCACTCCCATTTATTGAATCAAAAATCTAAATTATTACAAAAACATTACAAGTTCCTCTCAAAAAGAGAAGAACTCTAAACCTAAGAGAATTGAACTAAAAACTAAGAGAAAAACTAAGAAAAGCTTAGAAACTAAGAAAGAAACTTAAGAAAACTCAAAAACTAAGAAATGAGAGAAAGAAAGAAGAGAGAAGTGTGTTTTGAAGGTGTGATTTGAAGTGAAGGGAAGAGGAGTATTTATAGGTGAGGATGGAGAGAAAAAATGAGTAAAAAAATGTTAAAAAATGTAAAAACGCGTATTGGAATTGCTGATGTCATTAATGACGTCAGCATGACGTCACAGGGGCGGCTGCACGTGAAAAATGGGGCGAAAACGCGTTGGGCGCGCGGAGGGGCTGCTGCTGGGCGCTGCGCGCGCGGCTGGGCGGCGGGGCGCGCGCGATTTCAATCTTTTTGACATTTTTGACCTTTTTGACCCATTTTGTCCAATTTTTCCATGTTTGTTGACCTTTTTCCACTTATTTATTGATATATTTGTGATGTATTGCTTCAAGTATTCCTCTTTGAGTCTTTAAATTGCGTTTTTAAGCCAAAATTCCTGAAAAACAATAAAAATACCCGTGATTCCGAAAAAGACAAATTTATATAAATATATGAGAAAACATATAAATATATATTTTTTTAATCAATTAATGTACATAAAATCATGGTTATTTTAGTGCTTTTTGAGCACTCATCACAACCCCCAACCAGCTTCTTGCTAGTCCCTTAGCAAGAGAAGCGATAAAAGCTAAAAATTAAACTATCCTAAATCACTTTCGTGGATTGAAACGGTTGCATTTAGCCTATGCAACAAGCCTTTAAACCCCTAGGTTGCCCTAGTGGACGAGTTTGAGTCTCGTGAGGGTTTTCAGTAATGATACCCACAAACATTGAACTAATTGTAAAAATCAAAAGAAACTATAAAAACAATCAAATCAAAAACTACAATTACAACACAATCAAAAATTAATTTAAGAATAAAAGAAAACAACATATCACATTTCATTTCATATAATTTAATCTCTTTAAACAATCATGATTTTATTATAATAATTAGTCGAAAATCATTTTCATATTTCATTTCAAAAATGTGTCAATTTAATTTCACCCAATTTCAGTATGATGAATCCGAATTCGCTTCGACTCTATTCCTCACAAGTCAATACTCTCAAAACACTGAATCCTATTGGTTCAAACACTCATACTAATTTATATGCAAAAGAGTTGATGTATAGAAATGAACTAATATGTCCGCATATGTATAAAGAATAAAGGCTCAAAGTGTTATTTTAACATTGATCTCATGAAAGGAATCGAATGTATAAATTATAAAGATATCATATATAAAAATTATTTTCATGCATAAATTAAACTCATTAAGAAAGAATTTCAAGATATATGCTTTTTACAAATGAAAAATTGCAATGACTTTTTAGGGAATTACTTCTTATATCTTTCTTTTGTATTTAGCCTTTACTCACAACTTTGTTGGCAATGTGGGTCATAGTATGTAGATGATACTATTTTTTTATCTCTCTATACATTTTTTTTAATATATGTATTTTTTAGAGAGTCAACCCATATACAGATTGTACATTTTTTGGATTTTGGTGAGTGGTTAATTTTGTGGCTTTTCTGTTTGATCTTGGTTTAGGTAACCCCAGATATGTCTTTTTTTTTTTAGCAGTCATGCATGAATCAGATATAAGCATATACTATCAATTTCTACTCAAATCGTTTGATCTAAACAAAAATAATAATCAAAAATATATGATACTCTATTAAGATGAGAAAAAAATTCATACATTCAATGCTAATACCTATAGAGATCATCTAAACTTTTGAATAAATAAGAAATGTGTTTGGAGTAGAAAAAATATATATTTCACTCTGAATAAAAGAAATTAGGTTCAAATTATATCTCACAAGGGTAGTCTCCACTAAAAAAAATTCATAAACACCGATTTTGGGTTTAATATAATTTCCACATTTTATCAAGAAATACTAGTTATGACAAAAACTAACTAATTATCAAAAATAATTACAAAATATTTGATGATATGTTTTCAAAAATTATTCTAACAGTACCAAAGACTTAACTATTTACTTAAATTTGATTTAAAGAAATGATAAATTTTTGTGAGAATTTTTTTTTATTATGCATGGTAACTTTTCACCACCCCCAACCTAGAACTTACATTGTCCTCAATGTAACAACTGTAAATTAAAGATAAAGAGAAAAGAGGGGAAAGATTACCTATTTCTTGAGAATGTGTAAGTAGTAATGAAGAAATGCAGGTGCATCCATCATATTCATCATTAAAGTGTATATAGACAGATTGCTGTGAACTTCTAACATCTCAACAAATATTTTAGTTTTAACAATTTTAAAAATTATTCACATATAAGTAAACTAAAATAAACAATAAAATTAAGTAAATAAAAGAAATAACAAAAAATTACCTAACATGATGGGTTGCCTCCCATCTAGCACTTAGTTTAACGTCTTAGCAAGACGTATCTTTTTGGTGCTAAGGATTACTCAGTCAAATGCAATCTATTTCAGTAATGTTGTTTGGTTCTTCTAAATAAGGCTTGACACGATGGCCATTAACTTTGAACGTTTTTTGTGTCTTGGAGTCCAATAGTTCTACCACTCCATGTTCAAATACCTGAACTATTGTGAATGGTCCATCCCATCTTGATCTCAGCTTTCCTGGAAACAATCTCAAACGAGAGTTAAATAAAAGAACTTTCATTCCAGGGTGAAAAGTCTTAGGAACTAGCCTCTTATCATGATAGCGCTTAGTACGCTCTTTGTATAATTTGGCATTCTCATAAGCTTCATTCCTAATTTCTTCCAACTCATGAAGCTGGAGTAATCGTTTTTCACCTGCTTTATCTAAATCCATGTTTAGCTCTTTAATTACCCAGTAAGCCTTGTGTTCAAGTTCAACTGGAAGGTGGCACGCTTTCCCAAAGATTAACCGGTAAGGGCTCATCCCAATAGGTGTTTTGTAAGCGGTGCGGTATGCCCATAAGGCATCATTTAACTTAAATGCCCAATCCTTCCTTGAAGGACGCACAGTGCGTTCCAGTATTCCCTTAATTTGCCTATTACTTACTTCCACTAAACCGGAAGTTTGAGGATGATATGGAGTAGCTACCTTATGTGTGATGTTGTACTTGTTTAGTACTCCATCAAAGAGTTTGTTACAAAAATGGCTACCTCCATCACTTATTATAGCTCTAGGCGTTCCGAACCTACTGAATATGAAATCTTTCAAGAATTTCACAACAACATTAGCATCATTGGTTTTGGTGGGGATAGCTTCTACCCACTTGGACACATAATCCACAGCAACCAAAATGTATTGAAAACCATTAGATGGGGGAAAAGGACCCATAAAGTCAATCCCCCATACATCAAAGAGTTCAACAACTAAATTAGATGTCAAAGGCATTTCATCTCTTTTGCTTATGTTTCCTGTTCTTTGACATCTATCACATTGTGCACAAAACATATGAGCATCTTTAAAAAGAGTGGGCCAAAAGAATCCAGACTGTAATATCTTACGGGCTGTCTTTTCACCTCCAAAATGACCCCCACAATGAAGTTCATGACAAAAAGTCAGAATGCTCTTATGTTCTTCTTCAGGTACACATCTCCGGATGACTTGATCTTGACCAATCTTGTATAAATAAGGGTCATCCCAGAAATAGTCCTTAATAGTTTTAAAAAACCTTTTCTTGTCCTGATATGAAGTGTTAGGTCGCAAAACACCAGTGGCAAGATAGTTTACAATATCAGCATACCATGGGTTCGGACCTATGAAAAATAACTGTTCATCAGGAAAGGTTTCAACTATATCGTCATTACTCTCATCTTTAAGAGAATTGAAGTCAGAAATCAACCTAGACAAATGGTCAGCTACTAAGTTTTCACTGCCTTTCTTATCCTTGATTTCTAGGTCAAATTCTTGTAAAAGTAAGACCCACCTGATTAATCTTGGCTTGGCATTTGGTTTACTTAATAGGTATCTTAAAGCAGCATGATCAGAATGCACAATCACTTTAGATCCTACTAAATAAGACCAAAATTTGTCTAAAGAGAATACTATAGCCAAGAATTCCTTTTCAGTGGTGGTGTAATTCATCTGGGCATCATTGAGTGTTTTGCTAGCATAGTAGATGACATGTAAACGCTTATCCACTCTTTGTCCCAGGACTGCTCCTATTGCATAATCAGAAGCGTCACACATTATTTCAAAAGGTAAAGACCAATTTGGTGCCATAATAACAGGGGTAGATGTGAGTTTATCTTTCAAGGTATTAAAGGAAGTAAGGCAATCATTGTTGAAATCAAAATCAGCATCTTTGGATAGCAAGTTACATAAGGGACGACTTATTTTAGAGAAATCTTTAATAAATCGTCTGTAAAATCCTGCATGTCCCAAGAAGCTTCTTATCCCCTTCACAGATGTAGGGGGAGGTAGTTTGGATATCAATTCAACTTTTGCCTTATCAACTTCAATACCCTTGTTTGAAATTATATGTCCTAAAACTATCCCTTGTTGAACCATAAAATGACTTTTCTCCCAACTAAGGGTTAGATTGCATTCAATGCATCTTTCTAAAACCAAAGTCAATTTATGTAAGCAATCATCAAATGAGTTCCCAAAGACAGAGAAATCGTCCATGAAAATCTCAATGAATTTTTCCACCATGTCCGAGAAAATGGATATCATGCATCTCTGGAACGTGGCAGGGGCATTGCATAACCCAAATGGCATTCTGCGAAAAGAAAATGTCCCAAAAGGACATGTAAATGTGGTCTTTTCCTGATCTTCTGGTGCTATGGGTACTTGATAATATCCAGACAGTCCATCCAAAAAACAGTAAAATTCGTGCCCAGCTAATCTTTCCAACATTTGATCAATGAATGGAAGAGGAAAGTGATCCTTTTTCGTATATAAATTTAGTTTCCTAAAATCTATACACATTCTCCATCCAGTGATTATTCTAGTGGGCACTAATTCACTTTTGTCATTCTTAACAACTGTTATCCCAGATTTCTTTGGTACCACATGCACTGGACTAACCCACTTACTATCTGCAATAGGATAGATAATCCCTTCTTCTAATAATTTAAGAATTTCCTTTTTAACTACCTCTTGCATGTTTGGGTTTAGTCTTCTTTGGGCCTCTCGTACAGGTTTAGCACCATCCTCCAAGTTGATCTTGTGCATACACATTGTTGGACTAATGCCTCTTATATCCCCTATACTCCAACCTATAGATTTCTTAAACTGTTTAAGCACTTTGATGAGTTCCTTTTCTTGTGGTTTGGTCAAGGTTGAAGAAATTATCACTGGATAAGTTTCTCCCTCTCCCAAAAACACATATTTTAAGTGCTCAGGTAAGTCTTTGAGTTCAAGTTCAGGTGGATTGGCCTCTTTAATAGATGAAGAACTGGGTAGATTTAAAAGTGTACTAGATTTTGTCATCACTTCATTATTGTCTAGTTGTTCAAGGTACCCCTTAATTTCTTCATCTAAATCTTCTTCAACCTTTTCAAGTGTAAGAACGGTTTCAAGCTTGTCTTCTATTCTGGTTTGGAAAAAGGTTTTTTGGACAAGATTATCCAAAGGATCAACATCGAACATTTCATCGATGGCAGAAATAGAAGGGAAAGGTGAAGAATCAAAAACTTTAAAATGAACAGTCTCTCTTAAGACTGTCATTGTCAAATTTCCATCTTGGACATCAATAATAGTTTTAGTAGTTGCCATAAATGGTCTACCAAGCAATATTGTGTGCTCTCTGTCCAATGCTGGATTTTCTTGCATATCCAGAACCACAAAGTCAACAGGTATTATCAATTTGTCTACCTGTACCAAAACATCCTCAATTATTCCCTCTGGATATTTAAGAGATCTATCTGCAAGTTGAAGGGACATAGTTGTGGGTTTTAAATCCCCTAGATTGAGTTGTAAGAATATAGAGTAGGGCATCAAATTTATACTAGCACCTAAATCAAGCATTGCTTTAGCAACCTTCCTATCCCCCATAGTTATGTTTATAATAAAACTTCCAGGGTCTTTCAACTTAGGGGTAGTTTGTGCTGAAGTACAGTGCTAGAAATTTCTGATACTACTACTCGTTCATTCAGTTCATACCTCCTTTTCTTAGTGTTCAACTCTTTGAAAAACTTGGCATATGAGGGCACATTCATGATCACTTCTAATAATGGTAAATTGATATTTACTTTAGAGAGCATATTAAAAAGATCATTGAATTGCTTATCTTGTTTGGATTCTTTTAACCGGTGGGGAAAAGGTACTTGTATCTGGTGTGGTTCTGTTGTCTTTTGAATTTTGAGGGTGTCAGATGACCCCCCAATGAGTTTTTCAGAAGGCTTGTTAAGTTTAACACTTGTTTCTCCTTTTTGCGAGATTAGAATATCGCCTTCTTTGTTACCTGAACTACAAGGTAGATTGTTAGAGATTTCAGGTAAACTGGTATTGACTACCTTACCACTTCGAAGGGTTCTAACATCCTTTGCTTGTTCTGGTTGACTGGGCAACTTTCCTGGTTCTTTCTTTTGCATTTGTTCAGCCAGTTGCCCAACTTTAGATTCAATCCTTTTAACCGAAGCCTCCATGGTGTTCAACCTTTGATTTGTCATTAATTGGTTGTAACGACTAACTTGAATAAAAGCATTCAAGCTATCTTCTAAGGTTGGCTTAAAAGATTGGCTTGGTGGGTAAGGGTGGTTGTTATTCGACCTTAGTGTTGGATATTGGGTGTAGGCTGGGTGATTATAGGTGTTTGGATGATACCTTTGAAAAGATTGGACTTCCTCTATTGCATCGACACTAGAATCACAAGTATTTGAACAATTATGAGTACCATGCCCAATTGAACAACACACTTCACATACCTCTTGATTTGAAATTTGGTGGGAAGTGAGGAATTTCACTTGTTTAGTCAATTCAGCAAGTTGCAAGGTTATCTCATTATCAGAGCCGATTTCATTGACCTTTGCTTTCCTTCTACCACCTCTTTGTTGGGAATTAGAACCCAATAGCTCATAGAGATTATAGGTTTCCTCTGCGGTCTTTTCTCCTACAGCACCTCCAGCAGCATTATCAACCATGTATTGACTCTGTAGTGTCAATCCATCATAAAAGAATTGGTTTTGTAGCTGTAATGGAAAGCTATGATTTTGACATTGAATGAAAAGGAGTTTGAATCGTTCCCAAGCTTCATGAAAGGGCTCTTCATACATTTGAGAAAATGTTGCTATCTTTGTTCTTAGATCAACAGTCTTTTGATGGGAATAGAACCTACCCATAAAAATTTCATAGACTGCCTCCCAAGTTTTAAGAGAACCTGACTGTAGAGTAATGAACCATGACCAAGCTTTATCTTTGAGAGTGTAAGGAAAACACCTCATCCTAAGTTGATCTTCATTAATTGCATGTAGTGGAAAGGTTTGGACAATAGCATAGAATTCTCGAATGAAATTTAAAGGGTCTTCATTAGGGATACCGTAAAAGGAAGGCAACAAAGAATAATGAATCTTTTTCAATTCATAATTCCTTGCAGCCTCTTGTAATTGGATACCAGAAGTTACATTGCCAATGATTGGCATTGTATATTCTTTCATCTTTTTCCGCCTATCTTCAGCATCTCCCATGGTTGTTTGTAGTTGAAAATGATCCTCCTCCTATTGTGTATCAACATTTTGCTCTTAGTAGATATTTTTATAACTTGATAAAACGTAAAGGCTTAAAGCAAAAAGGTGCAAGGAACCTATTTTTTTTTAATTTAAATTTAAACGAATGGACACAATTTTTGAAACAAACAAATTTATTTCATTTGAATTTTTATTACACGCAAACTAAAACAAAGCAAAATACAATAATGGGTGACCTCCCATACAGGACTAAAATTTATCGTCTTCTAGTAAGACGTTGCTTGGAGATTGCAGAATGAAAAACTCAATGTCTCCTCTTCATTGAATTCATTTAAGTATCAAATTAGTCTTTGCCTTTTTGCAAATGTTCAACTAACTGTTCAACTTGAACTTCCACCTTTTTGATAGAAGCTTCCACAGAGTCCAACCGTTGATTGGTTTTAGATTGGTTATCCCTACAAACTTGAATCAAAGAATTCAAGTTGTCCTCCAGGGTTGGTTTATTGGGAATGCTTCTTGGAATAGGTGGGTGGAATTGCTGGCCTGCCTGGTTTGAGCTTTGAGTGAAAGGAGGGTTGTTTTGCCTCCAAGAAAAATTTGGATGACTTCTCCACCCAGGATTATAGGTATTTGAATTGGGATCAAACCTTGGTCTCTGTTGATATGCTCCCAACACATTGACCTGTTCAGGTCCAGTTGTATCTCCTTGATATGGACAGGCTTCAGTACCATGTCCCATGTTGCTATACAAACCATATTGATCATTATTGGTGTTGGTTTGTGTAGCGAGAAGGGCAACTTGCTTAGTCAGTTGAACAAGTTGTTGTTGAACTTCATTACTGGAGTCGATTTCATGAACTCCAGTTTTTCTCACTCAGGAGCTTTTCTGTTGGGAATTAGCACCCAACATCTCAAAGAGGTTATATGTCTCTGAGGCAGTCTTTTCTCCTATTGCTCCTCCTCCAGCGTTGTCGACAATGAACTGACATTGTTGTGTAAGTCCATCGTAAAAGAATTGGTTCTGCAACTGCAGGGGAAAGCTATGATGGGGACATTGAGTGAGAAACATTTTGAACCTATCCCAAGCTTCATGGAATGGTTCTCCATCCATCTGAGAGAAAGTAGCAATCTTTCCTCTCAACTCTGATGTTTTTTGGTGGGAATAGAATTTTCCCATGAATTTATTGTAAATGTTACCCCATGTCATCAGAGAACCTGGGGGAAGTGACATCAACCAAGCTTTGGCCTTATCCTTTAACGTGTAGGGAAAACATCTCATCCTAAGTTGATCCTCGTTTAGAATACCGAGGGGGAATGTTTGGACCGTAGCATAGAAATCTCTCATAAAGGAAAGAGAATCTTCATTAGGTAGCCCATAAAAGGAAGGAAGCATAGAAAAATGAATATTTTTAAGGTCATAATTCCGAGCAGCCTCTCCCAACTGGATAGCGGCAGTTGTCGTGCCTATTACCGGTCTTGCAAACTCCTTCATCGTGGTTTCCCTAATATGTTGGTTTTCCTACATTTCTTTTGGTTCTAGTAAAGGATTAAGACTTGGTTCTATGTTTGGTTCAAAAACAGGTTGATAGGTAGAATCCAGTTTTGTTGACACTTGTTTAAATTTATGAAAATTATTTACATATGGTGTAAGGGGGTTTCCTAAGGATCTCCTACCACGCATAGACTATTGTAAACGTAAATTTAAAACTCCTGTCAACAAAATAAAAAATTTAGAGAAAATTTACATGTTATTTAATACAAAGCACTAAACAAAACTAGTTAAACCCTAAAAAAAAAAAAAATTGTAACATAATTAGTATTAACCAAGAGTACTCCCAGGAAAGAATGGTGGTGCAAACGGCTCCTTAAATACCATTCTCCTAGCCAGAGCAACGTTCCCAGGAAAGACTAGTGGCACAAAGGCTTCCAAGAACTAGTCTCCTAGACAGAACTCCCTTAGATTTTTACTTTTCATGTTATTTAGTTAATTAGGTATAAATTTAAGTAATGTTTTTTTTACTATTCATGAACGGTAAAAATTTTTTACTTCAAATTTCAAATTTCTAAATTATTTTACAATTAAAAAAAAAAAAAATTATTTATTTATTTATTTTTATTATTATTTCTTATGAATTTTGAAATTTGATTATTGTTAAAATATCACAATTATTTACAGCACAAAAATGTTTTTAAAATTTTGATAAATAATTTAAAAACCGTTATTCCTTCCCCGGTAACCGTCCCAAAAACTTGATGAGCGAAAACCGGCATCGTCAATACTTTGGTTTTAATATTTATAAAACTCTCGCAAGTGCACGAATCATTTCGAAGAAAATGATAAGTATAATCCCAAGGTCGATCTAAGGAAGGAATGTGTGTGGTTTTTAATTTATTATTCAAACTTTTAAAAACGAAATTAAATCCTAAACATCCTGTCACGATATTTTGGGGTTTTGTGTTTTTAATCTAATTACATAAAATTAAACATAGATTCAATAAACATTTATGCAAATTTTATCATTTATAATGGCGGAGTATTTATGGATATAATAACTAAGTTAATTATGCTTGCTCATATTATCTAGGTTATTAAGGATATGAATTGATATTTATTGATTCTCCCTTTTTTGTATGAATACCACCTTTGGTGGGGTTAGATATTCTTTGTTAACTAAACAAATCAATTAACACCTATGGGTGGGGTTGATAACTAATTTGCTTAATTAAATTAATTCCTTTTTCTAAGAGATTGAAAATGAACCATTTAAATGCCACCTTTGGTGGGGTTAGATAGTTTAAACTTTATTCAAGGTGTCCAAATTAAACCCAAGAATTTAGTTATCCGAGTACTAACTTTCAAGTTTTAAAACCACTACCGAAAACATGTTGTCAATACATTTTCAGATAATAATTCTTATAAAAACTTTTGAAATAGAGCTTCACTCTAACTACCGGGCAATTGTACCATCAAATAAAAGAGCACTACTCTAAATCAGACCGGATAACTAAACCTTAAAATCTAATTTTCAGGTTTAAGTTTGTAATGAAAAATAATATATTTCTCTCTAACATTCTTAATATAAAATCATGAATAAAAACAAAATCAATTCATTTTAGAGATTTTTACCTATTTAATATTTCGCAAGCATAACAACGTTATTATTACATCATGTTTACTAAATAGCCAGCACAGTTAAATTTAACCACAGACAAATTAAATATAACATGTAAGAATAAAGCATAAAAATAACTGTAAAGAAAATAAAATCCTTACAGAACTTCGATGCTATTCCCGTTGCTGGAAAAACTCCAAGCGGAATTTGCACTCCCATTTATTGAATCAAAAAGCTAAAATATTACAAAAACATAACTAGTTCTTCCCTAAAAAGGGAAGAACTCTAAAACTAAGAGAAATTAACTAAGAAAAGCTAAAAACTAAGAAAACATAAGAAAAACTAAAAAATCCTAAAAATATAAGAAAAGAGAGAAAAGAATGTATTTGGAGGTTTTTGAAGGTGTGATTTGAAGTGAAGGGAAGGGGGGTATTTATAGGTGAGGATGGAGAGAAAAAATGAGTAAAAAAATGTTAAAAAAATATTAAAAAATGTAAAAACGCGTATTGGAATTGCTGATGTCATTAATGACGTCACAGGGGCGGCTGCACGTGAAAAATGGGGGGAAAATGCGTTGGGCGCGCGGAGGGGGTGCTGCTGGGCGCTGCGCGCGCGCGCTGGGGCTGTCGCTACGCGTAGCTCGGCGCGTGTGAACAGTGCCCGCGCAGCATGGGGCGCGCGCGGCTGGGCGCTGGGCTGCGGCGCGCGATTTCCGTCTTTTTGACATTTTCGACCCATTTTGTCCAATTTTTCCATGTTTGTTGACCTTTTTCCACTTATTTATTGATATATTTGTGATGTATTGCTTCAAGTATTCCTCTTTGAGTCTTTAAATTGCGTTTTTAAACCAAAATTCCTGAAAAACAATAAAAATACCTGTGATTCCGAAAAAGACAAATTTATATAAATATATGAGAAAACATATAAATATATATATTTTTAATCAATTAATGTACATAAAATCATGGTTATTTTAGTGCTTTTTGAGCACTCATCAGTTATGTGTTTAGGAAGAGCCCGAGGTTTAGAAGGAGCCCAGGGTTTATGAATGATCCTAAGGGGGTTCCACCACACCATGTCTCATCAACCCACAGTCAAAAAATCATGTAGTGTTCAATAAGTTCCTCTAGTTGGTTTTTTCAGGAAGATAGTTTTGAATA
This sequence comes from Hippophae tibetana, assembly GCA_037013495.1. Taxonomy (NCBI): domain Eukaryota; kingdom Viridiplantae; phylum Streptophyta; class Magnoliopsida; order Rosales; family Elaeagnaceae; genus Hippophae; species Hippophae tibetana. Next base: position 21,876,420 of record CM072804.1, read on the forward strand.
TAAATCAACCTTTTTTTTGCTTTAAGACTCAAGGTCATGATTAAGGATTCCATATACCTTATCACGACCTTAGTGTCATTTCAGATGTTCCTTATTAATCTGGAATCATTGGTAGGAGACTCCCACTAAATTGAAACGTAGAAAAAATACTCTTTCTAGTTTTTCTTCTTCTTAGAAAGTGATATGTTCATCCATCGATCCTACTTCACCGACATATATACCCTTCTCAGATCTATGGGGTTTTGCTACAAGACATAAGCCTAATTAAACTCGGTCATCTCTAAGTCGACTCTGAGTTCTTGACCAATCAACGTCAGGCAGAGTAGATACCTTCACCCATTAGGCATTGAATTCCCTAGCGTGAACTGTGTATTAACTAAGAACCTCCTAATGGGAGGGTATTGGGGAACCTTAGCCCCAACCACAGAGCCTTTTCATGAAAGATAGTCCAATCGAATAGAGGTTGATCATTATCATAGACTCCCTCTGAAAAAATCATTATCTAAACTGAGTAAAGGATTTTGTAGGTTTTTCTTAATCTTCCTTCATCCTAAACACCAACCCATAAGTCTTAGGTACATTTGACCAACCTCTGGTGCAACCTATTTGTTCCTTAGATCCTATATTCCTCGTTTTCTTCCTCCATGTCCTAGCTACTTATATTTGAGTTTGAGGTATGCTCAATCTAATGCTAAAAGTGGTATGAGAATGAGGAGTAGAAGGTTGAAATAGAAATCGACTTGCTTCACTAGAGAAGCCTGAGCCAGAAGACCTTGAGCCATCATTAGCACTAGAATATTGGGAGCTTTTCTAAGAACCCGAGATAGAGGATGAGGTCTTTTCTCTATGCATTCTATAAAAAGCTACAAAAACATAAAAACATAAATCGATGGGTAAGGTACGAGAAGAAAGGATTACCTAGGGTAGAGTTTGAAAATAAAAGAAAGTGATCCTTTAAAAAACCAACCTGAAAAGAAAGTAGAAAATTGTTAGGTTCTTGACACTTGAACTCTAAAAACTCAAACAGAAAAAACTATAGTCTCAGTTGAATTCTTACCATTGAATTGAAAACCTTTTACAAGTTCGAGGTGATGCGACCGAGCATTTTTCGTCAATATTTCTCAATTGTATAGGTAATAATGATAAGTCCTAATCCAAGCATCTCTTTATATAGATACACTTGGTTTCTCCCTCCAATCAACTAACACGTATTTATTAGAGGAGCTGAACGGTTCATATCCTATGCCCAGTAATTACTCTTCCACCTCAGACCAGAGCTCGAGCTAAAAAAGTATAGGGACTAGATGTTAGGACATTCGGAATGCCCTGGTACCCAACCCATTCAAACCGCTCAAGAAAAGTCACCAACTTGAGATGGAAGGAAAAGCACCCCTAATGTCCTACCTATAGACCAGCTCGAGCTCAATTTTAAGGAATTGAATCCCCTATATGGTTTACTACCAACCCGAGCTAGGGTCGATCTCAACCCATGATATGCTATACTTTATAATGATTATACCTATATGAAATATAAATATGTGTATACATTATGTAACTGACACTTTTATTTGTAATGTTTTATAAATAAGTAGACCTCTTCTGGGATCCACACATTCAACCATTATCTTAACTTCTCTTTAAGTTCTCTCTCGAAAAACAAGTTGAATCTTAACACTCATTTTATTGTATCTATGTATTTTTCACTTATACCTTATTTTTACATTTTTTACATATTTATATATTTTTAAATAAAAAATAATAATAATAAAATTAAATATAATTAATAATTTTAATGTCTTACTAAAATGATTATTTTAATATTTCGTCGAATAATCTTAGTGAGTTTTTAATATTTAGAATAATTTTACCATTTTTTTATAAATTCGTATATATTTTAAATAAATAAATAACAACAAAATTATATATTTGATATTTTACAAAATTGATAGTCGTATTGTATTGTTCATTAGCCTTATTTAATATCGTAATAGTTAGTATTAATTTTAGTATAAATTCTCATTATTCTTTAATAAGAATCATATTTTACATATTGATTTTTAGTGAATTTTTTTTAAAAAAAATCGATATACTAACTAAAAAAAGAAACTCATGAAAGTATAAATGAATCAAATCTTCAACTAGTTTTACTTTTATTTATCTTAAAAAATATATGTTAATTTATATTGTAACATAAATAAATAGATATTTTTTATAAAATAGGTTAAAAAAATAAAAATCCATGTATAATAATTTATGTCAACAATACAATTAAACCTTAAGATAATGTCCAATTTTAATTAAAAATAACATATTTATATCAATTACTTAAACGTATTGATGTGATTTATTGGGTACATAAATGATTCATATCTTAAACTAGTTTCACTTTAATTACCTTCAGCAAAAAAAATATTTATTTTCATACTATCTTAAAAAATATATGTTTATTTATATTATAATAAAATTAAATGAATATTTTGTAAATAAGTTAAAAATAAAATTTTATGTAAGAAAAAAAATATGTTAATCATGCAACCGACCCTTAAAATAATGTATAATTTTAGTTAAAAATAAAATATTTATAAATATAAATTTGGATTATAATCAAAGACATAATTTATTATAGAATAAGTAATAAAAATGAATATTAATATTACAGATTTAAAAGAAAATTATAATATATTATTAATCGATAAAGAAACTATATTTAACAAGCTATTTAAAATTTTCCAAAAAGATAAAGAAAAAATTGAATACATCAATTTAAGAGAAATTCAAATATTAATAAAAGTTCATTTTAGAGAAATAATATATACACCAATAAAAATATCATTACTAGATAACAAAAGAATAAATAGGAAAAATGTTTTACTAGGAAAGATCCACAGTAACTTAGGATACTAAAAGTTAAAATTTATAACATATCTTATATTTTTTATTAATATCCATGATAAAAATCTAAACTAAGTATTAAGCCTAGCTTATGAATTTGAAATAAGAGATTTAATAAAATAAGGAAATCATCGATTTTCAATATATTATCTAGTAGCATATTCTTTAACAAATAGTCATAATAGTTCAATATACAGATAATTTTTTTATAGAAATAGACAAAACTTTTAAGGAATTCAAAAAAATAATAAAACCAAAAATACTAACAAATTTTGAAATACTATAGGAATGTCAATTAGATATCAAAGAAAAACCCTTCATAATATGAAGAAAAAGCAATGTTGTAGAAATAATAATATGCCAAGATTTACTTTTATAGACCATGAAGTAAAAACATCTAATCAATAAGAAGTTAAAAAACTAGAAGTTGAAGTCAAAATAATGAAAGAATTAGTTCATGTTGTTATATTAGGGGGGAAATAATGTTTAGAGATAAAATAAAAAATATGGAGTTTGAAGTAAATGGAAGCCTAGTAGGTGTATAAAAAAAAATCAAACAACATTATTTGAAACTTTGAAACATTTAACAAAACAAATGAATTTAGTCTAAGAATTAAACACAAAATACCTACAAGATGTCATTGAAACACAAAAAGAAATATTAAATAAAATAAAAAAATATGGTTATAATAAACTATAATAGGATATATATATATATATAATTTTCAAAATTAAGAAAAGAGGTATATAACATACATAGAAATAATGAAATTAAAGGTTCTAAATATGATCTCTTAGAAGGACTAAAAGAAGAACCACCCAGGAGATCAGATGCCCTAATTCCTAAAAATGAGAAAAGGAAAAATGAAGAACAATTTGATAAAAAAAAATATAATTTCAATTTGATGGAATATAGAAAACAATTCATGAACCTTGAAAATAGGGATATAGAAAAATTAGTTTGTTTGTTGTCACTAATTAATGAAGGAATAGAAGAAGATTATAATGAAAAACTTTATACAAATAAAAAAGAAGATGATATGATAGTAATGAGTAAAATTGATTCTGAACCAGAAATTATGACTCTAAAAGGACATATGAAACCAATTTCATTATCAGTTCCTTATCAAGAAGGAGCATCTGACCCGCATATGGGAAGAAGAAATAGGCAAAGAACAAAAGAACCAAGCATCATACATAGAAAAAAGACAACTACTCAAAATGGAAGAAAGATTGCATTGGGGAACTAGAGGAAGTATCCAACTAGAATTTAAACTTTATGAAAATTATAAGTCTTATGTTTTAGATTTAGATTGTATAAGAGATAGAAAAAAGTCTTAGATGAATAGGCTAATGGTATGAGTGTACTCATATGAACCTCTCAAACTATCCAAACAAATCCTTCAATCTTTAGAATACTAGTAGCTCATAAAATAATAGAAAATGTTAAAGTTTGATTTTCAAATTTAACATATCAACAACATTTATTAATGCAAGGGAATGCTCCCACTAGAAGAGAATATTTAGATCCAATAATAAATGAAATATACAATGAATTTATTGGAAAATATAAAGGAAGAACAATTCCTAAATCCAATGAAAATGAAATAAATGAAGATAAATGGTATCTAACAAATATGAAAATTTGTGACATGTGTTACATAGATTCTTTTATTTGTGAATATGAAATATATTATCATAAATTATCACCATCTATGTAGAAGACTTATAAACAAATGTTTTTTCCAAAAATTAAATGGAACACTACATAAAACTTTAACAAAAAGTTGGGAACAAAGAAATAGATAAACTATATCAGATATTATAAGATAACGAATAAGAAGTCTTAGAAGTTGGATAACTATTAAATGCCAAGAAAGAAACAAATATAAATAAATAAGAAGAAAATATAAAATCTATTGTGATATAAAAGATTTTACAATACTAGAAAAATATGGATGTAATATAAAACCTTACAAACAAAAATATAAAAAATATAAAAAAGTATAAAATATTTAAAAGATATAATTTTAGAAAACAAGATTTTCAAAAATATAAAAGGAGATTTAATAGGAAAACCTATAAAAAACATATTTTAGAAGAAAATAGGAATTATTGCCCTCTAGGAAAGAAAAAATACAGATGTTGGATCTGTAATGAAGAAGGACATTATGCTAACGAATATCCAAGCAGACTTTAACATAAGAAATAATTTAAAAAGGAATATCCACAAAAAGAAAAAAATCTTAGAGGTAGCTTTCAAAATGGAATTAGAACCAATTAAAGAATTTGATATAGAAGATACTTACAATATTTATCTTTTAAAAGAAACTGAGAAAAAAATAACTCATAATATAACCACTCAGATTATAGGAGTTTCTCATCAGAAGATGAATGAATTTTATGGCATTACAAATCCAAACAGTACCTATATTAAAATAGGACTAAAATTTAAAGGTTATGTCAACTACCATTTATATGCATATATAGACATAAGAGCTAGTATGTGTGTAGCAAATACATATGTATTTCCAAAAGAAAAATTGAAACAAGCACCAAAATATTTAATTATAAAAATTACTAATAATACTACAATAAATCTTAATAAAGTATTAAATGATATGAATATAATGATAGGAGGAGAAAAGTTTCACATTCCTACCATATATCAATAGGAAACTGGAGTTGATTTATAAATAGGAAATAATTTCTTAAACCTATATCAATTTTTCACACAACATTTAGATAAAATAAGTTAACAACACTAGATGGTGATACCATTTATGTATCGAAAACAAGAAAAGTCTTACCTGTATCAAACCCCACTTTTATGTAATAACATAAAAAGTAAAAACGTGATGACAATGAACAACAAAAACCTTATTTAAAAAAATATTTCATTAGATGTATAAGAGAAACAAAACTCTTTTCTCAATGAAATATAGGAAGACAAAGTCTTAACAGGCATCAGAAAGTTATCAAAAATAGTTAGTTAAGAAAATCCTTTGGTTCCAAAAATAAATAAATCTAAGATAATAATCAACATAAAATTAAGAAACCCTAATAAGGTTGTAAGCGTAAAACCAATGATTTATACTTCAGAAGACATGATTGAATTTGAAAAACAAATTCAAGAACTTTTTGGAATTAAAACTCATAATACCAAGTAATTCACCTCACTCTAGTCCATCATTTTTAGTTGAAAAAGAAGTTGAGAAAAGAAGAGGAAAAAAGAGAATGGTAACGAACTTCAATGCATTGAATAAAAAAACTATTGATGATGAATATTTCATTCCAAATAAAAAAAATTATTATCATTAATAAAAGGAAATAAATACTTCTCAAGTTTTGATTGTAAAAATAGATTTTGGAAAATAAGACTAGATAAAAAATCTCAAAAATTAAGGACATTTAGTTGCCTCCGAAGGACAATTCCAATAGACTATTGTACTATTTGGACTAAAACAAGCTCCATAAATTTTTCAAAGATATATAAATAATATTTTAAAAAAATTACAAAATATTTATTATGTTTACATAAATGATATTTTGGTTTTTATTAATTAATTAAATAAGCATTATTTATATATTATTATTATTTTACAAGAATACAAGAAAAAATGCATTATACTCTCTAAAAAAAGTAGTACTTGCTTAGCAAAAAATTAGTATTTAGGGCTGGAAATTGAAGATGGAAAATATAATCTACAACCCTATATACTAAATAACATTCAAGGTTTTCTCAATCAACTAAAAGATAAAACCAATTACAAAGATTTTTAGGATGCTTATCATATGTAAAAGCATATATCAAGAAACTGGTAAAAATGCGAAAACCTTTATAAGCAAAATTGAAAAAAGATCATGTCTCAAAATGGACAAAAGAAGATACTCTATATATGGATAAATTAAAAGGAAAGGTAAAAAATTTACCAACTTTATACCATCCAGAGCCAGTTGATAGAATGATAGTTGAAATAGATACTTCACAGTAATTTTGGGGAGTAATTCTAAAAGCAAGAGTAGATGACAAAGATGAATATCTTTATAGATATACATCAAAATCTTTTCAAATATCAGAATTAAATTACCACAATAATGAAAAACAATATTTAGCTGTTAAAAAATCCATTAAGAAATTTTCAATATATGTTATAAGCTTCAGATTTATTGTTACAACATATAACAAGAATTTTGGTTATTTCTTAAGAACTAATATTGTAGGTGATTACAAATAGGGAATATTAGTTAGATGGTAACAATAGTTCAACCATTACAATTTTGATGTTGAACATCTTACAAGACATAAGAATAGCTTAGCAAATGCTATTATCAAAGAATTAACACTTCTTGACATCAATATCAAGATAAATGAAAAGGAAATAAAAAATTCTACAAGAACAACTCGAGTTGTTATACCTCAAGAAATCTCTTATGGAGATAGGAAATAAACAAAGAGAACTTAATTGTTCAAAACAACCACTAGAGCCCAAAATCTCAAAAGAGGAATCTTCATTGAAAATTCAAACTAAAAAAGGTGAAACTTTTACAAAAAGAATTCAAAATGAAAATGAAGAACTTAACCGTTCAAAAGAAAGTAAGATTTTTTAAACCAAAAGCTTAATTGGGAAAATGAGGAAGAAAAAGATTTAAGTGATCTCTAATGACCCAAGACCAGGAATCTATAACAATTAGGCAGAAGCTAGTAAATCTATTTTAGGAATTAGTGAAGTAACTTATAGAGCCTTCACCAACAAAATATAAGTTAAAGGGAGTTATGCGAATTACAAAACACCAAAACTAATAACTTTAGAGAAAATAATAAGAAATTATTCTACAACTTTACAACAACAACCAACAACCCCAAGTAGATTGATAAATCTAAGAAAAATAGCAAGGTCTCAAGTTCTATTTAGGGAAGCATCTCTTCCAGAGACATCAAAGATAGTAAAACATTTCATTACTATTTAGGAAAACATCCCCCAAAAATTCTCCAATCATCGAAGATGAGAAGAACCAATATAGGAACCTCAGCAAATCATAATGGTTAAGTCTCTATAACTTCTTCAAAAAATCTACCCATAAACATATTGAATATATGAAGTTCTATACCACAAACAAGCAATTTTCTGTAGGAAGTAAATTCAATATCTTAGAAGGAGTTGATCCAATATTTGACTATTTGTTTATAAAGCTTTAAATGTAGAACTAATAGAAAATACATATCTATTAATTAATTTATTTCCCAAAAAACTTTAAAAGAGCAATTAAGAACTTTAGAAAGAAAATTAAAGTAAGAGACAAGCATGTTTATCTTAGATTTTTCAATTCCTTAATAGATTGGAATGAGGAAGAATGTATCAGTCTCTACCACTTCATCAAGATAGGGATTTCCAGTACAAATAGAAAAGTTCACAAACCAAGGACACTTCTAAAAAAGGAATTCAACACAAAGAACTCTATGTACTAAGATGTCAAATATTAGGCCAAATTTACTATAAACCCACAAATATTGATAATTCTACTGAGATCAAAGTAAATTATTCAACTAGTAAAGCCATCATCATTTCCCACGGCAATATGACTATGTCAGAAGAAGATGGTGATTTTTTTTTCAAATATGAAACCAATTTTAACGGTAACAACTTAGAAATTGATCAAGAAACAAGGAAAGTATTCTACTTCTATGCCAAAAAAGCCGCCAAAGATCACACATGCATCTACTATATCAAAGATAGAGAAGACAAAGATGTGTCATCATCAACGTCATCAAAAGAACCATTGATAGAAAAATACAAAGAAGAATAAAGAAAGGAACTTTAGATAGAATACAATAAAAAAGATAAAGATGTAGAGCCCATATCTTAGTCGTTAGCATGTGCCAAAGAAAAAGTAGTGGCTATCATTTAAATTAAAAATAAGATGAATTATTAAAGTAAGGGTAAAATAATAATTTTATTCTTATAAAGAGTGATTCTTTGTGCTATAAAATGAACCCTTATTCTCATTTCAAAACACACAGAAAATCAAAGCTTTCTACTTTGAAATCTATACAAACTCTGGCATAAAGATCCTTTCTATCTAGAAATCCCTTAATCAGTAATGTATTACTTAGGAATTATGAAAGGTTAAGAATCCCTTCAAGGTTCTTAGTTGATCTTAAATTGTAATAATTATTATCCTATGAATAAAATGGAATTATTTTACTATTTTCTAATAAGTCAAATATTGAACACCATCTTTATGTACAGATGCAGAAGGCTTGCCATTTGTAGAAAGTCATTGAGATTTGAGCGAAGCTAAGGCATAACAAGTGTAATAAAAGGAGACGAATAGAAGGGAAGACCTTGGTAAACCCATTAAATTCAGGTATAATAATTATAAATTTAAGTCACTTAAGAATCTTGAATATTTAAATATTTTCTTACATCATCAAATCATAATACTAATAAATAGAAAAATGAAAACTGTTTTTAAAAAGAAACAACTAATTCCAAATAAAATTAAAATTAAAAATCCAATTCTATTAGAAAAATTTGATAAAGGCTATCTATATCATTCAAATGAATATTTTAAAGATGAGGATTATGAAACCTGTCTTGAAAATTTTAAAAGATTTACCACCTTGTTAAATATCTACACAAATTACATTAAAGTTATCACCAGCATCATAGACCATCTTGTTTCAAGGACATTAAGAGACTATTTTAGTAAAAAATATTTAAAAAATAGAGGAAGAGAAATCCAACAACTTAATGTTTAGATACTATGTTTTTTTTGAAAATTACAAGTACACTCTATGTACACAGGAAAAACTTGTTTGTATACTAAGAATTGAACAAAATAATGTGCATTTAACACATATGACTTACCAAGATAGTACCCTATGAATATCGAATAATTATTATATAAATTAAAACTATTAGAATTAACAAATTAAAGAATAATTTTAAATTTTAAAAGACAATTAATAGATTGAAGATTAGAAATAAGTAATCAACACAACGAAGAACATAATATACTTTACAATTGTAATGAATATAGAAGAAAATTAGGTTTATATCAATAAATAATAAACTTTTAGAAATATTATTATCTTTCGCAAATAAAGAAAGACCATCAATTAGGTCAACTCAATCAATATTAACTCTCAACTAAAATTTTTAAAAATTAATTAAATTCATTAAAAATTGAAATTAGAGTGAAGTAATAAGAATATGAATAGTACTAGATGAAAAAATTAACACTATTAGATTTTAAAAACACCAATGATATTAACCATAAAGTTTGATATTAAATATAATTGAATATATGTTAAATCTCAAGTACATTCAAGATATTATCTCCTATAAACGTATTGATGTAACTTTTTCTATTTATTAGCTATAGGTTTACGCTTAGGATAATGGTTAGGATTGTTATTATAATCAACATTTGAACAATATTTATTGATTATGAATGAATAATAAATCTTCTTATTTTAATAAAAAGAATTTATTTTTTAATATTTAATTTAAAAAATTAAATGTTAACATAATTCTTACTCTATTATATCATTAAAAATATTGACATTAATTTTAATCTTTTAATTATTTAACACATACTTCTATGTAAAATAAAAAATATAAAAATAAAAATAAATATAATTCAATTTAATTATTCAAAGTATTGTGTATTTTATTATTAAAAATGTATTTTTCTATGTAATTATATATTCATCTTGTCCCACGTTTTATCAATTACGGTTATATTTGAATAAAATCATTAAAATATTTACATATACTCATAATTTTTAAAAATTTATAATATAATTTGAGTCAAGTTTATTTTATAATCAAAATGTTTTAAATTATTTACACACTAATATAACCACATTATATAAATGTAAAAATGATTTTAAAAATCTTAACTATAAAATAGGCAAAATCAAATTAAATTATAATTTTTTTTAAAAAGCTCAATCATAAATTAATTAGTTTAAAATCTAACGGTAATAACTTAATTAATATGGTAAACAACCGTGTAACCGATTTCTCGTTATTTTTGTTGCAAATTTTGCACACCATATTTATATGTTCTCACTAAATTAATGCCTAATAGAATATCTGATGAGTAACCAAATACATCAAATAATATATCTTTAAATATAGCGTAAGAAACTTTTAAAAAATGTGTCTGAATACTATTTTTGTTGTGTTCAGATTACCTAATATTAGAAACAATATTTTTAAGCTCATTTATTTATAAAAAATATATCATTTAAGTCTATTTATTTGTAAAAAATATATCATATAAATAAATTTAAATTTTTAATCTAATTTTTCATTAAATATAAAGAAATATAAGATATGTTCTATACATGTTTATATTTTAAAAAAAATTAATTAAAAGATTACTCAAACTTTAAAAATAAATTATTTCAAACTTAAACAAAATATTTATTTAAGTTTAATCGAAATAATTTGTTAAATTTCTTACCTAATTATTTAATTAAAACTAATTCATTAGATATATATAGATCCAAAGATACAAGATGTATGTGTCACATATTATATTCTAATATTTAACGGATAATTTGATAAAAAAATTAACATTATTATTTTTAAATAATTATACTAGTTCATATATTAATAATTAAGACTAAAACTCTAGGATTTCTATATTTTTAAATAAATTTAATATCATTTAACTATAAATATTAGAAAAAGGTGGCAATTTTAAGCAAGTATTTAGGCGATAGTTGTAGACATTACTTGTCTGTTTATGTATATTGTTGCACTCAAATGTATCTTATTTCAATGGATACTTTTTTCAATATGTGAATACTCTCGTTAACGATAATGAGATATCCAAATACAAATGCATTTTATAAATAATATATAAATCAAACACTAATAATAGGGAAGCAAGTCGAGAAAGTGGATTATAAACTCAATTAAGATGTAATTGTTGGGTTTTTTTCTTATTTGGAGGAACCCAAATAAAGCCTACGTAGCTTAAAAGCCTATGGAGTAAGAAGGACAATTATGTCATTTTATTGTTTCATTAATAAACTCATTTAGGATTTGTTGAGGATATATTCTGTAGAGGAAATTAATAGAGCAGCAGCTAGAGAAATCTAAAGAAAAGAAAAGCAAAAAAGCTTTCAGTTTTTCCTCTCTAACAAGCCTTCAGCAAGTGCTCTGATGGAAGGTCGTTTGTGGTTCGATTAAGCTGAAATTTTGCAGTCAGGTTCATGACTCAAAACTCTTTAATATGTACAGTGAGATTTGGATTTGGATCACCTGTTTGGGAAAATCTGAGCTATGAACAATGACTATGAAATTGGGTTAGATTTCTCCATTTTCTTGAAATAATTGTTAGTTTCCAAGAAGTGTATTCTTGATAATGTTGTTGATTGTTTGTCTCTAGTTTTACCTAGAAATAACTATTGTACAATTGTTTCTTGATAGTGGAAGTTTTGGAGATAAGTGTCGTGGTTGTTTCCTTCCTACATCGGAAAGGTTTTTTCACGTAAATTATTTGTGTTGATTTTATGCATGTTTTTCATTTTGAGCTCTATCTATTTGTTTCTTAAAATATTCACACAAAGAAGGAGAATAAGTTTAATTTTGTTGTTTAGAGCTTGATTAAGTTCGTATTGAAATTGTGATTCTCCTAACAAAGTGGTATCAGAGTTGTGGTTATTATTGTTGAATTTCTTGTGTTGAATAATGGAAGAAAATTTGAGTAGAATGATTACTTTGAATGGTTCTAATTATCACACTTGGAAACGAAAAAATGGAAGATCTCTTTTATGTCAAACAATTTCATTTAACGGTGTTTGCTTCAAAAAAGCTAGAAAAGTTGTCTGAAGAATAATGAACTTTGTTACATCGACAAGTTTATGGGTATATAAGGCAGTGTGTAGATGATAATATTTTGAATCATATTAGTGGAGAAATACATGCACGGTCACTATGGAATAAACTTGAAGAGTTGTATGCAAATAATAAAATGTTTCTTATAAAGCAGTTAATGGCTTTAAGGTACCAAGATGGAACTCGTTGACAGATCACTTGAATACGTTCTAAGGAATAATGAATCAGTTAGCTGGAATGGGTATCAAGTTTGATGATGAAATTCAGGGGTTTTGGTTACAGAAAGAAGAGGGAGGAGTAAAAGCAGAGGTTTCAAGAGCAAAGAAAAAGGAAGAAGCAAGTCCAACAGGTTTTCTAATGTTGAGTGTTATCAATGTGGCATGAAAGGGCACATCAAGAAATATTGTAGACAATTGAAATGGGATAACAAGAAGGTGATGTTGGCAAGGAAAATAACCGAGTTGCCACCACTAGTTCAGCAGACTTTCTCATTGTTTATAATGAAGATGTTGTCAATGTTGTATGTCACAAGATCAGTAGGGTTATTGATAGTGGAGCCTCCATTCATGCTATGTCTCGAGAGGACTTATTTACATCCTATACAATAGGTGACTTTGGGACAGTGAAGTTGGGTAATGATGGCTTGTTTAAAGTCATTGGTATTAGAGATGTGTGTTTGGAGATGAATAATGGCACGAGGCTACTTCTTAGAGGGGTAAAGCATATTCCCAAAATTCGTTTGAACTTGATATTTTCAAGTAAACTTGATGATGAAGGATATTGCAATACCTTTAGTAATGGTCAATGGAAACTTACTAAATGTGCTATGGTTGTTGCTCGTGGGAACAAGCATTCCAGTTTGTATATACTGCAAGAGAGACTCTTCAAAGACATTATTAATGCTGTGATAGATGAGCTTACATCAGAATTGTGGCATAAGAGACTTACTCACATGAGTGAGAAAGGCTTGGCAGTATTGACTAAAAAGAATCTTTTTTCTGAAATGAATGATGTTTGTTTAAGAAAACAATACATACTTGATTTGGTACATTCAGATGTATGTGGTCCTATAAAGACAAAAACTTTGGGTGGTGCCAGTTATTTTGTGACCTTCATAGATGATTGTTCAAGAAAGTTGTGGGTGTACACTTTGAAAAGCAAAGATCAAGTATTAGATGTGTTTAAACAGTTTCAAGCCTTAGTTGAGAGACAAACTGGGAAGAAATTGTGGTGCATCAGAACAGATAATGGGGAGGAGTATTCAAGTCCTTTTGATAAGTATTGTAGGCATCAGGGAATTTGACATCAAAAGACACTTCCCAAGACTCCTTAGTTAAATGGGTTGGTTGAGAGAATGAACAGAACATTGGTTGAAAGAGTAAGATGTCTTCTTTCGCAGGCTTAGTTGCCAAGATCCTTTGGGATGAGGCTTTGAATACAGTTGTACATGTTCTTAATCTCACACCATGTGTTCCTCTTCATTTTGATGTACCAAATAGAGTTTGGACTGACAAAGTTGTTTCTTAGGATCATCTTCATATTTTTGGTTGCAAGGCATATGTGCATATACCAAAATATGAGATATCTAAGTTCGATATGAAGACACGATAGTGTATCTTTGTTGGTTATGGTCTGGATGAATTTGGCTACATATTTTATGATCCATTTGAGAAGAAACTGGTAAGGAGTCATGATGTTGTGTTTATAGAAGATCAAACTATACAAAATATTGAGAAGATAGAAAAAGGAGTGCATCAGTATATCGATGATTTGATTGACCTAGATCCGGTTCCTTTATTAGTACAGATGAAACAAAATTTTCAAGATGACCAATAGGATTCAAATGATGCAGATATACAAGCTAAAATAGAACACCACACTACTGATAAGTTGCAAGAACCAGAAATTCCACCCAGGAGGTCTACCAGAGATCGACGTCCTTCCATATGGTATGATATAGATAAGTATGTGTTATTGACAGATGAGGGAGAACCTCAATGTTATGCAGAAGCGATGGAAGATGGAAATAAAGCACACTAGGTTAGTACTATGGAAGATGAGATGCAATCATTGTATGACAATCACACGTTTGAGCTGGTAAAGTTGCCTAAGGGTAAGAGAGCTTTGAAGAACAAGTGGGTCTACAGAGTGAAGCAAGAAGAACACAATTCATAATAATGATACAAAGCTAGACTGGTCGTCAAAGGATTCAGTCAGAGAAAAGGTATTAATTTTGATGATATTTTCTCTCCTATTGTGAAGATGTCTTCCATACGTGTTGTTCTAGGTCTAGTAGCAAGCTTGGATTTAGAAATTGAGAAAATTGATGTGAAAACTACCTTTCTTCATGGTGAGTTAGAGGAAGAGATTTATATGGAACAACCAGAGGGTTTTGAGGTTAAAGGAAAAAAGGATTATATATGCCAGGTAAAGAAAAGCTTCTACGGATTGAAGCAAGCACCTAGACAATGAGGGAGCATGGTTACAAGAAGACTACTTCTGATCATTGTGTTTTTGTGCAGAAATTCTCTCATGATGACTTTATCATTTTATTGCTCTATGTTGATGACATGTTGATTGTTGGTAGAAATTCCTCAAGGATTGATAATTTCAAAGAAGCAGTTGAGTAAGCCCTTTGCCATGAAGGACTTGGGGCCAGCAAAACAAATTATTGGTATTCGAATTTGTCGAGACAAGAAAAGAAAGAAGTTGTACTTGTCACAGGAATGGTACATCAACAAGGTACTTGAAAGGGTTCATATGGATAAAGTTAAAGTGGGTTTTTCTCCTTTATCTAATCACTTTAAGTTGAGATCGAGTCAAGGCTTTTCAACAGATAATATATGCAATGGTGTGTACGAGGCTCTACATAGCTCATGCAGTTGGAGTTGTTAGTCGTTTTCTTTCAATTCAAGGAAGAGAGGATTGGGATGCAGTAAAGTGGATTATGAGATATCTTCGAGGTACTTCCAAGTTAACACTTAGCTTTGGAAGTGGAAAACCAGTGTTAGTTGGATACACTGATTCAGATTTAGCAGGAGATGAAGATTATCGTAAGTCTACTTCAGGTTATCTAATTACTTTCTCTGGTGGAGTAATTTCCTGGCAGTTAAGATTGCAAAAGTGTGTTGCACTTTATACAGCAGAGGTGGAGTTTATTACAACAACAGAAGCTTGTAAGGAATTGTTGTGGATGAAAAAATTCTTGAGAGAACTTGGTTTCAAGCAGTAGAAATATGTGTTGTTCTGCGATAATCAGAGTTCTATTCACTTAGCGAAGAACTCGACATTTCACTCAAGATCAAAGCATATTGATGTGAGGTATCATTGGATAAGGGATACTCTTAACAATAAGTTGCTTAAACTTAAGAAAATCCATACAGGTGAGAATGGATCTGACATGCTGACAAAAGTAGTGTCAAGAGAAAAACTTGAAGTTTGTTGTTCAATTGTCGGGATAACGGATCCCTCCATCTAATCGGAAAAGGGAGAGATTTGTTGGGTTTTCATCTTATTTAAAGGAGCCCAAGTATAGCCCATGTGGCTTAAAAACCCATGGAATAAGAAGAGAAATTGTGTCATTTCATTAATAAACCTATTTAGGGTTTATTGAGGATGTATTCTGAAGAGAAAATTAAGAGAGCAGGAGCTAGAGAAATCTGCAAAAAAGAAAAGCAGAAAAGCTTTCAGTTTTTCCTCTCCAGGAATCCTTCATCAAGTGCTCCGATGGAAAGTCATTTGTGGTCCGATTAAGTTGAAATTTTGCAGTCAGGTTCAAGACTAAAGACTCTTTAATCTATACGGTGGGATTTGGATTTGGCTCACCGGTTTGGGAAAATCTGAGCCATAAACAGTTACTACAAATTTGGGTTAGATTTCTTTATTTTCTTGAAATAATTGTTACTTTCCAAGAAGTGTATTTTTGATGATGTTATTGATTGTTTTCCACTAGTTTTACCTAGAGAGAACTTTTGTACAATTGTTTCTTGATAGTGGAAGTTTTGGAGATGAATGTCATGGTTGTTTCCTTCCTACCAGAAAGGTTTTTCCATGTAAATTATTTGTGTTGATTTTGTGCATATTTTTCATTTTGAGCTCTATTTATTTGTTTCCTAAAATATTCACACAAAGAAGTAGAATAGATTTAATTCCATTGTTTAGAGCTTGATGAAGTTCATATTAAAATTGTGATTCTCTTAATAGCAATGACTTAATATTAAAGTTACGAGCAACTCAATCTACCATTTTATCGAGACCATGCCTAACGTGATGTACTTGTATATATTTTAAATTCTATAGATCTCTCTTTAAATTAAGAATAAATATAAATACTTTGCAAGCCATTAAAATCTCATCATATGTCAAAAAAATCTATAGGTTGTTTAGAATCACTTTGCAACTAAAAACGATAACAACCTTGTCTTTTTGCTAGATTTGGAGTATATAATGCATTAAAGCATTTAGTCTTTAAAGTAGAGTTGATGGAAGCAATAAAATGTGTCTCAAATATCATAGTATCATTATGATCTTTACCAAGGACGCTAATTTCACCCCATGTAGAATTTTCATTCCAAGCATCATCATAATCAATTTGATTATTCGATGGTGGAATCCAATAAGAGAGTAACTCATCTTGCTGTAAGAAGCTTCCACCTGATTATGTCTTACCACC
Organism: Hippophae tibetana; assembly: GCA_037013495.1. Taxonomy (NCBI): domain Eukaryota; kingdom Viridiplantae; phylum Streptophyta; class Magnoliopsida; order Rosales; family Elaeagnaceae; genus Hippophae; species Hippophae tibetana. The sequence goes on from CM072804.1 coordinate 21,893,844, forward strand.
CTTTTCTGTGTAAAGATGGAAGGGTTGGTACTATTGGAAACTTACTTTAGTTAGAGCAATTGTTTTCATGGGGTCAAGTGGAATATTCTCAAAAACCTATACGCATCGATGTTTCCTCATCCAACTTGCTAATCCAAAAAATCAATTGACTTTATATTGATTTGATCACAAAATAAACATGTATTGAGAAAGGACAGGCAAACTATATTGCATGAGTTCAATGGAATTTAAGAAAATATGATGCATTGTCTTCGTCGTTTCTTCGCAACAAGGGAATTTAGGGCTTACAATTATGTTTGCAATAAAGCAGTTCCTATCCTGCCAAACCATGATTGAGTTTTCCACATGAAAATACAAATTTTTGGATTGACACGGACCTTCCTCATTCACTTCCAAAGTTTATGTTGTTTAGTATACGTAGAAGGCTCAATAATTTCTTTTGTAACTTCTTAATCTTTACATATCTTTTGATAGCAAATTCAAAATTAAGTAGCTTTAAGTATCAATTTCACGGGAAAGCAAAATTAACAAAAAAGTTAACATAGAATGATAAATAAAAAATAATAAGAATTAAATATAAGAATTTTGAAAGAAAAGAACATCAATATTAAATAACAAGGTTTTTAGATTCATTTAATTGCTTAGTTTTAATATTACTAACTTTTATTCTTATTTATTACTCAACTGTTTGTTTCACATATGAAACAAACAATTTAGAGATATAAAGTTGAAGATCAATAATAAAAATTAATGTATTTATTTTAAGAAAATATCTTTATCGAAGAACAAGTAAAATTTATTGTTATAAGTTATCTAAAATGACAATATATCAAAATGACAATATAACAGTAAAAGATCAACTTATAAAATAAATATAATAATTATAAACTAAGAATTACACATAAAGAAAGCATAATTGAATATATATAAAACTAAAGAATCTAATATATTGAATATAATAAAAGATGAACAAAATAATTTCTCAAAACAAAATTATAATATAGAAAACACTTATAAGAATTTAAAAAATGAAATAGGTAAACTATACAATTCTTTTAGAAAAAAGAAAAACTTTAAAAATAAAAAATAAAAAAGAAAGCTTTCTAGAGAGAGAAAGAGAGAGAAGTTTGTGATTTTTGGGATAATTTTTACAATACGAGGAAAAGGCCAAAAAAGGTAAAACAATATCTCAAAAATTGATTTTGGATTACAAACTTAAATCTAAAAATTATATTTTAAGGTTTAATTATCCGATATGATTTAGAATAATGCTATTTTATTTATTGGCACAATCGCCCGGTAGTTAGAGTGAAGTTCTAGTTCAAATTTTTTTATAAGAACTATTATTCGAAAATGTATTGATAACATATTTTAAGTAATGATTTTAAAACTTGAAAGTTGGTACTTGGATAATTAAATTCTTATATTTAATTTGAACACTTTGAATAAAGTTTAAAATGTCTAATCTCACCAAAAGTGGCATTTAAATTGTTTATTTTCAATCTCTTAGAAAAAATAAATAAATTTAATTAACCAAATTAATTATCGACATCACCCATAGGTGTTAATTGATTTGTTTAATTAACAAAGAATATCTAACCTCACCAAACCATCAAATGTGATATCCATATAAAAAGAGAGAATTAATAAATATCAATTTATATCTTTAATAACCTAAATAATATGAGCAAACATAATTAACTTAATTATTATATCCTTAAATACTCCATTGTTATGAATTATGAAAATTTGTATTATTGTTTATTTTTGATGTTATTAGATTAGAAAACAAAAACCAAAATATCATGATAGGATTTTTAGGATTTAATTTCATTTTTAAAAGTTTGAATAATAAATTAAAAACCACATATATTCTCTTCTTAGATCGACTTTGAGAGTATACTTATCATTTGTTATAAAATGATTCGTACATTTGTGAGAATTTTATAAATATAAAACTAAAGTATCCGTAAAATTTACATTGCACTATCGATCTTGTGCTCATCAAGAGTTTACCATATTATAATTATTAAAGCAACCAACCAAATATTCCTTGGCACAACATTTTCATTTTATACTTCCAATCCAATAGCTCTTATAGTCTTTAGTTGTTTTCTTTTTATTATACTTATTATATAAGTAGTGGGCTAAGCTATTTAAAACATAATTTTAATATAAATAATCATAATATTTCTATGCTTCAAGAGTTAAAAATATTACTAGTGTCTCATTATTTGATTTATATTAAAATAATTCACATTAAAATTAGTAATATTTATAATTGGATTTTCAATGGAGAGAATGTCGACCACTTTTTATACACCCTATAAAAAGTAGAATAATAATAATCAATAATAAGAGGAATATATATATATAAAGAAACAAGACGATTGACAGAAACAACAAAAGTGCTCAAAAAAGTTTAAAACTTGAAACTCAGAAAAGCAGGGAAAAAAATGATAGGAAGCAGTAGCAATATTAATTTTAAGGTAAAATAACTAATGACTATTGCAATCAGGTTTTAAAAAAAATTGATAGTCTTAATAGTAGTGAATGAATTAGGCAATAAGCAACAATAACCAACCGTCAGAAAAATGAATGAATAAGAAAATCATTGTTTGTTTAGAAAAAAAATAGTGTAAAATTATTTTAAGATTATAGGAAATATAATATAGATAAATAAATTATAAATAAATATTATATAAGTATAAATAAAAAATTTAAATAATATAAAATATAAATTGAGTAAAGTAATGATCAAGTATATCACACGGTATTCTTAAAATAATTTTTTTATTTATTATTTATATTTGAAAATATCTCAAAATATATAACGATAAAATAATAATAAAGTTATATCTTAATTTATTATCTTAATTAATTATAAAGTATTTAAATTTTATTAAATAGTATCTAACTCTGTACTCAGAAAATAAATTGTTAAATGTTTTTTTCCTTTCTTTATGTATACGTCATTTATTGCTTTTTACTTTCTCTGCTCTAGGAGTGAGCAAAATATCTGATCAATTTGATAAAAATGAGTGGTTTCGATCCGAAGTTGGATCGGATTCGGATTGAATCTTATCAATCCGCTCGAATTCGAATTTAGATTCGGATTAGAAATATTTAAATTCGTATAATTCGATCTGATCCGATATATTTAATATATTATTTATATATATATATATAATAATTAATAAACTTAATTATTATTCTAACCTAACCTAACCTTAGCCGTATATCTGATTCTTAACCTAATCTATTTTCCCAGCTACTTCCTTGCCTCCATCTCTCTTTCTCCCTCCCTTCCTCCATTGCTAGTTTCAGACTTGAAGGATTATCTACTTCTCTGCTGTTCACTGCTCACTGTCGCTGCCGCTCTTGCTCCCTGCTGCTGCTCATTACTCGATGTTGCTCCCTACTCGCTGCTGCTACTCCATGCCGTTGCTCCTTGCTTGTTGTTCGTTGTTCTTCAACACAATACAAACAGAAGGTTGTATTTGTTTGAAGTTTTTTCTTTTTCTGAATTTTGATTTCAAATATAATATTCAAATGCTCTGTTTTGGCTGCTATTGATAGTTATTATTTTTGTTTCAAATGGATGTGTGAAGCAATAAGCTATCTAGAACATATTGTGTGATTTACTATTTTCTTATAATAATTTTCAAGAGCTATGTGATGAAATTACGAGTCTAAGGGAAAATGTGATTGTGTTGAGAGATCTGTTTTGGATGAATTTTTTTATGATTCAATGTAACTTTTCGATATCTAGGCACACCAAATTTTCAAAGGCGATTTGTCCTGAGTTTTTCCCCAAAAACATTGTTTTTCATGCTTTAATTGAGTTATAAAAAATTTTAAGCTACTTTTGAAATATTGAGGTCTATCGTGACTTGGTGGAACAAATTTGAACATTGTAATATATCATGGTTATTTATATAATTATAAAAACCAATATCATGCAACATTGTTTTATAAATGATGTGTGTTAATTGAACATTTCATTCGTATTATTAAATTTTTAGTTATATTATATACAAATGTTCAATACATATTTTAAATCACATGAAAACAAACATGTCCAACATCACCCCACGTCTATGTGCACATTTTTACAATTATTTATTGCAAATGTCTAATATATTTTTCTACAACTATACAGATGGCTAGAGATAAAGATAATGATACACTTTATGTGATTGAAGAAGTAAATAAAGATGAAAGTGCAACACAACCAACTCAAGAAGAAGATTCTGTAAGTACTTCAATTCTTGACCTATGCATTGCTTCTAAAGAAGAAGGTAAAAAGTTTCTTCTAGATCTAGTAGTGAAGCATGGGCTTATTTTACTATAGAAGGGGTAGGGCAACATCGCAAAGCTATATGCAAATATTGTAAGAAACAATATAAGTATGTGTCAAGCAAATCTGGCACGTCAAATTTGCTTGCACACATTGCTATTGGAAGTGATAAGTTTTCCGGTAGAGTTCTTAAGAAACAAAAAACTTTAGCTTTCCATAAGGAAGGAAGTTTTGTACCTCACAGTTTTAATGCTGAAAGATGTAGAGAAAAATTGATAAGGATGATAATAAAAGATGAATTGTCATTTATTATCGTAGAAGGTGAAGGATTTAAGGAGTTTATTGAAGAGCTACAATCTTTGTTTAAAATCCCTTCTCGGTGGACTATTGCAAGAGATTGCTTGAATTTGTACGTTACTGAAAGAGTAAAATTGAAAGAGTTGTTGAATAGAACTAGTAAAAGAATATGTCTTACCACTGAGACATGGACATTTTGTCAGAATTTATGTTATATGTGTTTAACTGCTCATTTTGTTGATAATGGTTGGAATTTACAAAAGAGAATCTTGAACTTTTGTCAAGTTCTAAATCATAAAGGTGATACACTTGGTAGAGCGATTGAAACATGTTTGTTAGATTGGGGCATTGATAGGATATTATGTATTACAGTTGATAATACAAGTTCTAATGATACTCCACTTACTTATTTGAAAAAATGTGTTAATGGCTGGGGTAATGCAATTTTAGAATCAAAACACTTGCACATGCGATGTGGTGCACATATTCTGAATTTAATTGTTGAGCAGGGTTTGAAAGAGTATAACATATCAATAAATAGGATTCGTGCAGTTGTAAGATATGTGAGAGGATCACCAATTAGACTGCAAAAATTTAAGAGTGGTGCTGAAATGGAAAAAATCTCTACTCAAAAACTCGTTTATTTAGATGTTACGACAATGTGGAATTCAACTTATTTGATGTTGGATTCTGCAACTTATTTTCAAAAAGCATTTGAAAGGTTAGAGATCACTCATTTGGGATACTATCAAGAGTTTTATCGAGGTGAAATTAAACAAGCTTCGACTATAATGGATTGGGATAATGCTAGGTATTTTGTCCAATTTTTGAAAGTTTTTTATGAAGCAACATTATTATTTTCTGGATCTTTGTATGTGACTTCTAAATTCTTCTTGGATCGTATTTGTTTTATCGTGATCAACTCGATATTTGGAGTAAATGTGAGGATTACATTATGATGAAGATGACTAGTGATATGAAGGTAAAGTTTGACAAATATTGGGGAGGAATATCTAAAATGAATATGATGTTATTTGTGGCTGTTTTACTTGATCATAGGCATAAAGGGTGTTCTTTACATCTAAGTTTGCTATAATTGTGTATTGGGGATGATATTGAGGCATCAATGAGTTCAAAAAGGGTGAAAAAAACTTTGGAAGATATGTACGAGGGTATCATAAAACTTATTTTCCATCAAACATAAAAGAATCTTCTCAACCTTTAGAAATGGGTACAAAATGTTTTGGTTTAGAAGTAGATGCATTCCAACTTTATGCTTCTCGTAAGAGAAAGCATTTAAAAGAAGTTCATACTATGGAAAACAAATATGAGTTGGAAAAATACTTACAAGAAGCATTGGTTGATATGGATGATGATAAATTTGATCTATTAAGTTGGTAGAATGTTCATTTCTCAAGATTTAAGATTTTATCTTTGATAGCTCGAGATGTATTGGCCATACCGGTATCTACTGTAGCATCTGAATCTGCATTTTCTACTGGTGGTCATACAATTAGTCCATACAGGAGTTCCTTATCTTCTAAAACTGTACAATCTTTGATTTGAACTCAAAATTGGATTCGTTCATCTCCAATCATTAATATCCAAGAATCACTTGATGAAATTGAGGCTCTAGAATCAGGTATATTGCATAAAACTTTCAAATATATATTTTGAATATATATAGATTTATTTGTTATCAAATATATATTATTATGTTTATTAGCTCATTATTTATGTATATTTTTAACTTTTTAATTTTGATCATGCAGATGTTCTTGATGGTGTTGGTAACTTAAACCTTGAATGATTATTAAAAAAAGTTATTGTTATTATTAATTTTGAAGAGTAAAGTTAATTTATGTAATTGATATTTAATTTTTTTGAGTTAAATTATGTAATTGATGTTGAATTTTTTCTTTTTGATTATTTTTGTTGAATTATTTTTAATCATGTTGTCTATTTTTTAATTTGTATGAAAAATATTTTTATTTTAGATTTTTTTATTTTATGTAATTTTTCATTTTATATGTTGAAATTATATCAGATTTGAATTTGTTCGGATTGACATTTATAGTGGTTCGGATCATATTGATATTTCATAATTTGCTTATTTATGTAATTTTTTTAATAGATTTAAATTAACATTTTGACTCTATCAATCAGATTAGAATTTAAAGTGGATTCAGATTGGATCAAATTCAGATTGATTTAAAATTGGTGGATTCGGATTTGTTTGGATTGGCATGTACAATAGATCGGATTCAAATTGATATTTAAAGTGGATTCAGATTGAAAATTTTTCGGATCAGATTCAAATTGACTTGAAATTAGCGATTTTGGATTTGTTTGGATTGACATGTAAAACAGATCAGATTTGGATTAAATAATTTATAATTTACTTTGGATCGAATCAAATTCAGATTGACTTAAAACTTACGGTTTCAAACCGATATTCACCCCTATAATGTGTTTCCTCAAATATATATTAATGATATATAATATCTCAAAATCTCATCAATTAAAAGCTCAATCATGCAATACGAAAACAAAGCCCAGACAAAAAAAAAAAAAAAAAAGCAAAAAGCACAATTTCTAAAACCGTAAGGAAAAAGAAAAGTCATAACGTTAAAAACGCTTCCGATCAAATTGTCAAATAAATTTTAATTTATAGAAAAAGTTAACAGTATTAGTATCATAATTAAAATAATAATTAATTATATATTATTATTTTAATTAACAATTATCTACCATATTAATAGTAAATATATTAAAATTTATTACGTAAAAAAAATACTCATTTTAAAAAGAGAAAAATTATCACAATTAATGCATAAATAATTTAATTATTCAATTAGTTTTATTTTTGATCATCTTAATGATAAAATATACATTTATTTTCTTAACATAATAATAAAAAAAAAATTAAAAGAATTAAAAATAAAATTTAATGTATAAAAAATTAGTTATTACAATTAAACTAAAATTATCTATAACATATGATTTATACGGGGAAAATAGACGGTTCATATCCCCACATTTTTTGGTCTTATATATTTATATAAATTTAAGTTATCTAGGAGTAAGTTTTTGAAATCTCTTATTTATTATTATTATTTTATATTCAATTATAAGTATTTAAGAAAAGGTAAAAAGAGCTATATCTTTATAATGGGTCACATGTGTGTGTATATATATATACATACATTACTACCTTATGTGTTGGTATCTTAATGGAATAATCACGTCTAACTTGTTATCAAATTTTGTCATATGATGAGATCATGTTTGTTTTTTTATACTTCACGTCTTTGTCTCTTTAGCATATCATACATCTTGATCGCTCTGTGTAATAGGCATCTTGCACATTATATATATTGTATACTGAAATCATCTCGTGTACATATCGTACACCTCATGTATACCCCAGTTGAAGTCATTATATAACTTAAAACATACACCAAAATAGTGGTATAAAAAGTTTGATAATGTCATGAGGACAAATGACTTAAAAATCAATAAATGTGACAAATGTGTATATGTTAAGGATATTGAAGATGGTTATGTCATCTTGTGTTTTTACATTGGTGACATACTAATTATGAATAGTAATGATCAAATGATTAAACCTAGTAAGAATATGTTGAATTCAAGGTTTGACATGAAATATATGTGACTCGTTGATGTAATTACAGGAATTAAGATATCGAGGGTATCAAATGGTTTCATTTTAAATCAATGTTAATATGTTGACAAAACACTTAAGAATTTCAACAATAGGAATTCTGAAATTGTGAGAACATAGATAAATATAAATCTATACTTATCTAAGAATAAAGTTGATAATGTATCTTAATTGAGATATTACAGAGTGATAGAAAATCTTATATACTTGATGAATTGTACAAAACAAGATATAACGTTGTAAGTAAACTAAATAAATATACCAATAATCTAGGATTTGATCATTGAAAAGGTATTACAAAATTACTTAGATACTTAAGATACACACATAGCTATGGACTGCACTACATAAGATATCCAATTGTATTTAAAGAATACAATGATACAAATTGGATATTTAACATAAAAAAACTTAAAGTCTAACAGTTGATATGTGTTACACTGAGTGGTGCAACTATTTCGTAGAAGTCCTCTAAACAGATGTGCATTGTTATATTCACGATGAAATTTGAGTTCATCATTTTGGATAAATGTGACAAAAAAGTCGAATGATTATGCAATTTCTTAGATGATATTCCTAAGTAGGTAAAGCATGTACTTGCAATTTGAATTCATTGTGATAGTCAATCGGCTATTGCCATAGCATAAAACAATATGTATAATGACAAATCTTAATATATTCGTCGTAGACATAGTATTATTATATAACTACTCTCAATTAGATTTATCTATATTGACTATGTGAAGTCAATGGATAATATAGCATATCCGTTAACCAAAGGATCAAATCGAGAGTTAATTGATAAGTGATAACTGTATGTTATACAGTTATTTTATCCAATTTATTAATTATAATTGATACGTTCTTAATGTTTTAGTTAATTTTAATTTATTAAATTAATATTTACTGTTAGTTTTTAAGGAATATATTTTTAAGGAAAATTAAAGAATTTAAATTGAAAAAAGACTTAATTGCAAATAATAAAAGCTAAAAATATAATTAAAATTAAAATAGGGCTTAATTGTAAATGTTAAAAGTTTAAAAGTTAATTTGAATTAAATTGGAGTGCTAAAATATAATTAAATAAACTTTGTTTTTCTACGTAGGAAAGGAAGACCACACTCATCATGCACCGTCATATCAGACAATTAACGGTCACGATCAGGCGAGTGTGATACATGCACTACACAGGTGAGTGGACACATTTCCTAGGTGGCACACTGCTTGGAGTGCAGAGTGAGACCCACGTGTCTGTTGCGCAAAACATTTTTTCCCGTGCGATGCGGTCCATCTAAAATGTGTATACCCTCTTATTCAACCAAATACAACGCTGCCACGTGTTCGTTATTTCTTGTAGCAAACCAGATGCCGGCATATGGCATGAGTTTTGTAAAATGAAAACGTAGAAATGATGCACGCTTACCTACCAGTTTTGTGTCTCCCACGCGTGATTAAATATTATTTTTGATGTAATATTTTGTCCCCCACTTTTACACGCATGATTGTAATATATATATATATATATATTATGATGTATTTTTTTAGAGAGTTAGAGTTATAAATAGGTGATTATTGCAATAAAATTATAGGGGTTAGACAGAGGATTGTGGAACACGCATAAGCCATTTTTGGCTTCTGTTTTGTTTCTGCGTAGGAGAAATTAGAGAATAGAAACACTTTTAATTTCCTTTTTGTTTTTCTTCATCAAATATTCCTTAAATGCTTTAATATTTTCGTTTTTTAATTTTAATTTTTGTTATGAAGTAATTTAATTTTTCTAGGCTTGCGTTGTAGCTTAATTTATGAAGCTTGAATGAATTATTTTTGAAAGATTTATGAGATTTTTAATTTGTTTATTTTATTTGTGCTTAATGCTTTTGATTATTGGAAAATTTATCAATTGATCTGTGACACTTAAATAAACTTGGAAGATACATTTTTGTGTGTTGCTCGTGGATAGAATAACATGTATATATAAGTGATAGGAATATACCTTTATTGTACATGTGATTATTTGAGAACTTTGAATGTAATGAATCTTGGTGAATTTAATTCTCATAGGAATATAGTGAATTATTTTAGCGAGATGTGTCTATATGGAGCTCAGAAGAGATATATGGATAAAATTAAGAGTTCTTGGTTGACAAATTAAATTCAAAAATATAAATCAAGAAAAAATAATATGATTCGAGTAGACTAATTTGGTGAAACTGCTATCCTAGAATGTTTTTTTTATATATTTTGTTATAAGAATCTTAGTTAATACTCCATCAACTTTCGATTGTTTGGATAAAATTAGAGTGAAATAATTTTAGTACTTAACAAATACTAGTAACAAATCTCTGTGGGAACGATATTTTACTTATCATTTTATTGCTTGTGATCGTGTATACTTGCACGTTTTCATGTTCTCCTAAAGAGACAACAATAAGTTATCGAGGGAGATGGGCTTAAAGCCTACGATTAAATAAGGATTTACAAAGAAAACCTAACTTAATTGACTGAAGATCTCAAAATCTAGGTTCAATGAGCCACCTTAGTTGTAATGACTTAGTAAGATCACTATAAAGGTTTATCCTCAATTCTATTTTTATAATGAAAATAGTGATACCCGTAAGATACAGGTTAAGCTAAGAATTTTGATGATTCGTATGAAGGGAAACTGAGTGGAGTATGTGAGTTACTTTTTACGAATGAATCGTATAAATAATAGATCATCTACATGAGAGAGAAGTGAGACCACTTCGAAAAGAAATTGTATAGCTCAATCTCACAGAATCAGACGTATGTTTATGACTAAAACGAATATAACAGTGAGAACTGAATTGGGTAAGGAAAGATTCATATGTGAAGTATGTCATCACTTACATAAATAATAAAACATTTCAAAGACATCGTGTATATTGCATAATTAGTAAAGTAAATATAAGAAATGTTCAAAGAATAATACATGTCTATCTCACTTAGATTTTGAACCGCTAAACTTTAGTTTGATGTAAAAAAATTATTTGAAATTTTCACTAATTTTTATTCACGTGTATTCTTGAAATTTTTTATAAATTAAAATTGATTTGACCGTTTGGTCAGAAATATTTTTAACATTATTACTTTTCTTTTTTCTTACGATTTCATAAATCATTTTTGCTTTTATTTCTTTAATTCCTTTTGCCCGTTTAAGTTTTTTTTCTTCTTCTTATTACTCTATTGGGTTTTTAATTGCTGAGACACATAATGTAAAAAAACAGAAAATGATGTATACTAAATAAAGGAAAAAAAAGGAAAAAAAACGTTTAACAATTTGTATTATTAATTTAGAGTGTGGTTCTATGTAATAGAATTAAGATCTAATTTTATTATAATATTTATTAATAACTTATTTATATATATTATGTTTTCTATCAACACAACTTATAATAAATAGAATTTTTATTTTCAAATGTATACTTTTGTTCCTTAAGAAACTCTCACTGTTTTTTAACCCCTTTATCGTTATCTTCTTGCCCTTTGATTTATCTAAATCAATACATTAATTTGACATCCAGCCAATAATTTTTCATTACACGGTATGTTAAGGTGTCTAATAAGCCATATTAGTTAACAAAAAAATTTGTGATATATGTTAAATCATCTAATATTAGTTAAAGATTAAATATAACTCATTCTCACTTAATTTTTTTATACATTATGAAAAAAATATTCATAATTTTTATTAATAAATTATAATTAAATTTTGACTAAAAATTTATTTACTTTAACATATTAAAATTAAACAACTATCTATTTGACCCAAGTTTATTCAGTTGTTAATCTGATCAATCAAAATTGAGTTAGATAAATATCCAATTAAATTAAAAATTTAACTAATTGTCAAGGTTTTGATTAATTGGTGACCCATTATCCCGAATCTAATCAACATATATCAAAATCAATTAAATAAGTGTTTAACTCATAAAATTTCATAAACATTAAAGTAGATGTAAGTTTTGTTGTACTTTGTATTTATGTATTGACTTCTTGTCTACAAAACATAATATTTGTTTATTTTTATTAGTTTTATATTTTTGTGTGTAAGGTTGGTTATTGTTAATTAGTAATGTACATATGCACATAGTTAGGAACACTATGATTGAAAGCATGTTTTTCACACATCATTAGGTTGACTGTTTTAGTATATATTCCAGGTTGAGAGTGACAATTTTTAGCTTAGTTTTGGTGTGAGTATTTATAGATATTACTTGATAATTTTTGGAACAAAAAAAATATGATTTTTAGCACTATATCACTACCATTTGTGAGATGGTTGGCTAGGTCTATGGCGAGGTGGATGGTCATATGTTATAAATATCTCCCTCATTAAATATTGATTTAATTCAAAAATTATATTGAAACTCTACCAATTTTTTTGATAATTTATAATTTTGTTTTCAATATTGTGTTACGATATCAGTGATACGTTCAAGAGCATATAAAATAGCGAGACAAATTATTTTTACTAAATTGTGAGAGTCTCGTTGTGAGAGTAAACTAAGCTAAGTTCTTTGAATTCTTGTATTTCTTGTTGTGTGCAATAAGAGATAGATTATTTTGAGTTTAAGGACGATCCTCAAGATTGTGTGTAGTAGTATTTCACGTTACTAATATATGGTTAGTGATCATACCACATAGTGTGGTATATATTGGTTGTGGAGGAGAGTCAAGTTCGTGTGTCGAACTAAGTCGTTACAAAAGCAGCAAACAAGAGCAACAATAGGCAGTTTGGATAGTAATCCCAACTAATAGAGGTAATAGTAGTTTTATTTCTTTCAAAGTTGTAATTGTATATTATTTAGTGAATTATTTGTTGTCTAGTGGTTGACATAAGCAACCGAGAATGTTACCACATAAACATGGTCTCTATATGGATTTATCTATTTTATATTGTGTGTTAAGTATGCTTTGTTATTGTACTGATATAATTTGAGTTTAAGATATGTATGTTTCAACGTATTAAAAGCTTAAACATTGATTATAAAGCTGATACGATGTGCCTACACATATTCCATATTGCTTAGGAAGTTAAGTGGTGATGTGCTTATAAATGGTGAGCACTCTTTAAATGACATGACACATTTTGGGGTTTCTCCCTTGAAGCAAAGTCGCGAGGTCCCACTAAACTGTCAAGTCATGGCTGTGGGCTCGCTAAACTTGCAGTTATGGATCAAAGTGGACAATCTCGGGCACATGGAGTGGGTTTTACCCTACTGTAAGCAGATGAATTAATCGTTTTATATCAATTGGTATTAGAACTATAACCCTACTGGGCCATGTAGGCTTTCATTTTTAGGAGGATGTAAGACTTCTTAAGTGAATGCGAAGTTAAGAGATTGGGAAAAGACGAATAATATCACCTATTGAGGTGAATAATATGAAAACACGTGAAATCTAGGATCACGAAGGTGAAATTTGAGTGATGAAAGATTTGAAAGGCACCTAACAATCTTGTAGAATATAATAATAAAGTTAATATTAGAATTTATATAAAAGTATAAGTGGGGTGTCTACATGCAAATTTTGAAAATGAAAGGGGCATATCAACTTATTTTTCAAGAAATTCCAATGTAACCTCTAATTTTACGTATTGCTTAGACGAGAAAATAGATCCATGGGTTTCATTTGTTTTAAAAAATGTGAAATTTAGTCACTAATTATTTTAAAGATACATGATAAATACACATATGGATTGATTTAAGTTTAGATCAAAACAGAACTAATCTAATATGATCGGTTCTTAAAAAATGAGAATCAATCAAAACTAATAATTTTAAAAAGCCAATCCAACTCGAAATAAAATTTTTTGTTTAGTTGCTAATGAATTCTATTTGTTGATCTTTTTTAACTCTTATATTATAATTTATAATGTTTTCAATGTTAATTTTATTATAATCCTTAAATTTGAAGATTCATATTTTAATCATTTATTTAATATCATTATCCATATCAATCATAAAGTGCAAGAAAAATTTAAAAATAAAGAAAATAGGTAATAAGAAATAGTAATGACATACTCTATAAAATTTAATAAACTTCATAACCAAGTCATCCATAATGCTATCAAATTCTAAAGGCAAAAACATAGAAGACGATATAACTATAATGGATAAATAATTGAACAATATAGAATTAGTGTCTCTATTGGAATTGCTTATTGGTCGTTTGTCTGCTAGTTCGTGTGGGTGACTAGATGAGAGACTTATAGATTGAGAGGTGTTTTTATTTAATGAATAATAAGAAATGAGAAAAAAAGAAATGAGAGAGAGTATCAAAAAATCAAGAATTTTTTTTTAAAATAATTGTATAAAATAATAATATGAATGTAAAAATAAAAATAAAAATAATAAATGGATTGAATTCATTATGTTATTATTAGGTTTAAATAAATTAATTTTTTAAAATTAAGAACTAAATCAAACCAATAAAATTTCAAAATCAAACCAATAAAATTTCAAAATCAAAAAATTTAGGTTAGATTAGGTTAGTTTCTATCAATTTTACACACAAATCCCTTAATTCTTTTTAAAGTGCGTATATATATAATTCAAATTTAGGCTAGTTATTTAAGTTTAATGATTATTTATACATGTAACAACCATATCTTACCATAAATAAGGGGTAATTTTTTTAATAAGGAAAATATTGTTAAGGTGCACCTAATGAGAGGAATTGTTCATTTTTAGAAGAAAAATAAATATTTTTACTATTGAAAAATTACTCATTATTTATTAAGACACATGATTATATATATTTAAACAATAATTTAATTTAAATAAGTAACTCAAATTAAAACTATGTGTATCTTGTAAATTTTTCCTTATCATTTAAAAAAAATTAAAAATTAAAATGAACTATAAATAATATTATACAACTCATACCTTAAAACCAAATATTAACTTTACATTTATACATTTTATAAAGTTTGATGTCATTTATCTATAAATGCTTAAATATATTAAACTTTAGAGAAAAATGTTATAGAGACATCTTATATTAGATCATATTTATAATTTAATTTTTTAGATTATAAGTGATATTATTTAGTCATTTAACTCTAAAAAAATTAATTAATAACAAACTATATTATTTAATATTTTTATATTTAAATATTATTTTAATAAATATATTTTGTCATTAATTTGAGATGACAATGGATCAAATCGGACCTGATCGAGTGATAATATGATTTGATCCGTTGTTCAAAGATCTAATATGCTCTGGTTTATTTTGATCCATAGATCAAATAGATCGAATTAGGAATTGTTTTATTTTTTAAAACTAAAACATTATTTAATACGATGTATTATATATTTTAATTGAAAAGTAAAAAAAACATTATATATTGTATGAAAACGCTTTCTTACTTTTTTAAAAATATGATAAATTAAAAAAATAATATCGTTTATAAAATATAAAGAGAAATAAATAGTCATGAATACGATAAATTTTAAATTTTAGTTTAATAAATTTTAAATAACAATTGATAGATTTATGAAAATTTTAAGAGAGAAAAAAAATTATATTTATAGAAATGTATGAGAGAAATTTTAAAACTAATTATTCATAATGTAATTTTTTTTGAATAAATAATTGTAAAATCTAGAGAAGTATATTGAAATTGTGTAATTCTAGTTCTAAAAATATTTAGATTTGGATCATTTTGAAGAATTTTTTAAAACAATTGTATTAAGTAAGGATACTTTAAACATAAGAAAATAAGCGGACAAATGGGCTAATATAAGTGATATTTGCTACTCCCTATCTAAATAAAATCTCAATCCAATGTAATAAATCAATTCGACCTTATTATTGTTGGATTCCATCAATCCATTTTGATATTAATTTATAACAGTGAAATTTAATTAAATATTAATATGTGGATTGATATTTGTGTCAAAATGGTGACAACTCAAACTTTAAAGAGGACATTTTTAAAGGGAAGGACGCTATTTTCTCTTCCTTAGGCCATTTGGTCAAATTTCGTATAAAAGTCGTTATACTAAATCAAAGGAGACCCTGCCCAAAGCCCTATTCCGCTAAACCATTCTATTTTACTTACCTGAAAGCATTTGCAGTTCTCTAAGCTCCATTGCCGCCATTTACTAAGCCGATATCCTCCACAGTTTACTCTTCCACTCGTGCCGTTCGTCGTTCTTCATCATTCAATCTCCTTCTTCTGTAATAAGTAAGATAGTCTGTCATTTTGCGATTCTCAAATTCTGATTATTAGCTTAGATAACTTTACGATGCTTTTAAAAAAACTCTCATTTTCATTTAGATTAAGATCACGTTTGGGTCATCGGCTTGTCGTTTTCGGATTCTGTTTAATTGGCTTCTAGTAGTAAGTAAAATATGTAACTGGGTTATGCCATATGGTGAATGTTTTGATTTAAAGGTTCCAGTTTTATTCTTTACGCTTAGAGTTTCCGACTTTGTATTACCGATCTGATATGATGCTTTATACATACCTTTGAGTCTTTCAAAAGTTTTTATTTTAACAATAAACATATACACAACACAAAGGGAAGAGGGCGAGAGTAGGGACAAGTGAATTTCACCATACGCTCCAAAAGGTTAGCGAGGTATTCAAAATTTTAATTATGAACTTTTCAATACATTTCAAGTTTTTTTTCAATGCTTGAAATAATACTTCTGAATACAAAAAAGAAAAAGAAAAAAAAATAACGCTTCAAGGTTTTTTTTTTCTTCACCGTAATTTCCATGGTACTTTTCATTTTTCTGGGAAAAAAAATTTATTGTCAGAAACTTGGAATGCAGAGCTCAAAAATAGTAACAGCTCTAACAATAAAAATCACGAATAGTTTAGGTAGAAAATTAATAGTCATGATTATTTAGAAATTAATCATTAATGGGCTATGCTTCCCAGTCTGGTGGTGACTGGTAAGGCTGTATTAGCCTTGGCTAAACGCTCAAGTTCAAATCCCCACCCCACCCTCAAAATGGGTGCTTAACTTTGAGCGAAAAAAAAAATCAATAATGGTGTAGTTATTTATCCAAAAGTAGGGATGTTATGGTATTTTTACAATCATATTACTCTTGGATGTGGGTTTAGAGCAATTAGCTAGTGAGTGTTTTGTGTGTCCAAAGTGGATTGTATTGATTGGGAGGGGGGGGGGGGGGGATAATCAAAGGCCAATCTCTATTTTTGCTTAGGGCCTTACACACTCTTGAGCCACCCTTGCAATAAATTATGTGCATATTCTGGAACTTTTGCTAGATTTCAAATGGTTCTATGTTCCTAGAGAAGTTTATTTCATGTTTTGCATTGGATAGATAGCTCTTAACTGCTTACATGGAAGAATTTGATAACTTTCATGAGCCAAGTAGCGGATAACTTGATCATCATAGTTAAAGTAGGCTGGGCTTCTCCCTCCTTTGCGAACGTGACTGTTTCACTTTGTGTTTATGTTTATTTGGTTAAATAAGTCATTTGGCTATATTGCACCTCTCACAATCATTTAACCTCTGGCTAGTTGCATATCTTGTTCTTGAACTCTTCAAGCAATGGCAGTGGGAATGAAGGATTGCCTTTCCATTATATATCCGTATTTATTCATCTCTTGTTTAATGTGTAGAGTTAACTTAACAATAGCATTTGAGCTAAGTTATGGTTGAACTGTCATATGCAGTCACATCTAACTAATCATCGCTGTGTTCACTTGATTTGCTTCTGATACATTATTTCTCCAACTGCACATCTTTGATGATTTGTGTTTTTCTTGGTAAGTTAGCAAAAACTGAAGGAGGATTAATTATAGAATATAACTTGCTAACAGATGACTTTAACTTTTTGTAGAGCAGAAAAGTTCTTGCAGGAATGGAAGCTGAAAACTCTAATGTATCACGAGCTGAAGAATTCAAACTTCAGGCTAATGAAGCATTTAAAGGTCATAATTTATTGTGCAGTCTGCTTCTATGGTTACTTTGTTATTTCTTGTACACCATTTTTGTCTAGGAGTTGCAACATCCAGTTAAAACAGTTGTTTTCTTAAATTGAGAATCAAATAATAAAAATACTTAGTAGAGAATTTAGACATCGTTCCCAGAGGTATTTCTTTCCTACTTTTAGACAAGTTAATTATTATTTGTTTAGTAGAAGGCCAATGGATATTTCTTTCCTACTTTTAGACAAGTTAATTATTATTTGTTTAGTAGAAGGCCAATGGAAAATTTTACTTCTTTCTATCCCCGCTGAAAATTATTCTTAATCATATAACTTTTGAACAGTGCTCTGTTAGAATTTGGTAAAGTTAAAATTCCGTAACTCCATTGTGTTTGGCCACACTGATGCTGCCCTTTTATTTTCAGCCCACAAATATTCTCAAGCTGTTGATTTGTATACACAAGCAATAGAAGTAAACAGCCAGAATGCTGTATACTGGGCCAACCGTTCATTTGCTCACCTTAAGCTGGAGAATTATGGTACTGCTATACAAGATGCTTCAAAGGCTGTTGAAATTGATCCTAAATATTCCAAGGCATGATTTTCTCCTTCGGCTCCTTCAGATCATTTACATATATTACTAATGGTGCTCACAGTGGTTGTCTTCTTTTGCAGGGCTTTTACAGGAGAGGTGCAGCTTATCTTGCTATGGGGAAATTTAAAGAAGCACTCAAAGATTTCCAACAGGTATTTGGCCTGCTAAGGTTTTATGATAGTTATTGATGAATATTTTTGTTGGGTATCATGTTTGTAAATTCAAGAAGATTGTTTAGTTTCTCTTGTATGATATTTGCTTCATTGACTATAAGATTTCATAGATTCACTTGGTGGATTAGTTATGGTATAGTCGTGCTCCAAAATGTCTGGGGACTGCACCATGTATTTTGCTGTTTAGTTAAAGTGGCAATTGAATGAATATACAATGTCTCCTCTACCTATATTCAAAACTATCTCAGAGTTGCTTGTAGGTTAATGTTATATCTGAAAGTTCAAAATCATGTTAATCAAATACAATTTGAGCTTTAATTGCATAGTGAATCTAATAGCCAAATTATCTCCAAGATTTCTTTTACAACTTTAGTTGTTCTTTCTTTTTGGTATAGTTTCATGTCCCCAGCTTGGAAGCTGAGAGATTAGGTCTATGATGTGAGTTAAACTTTGCAAGACATTTAGTAGGTGATTTGGCCATGGAATCCTGATAAAGGACCAGATTGTTAGTCCAATTGTATTGCATTTACTGCCGACACATAAGTTGATTGTAATCCATATTCTTGTGATTTAACATTAATCTGATGTCAAATTGTGTTTGCTCCAATATTGCAATTTGTTTTGTAGGGTGGGGTCAAAGTTAATTAATTATCTCATGCAATCAGTTATTTCACCTTTGTCACCGATCCCCCTTAAAAATTATTGACAAATTTATATTTTATAAATATAAAATAAGCACATGATGCCAATCTTCATAAGTTATTAATGGATAATAAAGATGTGAATCATGATTGCAACTCAACTAAGTGCCTAGACAAGGATGCATATATAATGTACAGACAACGGGAAAAATCTGATTTGTGTTTTATCATATGTGTTCATAATATATGATGTCGGGATTCCCAGTCTTTGTCTTCTAGGCTTGTGCTAAATTGCTAACTATATTATATTTAAGACAAGAACATGCTTCTTTGTCTCATAAATTTCAGACAACCTTTGCGTCTCTGTTATCTTAATTGTACACCATTCATTCATCCATGGTTTTCTTAGATAAAATCATTTTTTTAAGATGCAAATGTATTCATTTTGTGCAAATTAGGTCAAGAGAATCTGTCCAAATGATCCTGATGCTGTGAAGAAATTGAAGGAATGTGAAAAGGCAGTAACAAAGCTTAAATTTGAAGACGCAATTTCTGTTCCGGAGTCGCAAAGGCGTTCAGTAGCTGACTCTATTGATTTCCAATCTATAGGTATGTCAGTACTATTGTTTTGTTATTGTTTA
This sequence comes from Hippophae tibetana, assembly GCA_037013495.1. NCBI lineage: Eukaryota > Viridiplantae > Streptophyta > Magnoliopsida > Rosales > Elaeagnaceae > Hippophae > Hippophae tibetana. Next base: position 21,914,110 of record CM072804.1, read on the forward strand.
CTTTTTTTATATAATTGTTTATCATTTCTTATTTTAAATTAGTACTACTGATGTACTATTAATAAGTATTAATTTTCTTCAAACATTTTTGTTTAGACTTTGAAAATCTGTGGCTTGCATTTCAAGCTATTGATCTGATCATCATTGTTGTATTTATTAGAATTGCTATTGCATATATACAGTCTGAAATTATATTTTATGCTTTTGGTTATTCTATCAATCTAACACTTGAAATGTCTGCTGTATGCTGTAGTAGCCTAGTAGGACCTTAGATTCTATGAACTTGTCACTCTTTTGGGTTAGAAAATTTATGCATCTGTGTCGTTGTAGTAGGACCTTAGATGATTCTATGAACGTGTATACCAGTTTAACTTGAAGGGTATATTCACATTCAATATTCCCAAGTTGTTTCTGACCTCACGAAACTTAATTGTATTTGGAAATTTCAATTCTTTCCAAATAACTAACTTAGTTAATTGAATACTTATTTCTCAGTAAACTAAGACTTACAAACATTTCTGATTTATATTATATATTACTTATAAAATTTATTTGTATTTGTAAAATATACCCCTTTGGGACTGGTGGAATCTATACATCTGATATCAACAGTATTGACCTAGAGCTTTAAACGTTAAGGCTTGTATGGTTGATTTAAGAAAATTGTAATTATGCTGAATCATCTATGTTTAGACGCTGGATCAATTCTGATGAAGACAATAGCTAACCACATTATTTACATTGTTAGTACTTATAGAAGTATCTTACATAGCTGATTGAAGACTTATTTTCAAATATACAGATCAGCCACTTAATTGCTAATTGCTTGACCAAAAAGGTTATTTGCTGGAATGAGTAGTATCATGATGCTAATCTAAAATGATTCCTAACATTCTTGAGAATGTTTGAGGTCTGTAGCTTTAGAGGCTTGTCATGTGTTTACTGCATCTCACTGCTTGATCTTTCCATATTTTTAAAAAATGGATTCTATATCTTTCTTGTTTGCATAGACTTAAAAAAAATATTGAAACATTGTGGTTGCCTGAGTATCATGCTAGTGGTCGTGATTAGAATCTTGTTGCATCTGTACCATCAAGGAGTTTTTCTTCCCTTTTTCATGTAATCAAATGAGCTTTTTTTGTCATTTAATTTAAAATCATGAGCATTATAGGGGCTGCAAGTAGTTCAAAATAATTAGTTTTGGTCGCACTTGTTGTGGACTCTTTGGTGGGAATTGACGAGTTGTAGCTGTGGGAATGTGAGGAATGCTGACAATATTAATTGTGTTTGTGATGGGGATCCTAACTAGTGGTGCTGTTATTCCTCGTCTTTTTTTCTTGAAGCACGTCAGAGTAATGGGTTCTTAAGTCTTAATATTATCCAGTTTCTATCTAGTATTGAAGGAGTGACTTGGAATCGTGATTTCATGCAATCTTTCATGGGTTCATCCAGGAAATCTTTGATGTATAAAGTAGACAAGTTAGATTTGTGTTTCTTACATTTATGTTGTTTAATGGTTCTTTTGTCGAGAAAGTATATATTTGTCATTGATTTTCGTGTTTGCTTACATTGCTTCTCTTTTTTTCTGTAGTTTATGCATCTGCAGATATAACTAGAAAAATTTCATTGGTGCGAGCAGCTTGTGTTGGCTTGATTTAACTGACTGTCCTCGTTATTGGCCATGCTTCTATATATTTGGTCTTTAAACCTTTTAAGAAAGTAGTAGCTTCTTTACATGTATCTTCTGCCTCTTCTGCAGCCTGATTCTCCTAAAGAAGCTTATTATCGGTGGTTCATTGATCATGTGTCATGATTGCCTATTATGTTTGTATATTTAGTTATAGTATTCTTATTTAATGTACCATTATAGGAGCTGGCCCCAGATCATCATCAGTGCCCAATTTCGCTTTAGCAGCAAGGGCAATAGCATTTTTGGCAGCAATGGTAGTGATGGTGGGACGAGGTGGGACCATAGTGGTAGTCACAATAGTGGCAGTAGCGCTGATGATCCTGGGGGCATGGTGGTGGTGTGGCTGCATTGGTGGTATCTATACCAAGAGTCAAGTACATGACCTAGGTTTGAGTTCACGGAATCATAATAAGTGTTGATGATTCATAAATATGAATAGTTGGAAATCTTCAAGAATCTAGGACTGAAATACATTCTAAGCCATACAAGATGGTTATGCATGCTGACCATCTATTGAGACGGCCTTCTGTTTCTCCAAGGAAAGCAGCATTTAAAGCTCAACAGGAGAAGAGGGCCGCCTCAGAAAAATCTTAGTGCTCCTTTTGGGCATCACTATTGTGCTTATTATTATGAGCATTGCTCTAAGCTCATTGCTATTATTGTGGGATATTACTTAATCAAGTAGTAGATAGTGAGCACCATTTACAGGTGACAGTAATTAAATGTTAGTAAATTAAAGACATTTTTTAAGGATATAGCTTCAATAGAGTTAAAGACATGGTGTCTATTGATGCTTGATATATCATGAAGTGTTAGTTTTTATTTGAAATTTGTTGTGAACTTAGTCTGGGTTAGGAATGATGGTTCTCTTTTGTGCTATGTTTATTCGTAACTCCGGGCTGTTGGGTTTTGAGTTAGTGTTGACTTGTTTTGGTGGGTTTGCTTCTGCATGATTCTGCATTTCTGTGGGCTGAAAATTAGGGTAAATTTTACCAGCATTGTTAAGTATTGTTCAAATATTTTTTTCCCAGTCTCATGCCCTCCTATATTTGATAGTCCAAATTAACAGCAGAGTTAAGCTAGGAAATTCAAAGTAAGAAAATTACAATTTTCAACTTTCTGCCATCAAAATTTCCTCTTCAATGCTTGTGCTTTTAATTTTAGACTGTCAAATAATAATGTTAAGGGATCCATTCTATTGTGTATAGTTTAAGAAAGGAGGTGAATGATATTTGGACAGACCTTAAGGGAGGGCAATGAAATTTACCATTGAAAATAAGTAACATTATCTGGCAGCACTCCTCAAGTCATCAAAATACCTTTCTCAAAAAGTATCAAGTCATTGATAAAAAAATCTGTTCATCGTAATTTGGTGAATTTGAATTCTGGTTTAAAGTGAAAATAGTGATCTCGGAATTTTCAATTTCTAACATTAGTGAATGCTTAATAGATTTAAGATTAGAATACAAGTAACAAAATGTCACTCCTACTTGTTTGACATTTTGTTCCTTTTATGCCCTTAATAGGGGAAAAAGCCTTAAACCTATCTTTATTTTCTCTCTTTCTCTCTAGGATAACTTTTTCTTCCATCTGTCTTGTGGTTTCTCACATCTGGAGAAGCTCAATTGGAGTGAGAGAACTTCTTTCTCTCTTTTGCCCATCCTTACTAAAACAAAAGCTGGAAAATTAGATATCACAAAGCCACAAGCTTCCTGTTTTGTATTCGATCCTCCAACCCACTCCCCTCCCCTTTTTTGAGTGTGTAAGGTGATGCCAAGTCTATTGTCTAAAATCGTTGATGGACAGCATTGTACTCTGTATTGTAATTTGTACTGTTGCTTTCTATATCATCAAGGAAAATACTTTTATCACAACTTAATGCATCCATCAGTTTACATGTCACAATATAATTGGCCTCTACATGTCACAATATAATTGGCCTCTACATGTCACAATATATTTGGCCTCCCTATTAGTAAGTGGTCACACAATTACTTTAACATCCAATCCTATATTGATACATCACTTGATGCATATAGTATTACTCATTGGTAATTCTGCCAAAACAGGAATTTTGTGAGCTGTTTTCTTTTATTAGATTATTGAGTGATCTTATCAAATTTAGAAGTGGTAATAAAGGTTGCTTATCAATGCAAAAATTGAGTAGGTTCTTTCGTTTTTATGAGTTTTGAATATTTTGTGTGTATTGTATTATGACAATTGAGAGAATATTTATACAACCTAGAAGGAAGAGAGAAATCTACTCTTATAAATATACAATCATCTAATTCTAGAAAAAAAAACAAAATTAGGAAAGAATAAATATACATGATATTTCGTATTAATACCAAATTTATTCCCTATCTACAGCTCTGGTCAATTCCTAATTTAGGAAATAAATCCACACTCCCCCTCAAGTTGGGTTGTGTATATCAAACATCCCAAGCTTGCACATTAATTTTTCAAAAATGATTCGAGGGAGAGCTTTGGTGAAGATGTAGCTGTTTGAAACCTTGATGGAGTATAAATGATTTGAACAATGACATTCTCAATTTTCTCAGTGATGAAGTGTCTATCTATCTCAATATGCTTAGTCTTGTTGTGATGACCATGATTTTTGCAATACTAATAGCAACCTGATTGTGACAAAACATTTGTATAGACTTTTTCGTAAATATTCCAAGTTCACCAAGTAACTTTTTCAGCCAAATTTCTTCACAAATGCCAAGAGTCAGAGCTTTAAATTCTGCTTCAGTTGAACTTCTAGAAATAACTGACTATTTCTTACTCCTCTATGTTACCAGATTATCCCAAACATAAGAACAATAACCTGAAGTACTCCTTCTATATGTTACATCTCCTACCCAGTTTGCATCTGTATAGACTTTGATTTCTCTATTATCACTTTTCTTGAATAGAAGACCTTTTCCAGGAGTCATCTTGTGGTATCTAATGATTCTAATAACAACTTCTATGCGTTCTTCAGTTGGATTATTCATGTATTGATTGACTATACTAACAGGAAAACCAATATCAGGTCTAGTGTGAGATAGATAAATAAGACGTTCAACTAGCCTTTGATAACTCCCCCTATCCACATGTGTCTTATCTATCCTTGAGCCAATTTTCTTGTTAGAGTCCACCCAAGCATATCTGTTTTTTTGAGTAAGTCTAGAACATACTTATGTTGAGAAACAAATATGCCATATCTTGATCGTGCAATTTTCATGCCAAGAAAATATCTGAGATGCCTAAGATCTTTAATCTCAAATTCCTTTGATAAGAAATTCTTCAATCTTGTCAATTCTTGCTTGAAATTGCCTGTCAATATTATATCATTGACATAAACGATTAGGATAGCTATCCTTTTATCTGAAGAGAGTTTGACAAACAATGTGTGATCTACCTGACATCGAGTATAGTTATTCTGAATGATTGATTTAATGAATTTATCAAACCATGCCTGTGGAGATTGCTTAAGGCCATATAGAGATTTTTTGAGTCTGCATACTTTGTCCTGGTTGGATGAATTCTCGAAGCCTGGTGGAATATCCATATAGACTTCTTCTTCAAGATCACCATCCAATAAAACATTCTTAACATCTAGTTGGTGCAGTGGCTAATCCTTATTTGCAGTAAGGGAGAATAGAACACATATAGTGTTGAGTTTAGCAACTGGCGCAAAGGTCTCTTGATAATCTATCCGGTAAAACTGAGTGAAACCCTTGCAACCAGGCGAGCTTTAAACCTCTTAACACTACCATCTGTTTTATGTTTAATGGTGAATACCCACTTGCATCCCACAGGTCTCTTCCCAGTCGGTAATTTTGTAATCGTCCAAGTACCATTCTTTATCAAAGCGTTGATCACATCTTGTACAACCTTTTTCCAATCAGGATCATTCAGTGCCTCTTGGATCGTACGAGGAATCTGTATATTATTAATTACAGACACAAATGCCTTATATGATGGAGATAAGATTTTATAGGACACAAAGTTGCCAATAGGATGTTTAGTACAAGCACAAACTCCTTTTCTCAAAGCAATAAGCAGATTTGAATCATCATTTATATGTAATATTATTATGACTAAGATTACTCAAACCTGAATGTATTTCTGGAGGATGTGGATCTGGTTCCGATTCATGGTGGTCCTCGAGATGTGTACTGTCATTTATTTCTTTATCAGAGTTTTTCCTTCTTTGGTAGTCATGAAGCTCTTTAGGTTCTTGTTGAGGATCATTAGTCATAGATGGCCCTTAAGATTTTTCAAATTGATTTTCTATGGCTTGAAGTAGATTGATCGATCGGTCGTGGATTGGAAGTTTGAACAATAGGTGGAGGTGGAGTATGGGTACTCGGAATAATATCCCAAAGATGAGATTCACTCACATTTTCCCCTTGAGTTTCAGATTTGTAGTAAGCATGATTTTCAAAAAAGGTGACATCTATAGAGTTATAGATTTTTCGAGTAATAGGAGAATATCACTTATAACCCTTTTGATGAGATGAATAACCAATAAAGATGCATTTGATAGATTTAGGGTCTAACTTACTACGATGTTGGGAATAGAGATGGACAAAAGCGGTGCAACCAAAAACCTTAGGATTAATAAAACTAATGAACCTTGTATGCGGGAATAATTGCAAGAGAGTTTAACAAGGAGTTTGAAATTTGAGGACTTTAGATGGCATCCTATTGATTAGATAGGTAGCAGTAAGAAGAGCATCACTCCATAAAAAATTGGGAACATGAGTGGCAAACATGAGAGATCGAGCAACTTCAAGAAGATGTCGATTTTTGCGTTTAGTAATTCTATTCTGTTAAGGAGTGTCAACATAAGAACTTAAGTGAATGATGTCCTGTTGGATGAGATAGTGACCGAGAACAAAATTAAAAAAGTCTATGGAATTATCAATTTTGAGAATTTGAATCCGAGTTTGAAACTGAGTTTGAATTATAGAATGAAACTTATGAAAAATCTCTCACTTCAAATTTATTTTTCATAAGAAACACAAGTTAATCTAGTGTGATCATCAATAAACGATATAAACCATCTTTTTCCAGTTAAGTGTTAACACATGAGGGTCCCCATACGTCACTATGAATCAATGAGAATGGTTTGGATGGTTTATATGTTAATCTAAAGTAACTATTGTGAGTTTGTTTTGCAAACAAATTTCACAACAAAAATAGTTTGAATTTTTATTAATAAATAAAGAAGGAAACATTTTTGTCAAATACAAAAAATTTGGATGACCAAGACGATAGTGTCATAACATAATATCACTATTCTTATCATAATGGGAAATGGATAGTTATTCAAAGAAAACAAACTAAACTTTTGAGTTGTGCTAGCGGATGGAGTTTCATCTTGTAGAATATAAAGATTAGAACACATCTCAGCACTGTCAATTCTCTTCCCCGAATCCAAGTCCTGAAATACACAGATTTTAGAAGAATTTAGTCACACAATGGAGGTCACGAGTAAATTTAATAATTGAAAGTAAATCAGAGTCCAACTTAGGCACTTAGAGTACAAATGTGAGAGTTAGATCCTTATTTATTGTGACTGAACCCGAACCCTCCACCTTAGAAAGTGTGCCATCTGCAATTTTAACTGTATGATTCCCTGTACTCGTGTTATACTCATAAAAAATAGATACATCTTCGGCCAGAGTTAAGAATCCAAAATTTAGTTTTTTTATTGACAAAAAAGATTACTGATTTATTACCTCTCATGGCCAACATCCCAATACCCTGAGTAGAGTTGGATGACTAACTTAAGAAGTTTCTAAAGAGCCTCAAGCTGAGCTTTAGTGAAAGGAGCTGACTCAGATGTATCATTTTTTACTTCAACAGTAGGATTAGCAGTGGCAACAACATTCCCACGACTCTCCCGATCATCCCATGACTTTGGCTTCCAATTTGGAGGCTTTCCATGGTTTTCTAGCATGTCTCTTTGTAGTGTCCAGGCTTTCGACAATGGTCACACCAAGGGCGTTCCTTGTTCTGATGATTATCAGGATTGACGCCATTAGATTGTCCTCGGGCAGCAAGGGTAGATGATTCCTGATCTGATGATAGAGTTGGAGAGCCCATTATAACCTTTTTTCTGCTTTCTTCAAGACGAACTTTAGAGTGCTTCTTTGACCTTAGGAATGGGCTAGGTGCTTATGATTCGACTTCAAATTGCATCAAGATTTTTATTGAGGCCATGAAGAAATTTAAAGGTTCTCTTTTTGTCCACAATAGTACGGTATATAGTAGTATCATCGGTGCACTTCCGAGCATATTCTTCGAACAGATCCGACTGTTGCCAATAGCGTGTGAGAGTGTTGAAGTATTGAGTGACAGAGGTATCATCTTGGTGGAGATCATACAAGGTAGCTTCAATAGCAAACAGTTCTAAGGTATTTTTAGAACTTGAATAGGAGTCTTTGATAGCATCCCACAACTCCTTTGCAGTGGCATATAAAAGAAAATTTTCCCTTATATCATTATTCATAGAACTTATCAACCACGATTTAATCATATGATTATCGGCTTTCCAAGTTTTGTACGTAGGGTCATCTTGTTTTGGAGTAGAAATTTCACCAGTGAGATATTTCTCGCCTTTTCCACCAATATACATAATAGATTGGGACAATTGGAGATAGTTGTGTCCATTGAATTTGTGGTTGGTAACCAGGGAGACAACTTCATTGTCGTGAGAGAGAGCTGGAGTAGAAAGAGACTGATCTGATGGGACATCTTGGAGGTTACCTCCGAAATGGAGCTATATTTTTTGGCAACCATGGCAGACAGGGATGGACACACGGAGAGAAAAGAAATATGGGAGACCTAGGAGGAACCCGACTCTGATACCATGTGAGTTTTGAATATTTTGTGTGTATTATATTATGACAATTGAGGGAATATTTATACAACCTAGAAGGAGGAGAGAAATCTACTTTTATAAATATACAATTATTTAATTCTAGATAATAAAACAAAATTAAGAAAGAATAAATACAAAATTAGGAAAGAATAAATATACATGATATTTGGTATTAATACCAAATTGATTCCCTATCTATAGCTGTGATCAATTCCTAATTTAGGAAATAAATCCACAGTTTTCAATGAGTACTTTTTTGATAAAGGTAGACATATACTGGAATCTTTCATGTTTATAAATAGGGAATTATTTGCATTTTTAAGAGAACGAGGTTAAGTTTTAAATGTAGACATCTGTATCCTGAATTTAGCAACTACAGCGTACAAGATGCTTAAGTTCCCTTACTCCCATCTCTTGATTGTAGTTAAGCTTCATTTTTATCTCTCTATGGAAACATCTTGATTACTATAATTCTGATATTACCTTTTCATTTGCGTTCCAGATGTGGAGCCACAATATTCCGGTGCGAGGATAGAAGGAGAGGTTATTACACTGGATTTTGTGAAGAAAATGATGGAGGACTTCAAGAATCAAAAGTCTTTACACCAACGGTACAGCAAGCATAGAGCTTGGTATAATAAAATAATAAATGTAGCTATTGAACTCTAGTTCACATGCCTGATTCCGATGTTGTAGATACGCATACCAAATTGTTATACAAGCAAGAGATATTCTACGAGCTCAGTCTTCTCTTGTTGACGTGCACGTTCCCAATGGCTCTCATTTTACTGTTTGTGGTGATGTACATGGTCAGGTAATTATTTTACCTTGTAGATTTCTAAAATACTAGAATTCCTGCTTGATTAATGTAAACCATGTCAATTATCTGAAGATGAAAGCACTGGCATTTCAATGTTGAGATGGCTAAGTAATATGAAATAAAGTAATTGAAATGCTACTAGCAACAATTTTAGTCTCATAGTATGGCTAAGCTTAATTGGTCAAAGCTGTATATAAATGATACAATGCTCCTGCTAATCATAGCACGGGCGACAGACAACAATCATGCATAAAATATAGGTGCTTGAGAATTTGTGGTTTTCAATCTGCTTAATTTCATCCCTTTTATGAAGGAAACAAAAAAACATATAATCAAATTTTAAAAAGCAAGTACAAAGTACTTGAGGAGTGAGGTCCAACTAAAGGTGATAGTACATAAGACATAAAACCCATAAATTAATAAGCTCCGAAACGCAGAACATCATGAATCCCTAAAGCAAGTTTAAAAAATTTAGAATATCAATTCTGGAAATCCTTCAAAAAGTATCGAAGTAGACATCGAAAAGGTAGTCACATGCACTATTTTTTTCCAAATCATCTCTTCATCCTTGAAAAACTTTAGGTAAGTGAAATCTTTTCATTTTTATTCTAAATTCCAAACTTCCTGAAATTTGTTTCCTTTCCTACATCAAAGTTTTAGTTTATTCTAGCTTGTGACACTCATCTGTTGGTTGCTTGGTAATGCTTGCAGTTCTATGACCTCCTAAATATTTTTGAGCTGAATGGGCTTCCTTCGGAAGAGAATCCATATCTATTTAATGGAGATTTCGTCGACAGAGGATCATTTTCTGTGGAGGTCATTCTCACATTGTTTGCATTTAAGTGCATGTGTCCATCAGGTAAATACTCTCTACTTATTAGCTAGCTTATCAGATTTTTCGTTTTTCAGTGATACCAGTATTATTTTCAAGTCTTTACAGCTTATATCAGCAATTATATATTTTTTGGCTTTGATATCAATGATGTCAGTTGGTGATCACTGCTTGTATCCCACATGGATAAGAATGTATATCAGCAGCTTTCTGAATTCTTGTCCATATTCATGACATAACTGTTGCTATATCACCAACTGTAAATTTCTCTTCATCTTCAGAAAATACGTCTAATCTGTCCTTTACATTTCTGAACTATTCCTTTGATTTAGGGGTGGGTTGCATATTTGCATATAAGAAAAAACATAATTTACTTTCACTATTTTCTGACTTATTGTATAACTTTCAGCAATGCATCTCACTAGAGGAAATCATGAGAGCAAAAGCATGAACAAGATGTATGGATTTGAAGGCGAAGTGCGTGCTAAATTGAGCCAAAAATTCGTGGAATTATTTGCAGAAGTTTTTTGTTGCTTACCGTTGGCTCATGTGATAAACAATAAGGTTTTTGTTGTTCATGGAGGTCTTTTTAGTGTTGATGGGGTGAAGCTCTCTGACATTAGAGGAATTGATCGGTTCTGTGAACCTCCAGAGGATGGTAAGCATTGTTTCCTTTATTTCCATAGATGAATTTTGATGTTATCGTTGATGACATGATGAAATGAACAACTATGGAGCATGATCTTTTATGACTTTATCGATTTATGTGATGCTTTGTATTTATCATATGGACTTCGAATAGGATTAATGTGTGAACTGCTGTGGAGTGACCCACAACCTGGCCCTGGAAGAGGCCCTAGCAAGCGCGGAGTGGGGCTTGCATTTGGTGCTGATGTGACCAAAAGATTTCTGAAGGAGAACAATCTAGGTATACTTGAATGATTTTTTACTTCCCTTTTTTGGTTTGTTTGTAGTTGCCATCGGTTGCTTAGTTTACTCAATTGGCAGATCTAATTGTGCGCTCTCATGAAGTAAAGGACAATGGTTATGAGGTTGAGCATGATGGTAAACTTATTACTGTATTTTCTGCTCCAAACTACTGTGATCAGGTAAGAATGAAGCAGTCTCATCTTTTATGAAAATTTTGGAATAAATTTACCAAAAGGGTTTACTTATGCTGAAGGTTATTCACTCTAACAGCGTTTATCATTATTTGTTCTTATGAAACAGTATGGAGCTTTAATTTGACTTGCGAGTTCATGCTGCATTTCACTAGTTAAGCTAAGAGTAGAGAATTACATGCATGCATAAGAATTAGCATGAGCAGAAAATCATTCCTTCTTTTGTTTGCTAATTCACGATTGTATCTATCTTCTTACCAAGATGCTGTTTTCAACTGACCTTCAATGATATCTGGATAGGATACCTTTCTAAGATTTTTTAGCCACATGGTCATAATGGAGCATTCGGTTTGTTTGGTGAACCAAGGCTATAATTTCGGACAATTCCCCGTCCAAGAAGGTTCTATGCCTCTTGATTTTATTTGGATAGTCAGTCTCAGTGAATTAGTTACTGAGTTTATGCTGCCTTTTAACCTTACCAATAGCATAAGTTTAGGTTGAAGAGGCTTACCATCTGCAGGTTTGAATTTTTTTCACTCACGGCATGTTTGTTACATGGTAATAAAAGCCTTGATTGTATAATTTTTTATACGGTTATGCGTTTGGCTGTTAAGTTAGATCATCGTACAGTATAAAAACAATGACAGTGTAAAAGTTTAGTAGTGTGGGTCTAAATTGTACTGGACATTTTGATTTTTTCTTTCATCTCAAATTAAAAATAATGTATTTTTAAAATTTTTAAATTTTAAAATGTAATAAAAATATATAATAGATTAAATATTGATTTAAATAAATTTTATAATAAAAAATTAATTTTATTAAAATATTTATAATTAATTTTATCTGATTATATTATATAGCTCATCAACAAACACTAAAGATTAAATAAAATATAATTCAATACAATTATACTTAATCTATTCAATAGGGTGTATTAAATATGTCCTCAAGGTTAAAGCTCAGGTGCTAAGAGGCTCAAGTTTTACTGTGAAGAGGGTACCAACCACCAATGCTGCTGACTTGGGGTACATGGGGTTTATTATATGTTTGAGACTTAAGGTTCTCTATGCTTGTGAACATTTTGATCCCCGCTAAGCATCCATTACTGAATGGTTAAAGAGTCCAACTCATAATTGACGAATTCGTGGGTTCAATTCCTATTGGATGCACGCCAATGGGACCCTCCAATAGAATTTCAGAGCAAATTTTTTTTTTTAATTTTCGTTGTTTAAATTTGAGTTAGTAATTTTATTTTGCCTGGAATTACAATGTTTGTTTGTACCTAGTACATGTTAACTTTTTATGTAATTCCTCTGCTGCAGATGGGTAACAAAGGTGCCTTCATTCGTTTTGAAGCACCTGATATGAAGCCTGACATTGTTACTTTCTCTGCAGTGGTAAGTTGCTATTTCAGTTTTACTTCTATTCTCACTTCTTTAAGCTTGTTTTATGCCCCTCCTATTGCTCTCAATTCTAGTCAAGAATTGTGTTTTGAGTCTGTTTGGAATGAAACGCAGCCACACCCTGACGTGAAGCCTATGGCATATGCAAATAACTTCCTCCGTCAATTTCAATGACCTAACTGGGGACTGGTATTTTGGTTGCTGTGTTGCGATTATGCAAAATTGTTATTATGCGCAACTAGAAATGTGCTTCAGGGAGCAATTGAACTGGAGCCAGTGCATATTTCGTTTTGTCATAATTTTGATATAGATTATTTGATCATCTTGTTCTGTAATTTTCTTACTGATAGTAAGAATATTTATGGTATTTTTTGTTTGAATATTTATGGAGTACGAAGAATGTCTTGCTGGCATGAAACTGCCTGTGAAACTAGTTAGTTTTCCCTCCTAATGTTTTCTCATTTTAATTATATATTCAATTTATTACTCATATTTTTGACATGTAAAAATATCCTTAACGTCTGTGGTAAATGTTATACTCTTCCATGCGCAAATTGCTTTTCATGGAAGAATGTCAAAAAATCCGAGTTACTGTTTTCAAATTAGAAAGAAAAGAAAGGAAAAAAAAACCGTGGATTGTTCACGAGGGATTATAACGAAGTGGACAAATAATATTTAATTTATGGCTTGTTTAATAAATATTTAAATTATGGAAAATTTTAATTTACATCACTGTCTTATGTATGTGGTTAAAAAATATTAGATGTATCGAATATCGTATGAAGATAGAATGACACTTCAATTATTAATTTTTAAATTTGATATTCAAAATTTTAAGTTTTGTACAATTGATAATTCATTTTCACATTTTAATTTTAAAATTGATTTTGTTTTTCTATTCTTGAGGCTCAAAAATAATAACCTAATTATACTAAATTTACTCAAAATAACTAACGAGAAATAATTGGTCGCTCTTTAGATCAAGTTAATAATTATTAAATTTGTAACATTTATCTTTAACTTCTGTTTCTAAAAGTTAGTTTTTAAATAAAAAATTTTATTCTAAACATTGTAATAAGAAAATAGTTTTATTAACAAATAACTTCTTAAAATTGTATTTAAATATTTAGGATATAAAAAATATATCATGATTAAATATAATAAGAGGTTAACAGCTATGTTAGATTCTTATAGTTTGTAATTAAAGACAACTTTTATATAAAAAAAGATAAAATTAACGACTTTTAATCTATAACAAAAATTATCTAATATAAATAAGATAAAAATATAATAATTTAATAAGTATTAATAATATATATATATAAATGTTAAAACTAAAACTAAAACTAAAAAAATTATTAAAATATAAAGAATAATATATGATTTAAGATTTTAAGATTGATAGTAAATTTAAAAATATATATTATTAAAAAATAAAAGACTAATAAATACAAGTATTTTTGGTTGTTTGTGCTTGTTGTATCTATTTTTTTAACTAACGAAATGAACTATTTTTATAATAGTGATAAAAATGAATGTAAAATATTGGGAAAAAAAAATTATATTAAAAAATGTCAAATAAAATAAAAAATTGTTAAAATAAAATGTGAACTATATAATATTAAATAAAATTAAAATTTAGAATTAAACAAAATATAAAAAACTTTTACGATATGAATCAAAAACCTTAAAATCTCTTTAAGTTTCTCATCATGCTTACTTTTTAATTTTAAGTTTTATAATATTTAATACTAGCATTTTATTATCATAAATTAAAATTAAATATATAAAATATTTTTTAGATTACACTATATTTACTTAAGAAATATTTTATATAATAAATACTATTATAAATGTATATATGTAACTAATTGATGTTTGTGAAATACTTGAATAAAAATATATCTATTTAATTATTTCACTCACAAGTTATTTATATCACTTTTGTTTATATGTCTATTAAATATTATTGATACATACAACAATATGTCAAATATATACTAAGAAATTAGATAATATATTATTGTAAATAAAATATTTCATTAATGTAATATATATATATATATAAATAAATTTTGTAAAATTTTTGTATTGAGGTTACACCGACATGTAACCCCAACGATAATTAACATGTGATAATTTTTTATTTAATAAAATTTAATGGGATTGACTGTAATTACTAATATATTGCATTAAATCATTTGTACTCCACCTTAAACTTAAAATATATAGCATTTTTTTAAACCTTGATTGGAAACGAAGTAAAAATATGTATTTTGGAATTGTTGAGTTAATTACGCTTTATACGCATATTATATAGAATAATTTATAAAAATATTTAAAATATTTACTTTGTTATAATTATATTTACAACGTATGAATAACAATAAAAATATGTCCAATAATATATATTTTTTAAAGTTAAAATTATGCATATAATGTATGAATAATAATACAATTACGTCTAAAATTGAACATATTTTTATCGTTACTCATATAATATTGACATAACTATAATAAAATAAATATTTTAGATATTTTTATAAATTATCTCATATATTATAAACATAACATATATTATAGATATAAAATATAATTAATCCTAAAATTGTTTTAACACAATTCTTTTCCTTCAATAGTTTTTGCATAGGTCGAGAGATTATTTTTATAATATTAATTTTAGTCACTGCAAGCCACATGATTAAATCTTAATAACGAATATAAATAAAAAAATAAAAAATAACAGTCATTTTAATATTTAATAGTAATATTATATTTAAAATAATATTATACAACTTAAAAAATTAATTTTTTTAAAAATTCAAACAAAAGTTTCCACGTACGTCTCATAATAAACGTTACAACAACGTAACCAATAATAAAACTTACATAGAAAATCATTTTTAAATATTTTTAAAGGATTTACCAAGAATAAATGATAATCTTATCATGTAATCTAAAAGATAGAGCTACCTACAAAACTTAAATTTATATAAAAAAGTTAATAGTGACTACTACAAATAAATATATAATGTACAAGTTGTATATGTTAACTAAAATTTTATAATATAATGATTTAAAATTACTCAAATTCGAATTGATCAAGATAATAAACTCATATATGTATGCGTCTCTATTGTATGAAAATCCATTAATTAAAAAGTAAGTGGAGTAATTCTAATATGCAGTCACAATCATTTATATTATATTATGTACCCAAAAATACCAAATTATTTAAAGATAAAAAATAACACAAATTATGTCAAATAAATGGAGTCATAAAATAAGATTAATATTACAATGGTTGTGATATACTTATATAGTTTTTTTTAAAATTCATTTCAACGAACAATTTCTTTTGACAAAAATAAATTTTAAACATGAAATAAAAAAGAGAGTTAAAAACGAAATTCATCAAGTAATAGACATAAAATAAATAAAGTAAAAAAAAAATAGAAAAAAAATTGTTTCATACTTACGATAAAGTACCTTAAAATTACTCAAGTCTTGTATAATTTTAGTTCTCTCTGCTCAATTTTAGGCCATATCTAATGTCATTTTTATCCCTTTTAAAAATAAAAAAATTCCCTTTTTATAATTATAAAAGAAAAAGGAAATAAAAAATTATAGTTAATTAAATATTACGTATGAACTCTCATTTACATATAATGTAATAGATACTTGGAGAGATATAAATTACTTATAAACTAATGAATGTATCATCAAAATGTTATAAAAATTATAAATATATTATCTAAATTTATTGAATTATAAATATAATATTGAAATATCATAAATGTTATAAAATATCATCTTAGTACAATTTATGATATTTGAGATGTTTAATTACGACACAAAAAGTTATAAAAATACCATATATGTTATTTGAATATTATTTTTGTAATTTTTATAATATTACAGTGCTATATTTGTAACATGATAAATTACAATGACATATTTGTAATTTTTTTAAATATTAAGTATTACATTTATTAATTTACCAACAACAAAAAAGGGTAATGGGTTGTGGAGGTCACTCTTCTTATATCAAATGAATATTTTAGTCATTTTATTTTTATAATGATTATTTAGATTATTCTATACAAAAATATGTTATTTTATTCAATTTTTTAATAAAAAATATTATTTTATTAATAAAAAATTCTGATATAATAATAGAGTGAATTTAATGGTGTTAAAATTGTTATTTTATTTTAATAAATTAAAAATAAATTTGAATTGTACAATTTTTTTGGTTAGCTATTTTGTAAATTTTATATTTTATGAAATTTTATATTTTTTACACTTTTATATATCGTGTTTTATGTAGATATCATGTTTATATAAAAAATGTATATTTTATAATATTATAAATATGGGTTACATATATTAGAAAATTATTAAGATATGTACCATTAGAACTACAAAGATAGGTCTCTCAAATCCATCATCGTTGAAGAACATCTCAACACAGAGATGGCACAATCACTGCCAAACTCTAAACAATATAGTGGAGGTGCCTCGTTAAACTTTTGTTACTAGTCTATGAAACAATATAGTGGAGGTGCGTCGTTCAACTTTTGTTACTAGTCTACGAAGATATTGGATATGATAGAGTTTATCCGTGTAGTTACAACATTACTAATATTGTAAGATCTGACTCGTATAGTCCCTATTTTTGTTATTAAAAAATTCATAATTTTTATACAAATGCGATAGTTAGAAAAAACACAATATAGAAAATATCAAAAAAATACATAAAATTTCATAAGGTAGTTAATAAAAAAACTAGAAGTTAAATCTAGGATTTGTTATGCCTCGTATATAGTGCAATTTTCTTGTTTTTAAATAATAAACTATATATCATTTTTTGATATCTTAAACAGTATATTTTATTTTAAATACCTTCTAAATTTGTGCTAAAAAATTGTATATATATTTAAAAATAAAACCCATTTTAAATACATGTAAAATAATTTACGAACATACATTAAAAAGTAGTGACAGGGTTAAAAATACAAATTCCCTTTTATCTTTGTTTTCACTACAAGAGCTAAATGTTCGTAACAAAATATTTTATTCTTGAATTAACCTTATTACATGTTTTCTTTTATATTAACTTGATATCTTTCTTATTTTAAGAATTATCACTAATTTACATTTATGCTTTTAAATAAAATAATTTAATGGTTAATGTGAATTGTTATATTTGTTATCAAACCACTGATAATTAATTGTAATTTTTCATATGTTTGGCTATATTAGTAAAAAAATATAAATACTTTACCCATATAAAATTGCTACCAGAAAGAGGAAAAAAAGAAGTGCAAAAAGTAGGAAAAAATATGTATTTTAAAGTATGTTTTTATAACAATGATGTAAAAATTATAAGTGTTGGTTATTTTCGTGAACAAAATATTTACTTGTAAATTTATTTTTAAACTCACTATCAAATCTATCAAGCAAAGTTAAAAGAACGTAAGAATTTTAAATAGTCGCGTACTTCAGGTATATCTGTTATAACTATAACACATAAAATTACACTCATATATTTAATAACATAAATTCATAAATCTGAAATTATTTTTACTGCTAAAATATATAATAAGATATATACTAAAATATTAAATAAGATATGACTTAAATTTTAATCTAAAAGATAGCATAAAATATACTTTAAAAGAATTTCTTTTTAAATAGGAGTCTTCATGTTATATGAGTCTATTTTAAAAGAATTATTCTTTAAATAAAAATCTTCTCAATTAGTGACTATTACTAATCTTATTTATAATAAAAAATATATTTATCAATTATATAAGAGTTTTATTAATTAGTAAGTATTACTAATTCTATTTATAATAGAAAATATATTTATCAATTACATAAATTTTAAGGTTTTAATTTTTCTTATAAATAAAACTCATTACTCATTATTTCAATCAACCATACAAGAGTATTATTTTATTCTTCTTAATTTCTCTCTCTTGTTTTGTAAATAAAAGTTCATAATTTCTTAGGCTTATTTATTTAGTTAATCTATTAAATATTGGTGATTATATTTAATTGATTAATAAACTTAATTAGTTTATAATATTTTGATCATTGTTCTTATAGATTTTTCTTTATTTTTGTTCTTGAATTGTTAGATCAAATAATTGTGTTTGTCATATCATAATTATTTTATTTGATTATTAATCTTTAAAGAATTTATTTTTATTGAACTTGTGCTTGATCTTTTTGCTCTAAAACTTGCTAATTGATTTGATTTAAGTGACATATGTTTTGAATCATCTAGTTAGGATTATTTATTATTAAATCTATTCTAGAACACACACATGCACTTGTGTTTTTGTGCTAATTATTTTGCAGTTAATTCGGGAACATAACTGATTGGTGGGAAACTTGTTGAAATGTTGATATGGAAACCGCTTATGCTAATATTGGAAAATGTGAAAATAAATCAGGAACTCGTAAGTAAGGTATATTGGGGCAGTATCCTAAGGAGATTAGCATAAGATCGAGTTTGTATTTGAACATTTGTTTTTCATAGTAGAAAGTTAGGTGATCCGATGGATCGATGATTTTTCTCTTAGGTCATGATTGTGGCCTTAGGTTGTTTCCACCTAAAAATATCGTGTGTTATTCTTTTATTTTTGCGCTTTATTCTTACACGTCATTGCATGCATGATCGCTTTATTTAGGTTATTAATTATAAATTGATAAAAATTAAAAATAACATATTTACTCCCTTCTAGGTTAATTAGGTTCATATCATATAAAATTTCAAATGAGTTGTCACTTACAGTTATTAAGTTTACTTGTGTATGCCAAATATTACGTGGGTATAAATTGTATTATATAAAAAAGTAGATTTTTATTATTATTGTAAGATTTATAAGTGTTTGACTGTATTTATGAACAAAATATTTAAGTGTAAACTAGTTTATAGATACATTTAATTGTTCGTTATTCAAAGTCGAAGAAACATTCGAGCATTAATTTGATGTGATTCAGGAATGTACTCTTTACTTAACTCATTAGAATTAAGTTTACACATATAGAAAAATATTATATATATATATATATGATGGTTGATTGATCGAGTATTAGATTGATCAAAACTTGCTAGCAGGTTGAAATTCTAATTGGAGTGTGAAGTTAGGTTTGATCGATCATGATCGATCTACCTATTATCAAAGTTTTATTTATCGTTGCTAGGGTCGATCAAAAATGGTTTCAATTTATCGACCTATTGGTTCGATCAATCAAGAGCGTAAGTTTTAAACCTAAAATCCTTTGGAAAACTCGAGTCAAACTTATAGATTACCATTTTGCCTTTATTTATTACTACTCGATGAATACTTTAATGGATAGAAGGGTCATTATATTTGACATAACATTAGGGTTTCAATTTTCATATTTAAACAACATAATGCTCTTTATTTTAGACAACCACACATATTCTATTCATTTGATTATTTTGTGTTTTCTCTCTTAAAATGTTTTCTAAAAAGTATATCATATTTCATTAGACATATTCTTGATTTAATCTATCAAGCATTTTGTGTGTTTATGTTTAATTGATTCATATGTGTATTTTCTTTTATGATAATGTGCTTATAACTTTCGTTCTAGGGTTTTCTAGATGATTTACTTTATTTGATTTAAATCTTGAATCTTCTAGCTAGGGTTTTTCATTGTTGAATTTGCTACATGACATACTTTGTACTTGTGCTATTTATGCTAACTTTTCAGGTGCTTACCGATTGGATTAGATTGCTCCAGTGACTTGAGATATTGAAACATTAGTCTGAATCCGTACACCTATTTTGTAGAGACTGTGAAAGAAGCGATGACTTGTAAGTAGATTACATTGGGGGTTTATCTGTGAAGGGTAATCTAAGATCTGACTTTGTAATTGAACATTTATTTTCATAATGAATAGTTAGATGGTCACGTGGATCGATAGTTTTCCTTTTAGGTCATTATTTTAACCTAGGTTGTTTCCACCTAAAATATCGTGTATCATATTTATCTTTATTTTCACATTCTATTATTTATATAAAATTGTATGACAGCTTGATAATTTTTAATTAAACATAATTAGCAGAATTACCTATTCACTCCCTCTAGGTTAATTAGACCCGTAACTTAAACATTTAATTGATATTAGAGTGATCACTAGATATACTTAGTGTTTTCTTAAGACCTTTTTATTGATCATTTGAGAGGGGGTTCTTTTAAAACTCGTGCTTCTTTCTTTGATGGGTTTAACTACTCTTATTGGATGGCTCGTACGAGAGCCTTTTTATATTCCCTAGATGATAGTGTGTGAAATTCTACCATTTATGGTTGGGAACCATCTATAGTTATTAAAAATAATATAATTACACTTAAGCTTAAGATTTAATGAACCATTGAGGATAAAACTGATAGTAACTGAATTCAAAAGAGCATTAATGCCATCTTTAGTTTTGTATTATCTGACGAGTTTTGTCGTATTTTTGACATTGAAACTGCTAAGCATGCTTGGGATACTTTAGAGGTTTCACATGAGGACACCACTCAAGTTACAGGAACTAAACTTTGCATTCTTGGTATTAAGTTTGAAAACCTTAGGATAAAAAAAATGAGACATTTTCTAAATTTTATGTGTGCTATTATTAGCACCTCTTTAAATCTTGGAGAGAAAATTGATGAATTCAGGTTAGTATGGAAGATTCTATGCTCATTACTAGATTGCTTCAATGCAAATATTACCGTTATTGATGAAAGCAATAATGTAGACACTATCAAAATTGAGGAACTTGTTGGTTCACTTTTAAACCTTTGAAGTGAGCTTTCGAACACCTACAAAGAATAAGGATGTTACTTTCAAAACTTCCATGACTGATAATCATGATAATGATGATGAAAAATTGAAACTCTTCACCAAAAGACTCAAGAAACTCACAGAGTAATTGGAAATTAAGCTGTAGAAATGATTATTAAATCAAGAAAACTTAAACCTATAAGTTCCGATGGTAAGAAAACTAAACCCATTGGACCAAAATGTTTTAAATACAATGGGATTGGTCACTTTGCAGTTGAGAATGTTAAAAAAAAGGAAAAAAATGGAAAGGCTTTTAATGTCACTCTTAGTGACTCAAAAAAGTGATAACAACAATCCTGGTGACTTAAAAAATTGTGGCACTAACTATCTAGCATTTACAGCAACTATTGGTGGATACTCTAGTGAGTTTGACATTGGCTTAGATAATGAGAGAAGCAATTCTAAATTCATTTTTGCTTACTAAATTTAATGTTAATAAACTTGATGAACTCTTTATAGACTTAGTTGGTTGCAAGTGAGAAAAATATAGGTTATTAGTTGAAGTAACCAAATTAAGTGATAAAGTCAAATCTTATGAACTTAATTCCTCCCTTGTAGAAAAATAAAAAACTGAGCTATCTAAACTTATTTATATTTTAAATTCAAGTTTTACAGATCTTAAACAAGAAAACAAAAAACTTGTGTAGGAACTTGAACAATTGGTGTTGAAAAACTTAACCATGTTTTGAGTTATGACAAGTCACATAGTGATACACGTGACTTTGGTTATAAAGATGAGATCTTCACATCTTCTACATCAAAAATCACATTTGTAAGACATTCTAACTCTAATCATACTATCACTAATTATGCATAAATAGCCATTGCACTTATAATAGAAAAAAATTGTTGAATTTGTGCTTGTCTATCATCATTGTGGCATGAGATTTCATACAAGGCCCAAGTGTAGATTCTTATTAACAACTATCCATTTTAATAATACTTTACATGCTTCTAGTTATAGGACTCAGTATTGTTATCCATCTATGCATATTATGTTGAATAACTCTATTAGAAAGCATGAAGTTGTAGGATTAATTATCATCATCATATCATGAATATTGCATTTATGATGAATATGAAATCTAACAGTAAGTCTAAGAACATGCCAATGACAACTAAAGTAATTGATTTCTAGCCTAAAGATATAGAGAAACCAAATTTTAAGAAAATTTGGTTTAGAAAATATTTTTTTTTGGGTCACCTAACCATCCTTTAGTGTTCACCTTGATATATTTGTTTGAATGTTTAATTAACCCTAGGTGATCACTTTAGTAGGATTGTTTTTTGTTTATTTTTTTAAATTATTATAAAAATAAAAATATATAAAATAGTGTAGATTTATTTTAACAATGAAATAAACTTAAAAAATTACTTACTTTTATAACCTTATTTTTATGACTCGACTTATTCTGATTAAGTGTTTTATTGTATAAATGAGTATACAATTTTGATTTGTGCATTTACATAATTTTTCACCCATATTGATCTATGTCAACAAGAATTTACTCATATACTCATTGAACACATATATATGTCATGCTTGAAGTTTATGATTTCTCTTGTAAGATTATAGGGCTTGAGCTACTACTAAATTATATTTGAGATCTATCTTTCACTTTCTAAAAAAATATGAAGACATACACCAAGTTTTGAAAGCACTATCTACTATGATGTGTGTATCTACCATAGTGAGCGAAGGGGGTTATCTTACAACTATTGTGAAAGTCATCATATTAGGTTTCTGGATCATGCATGTTTCCTTAATAAAAAAATTGTGGGGAAAGAAACAGAAAAAATATTTGTATGCACAAAAAAAGAAAGTCAAAAGTGGTTATACAAAAAAAAAAAAATAACTGATCCCTCGTATATATAAAAAAAGAGGAATAATCTTTTTAAGTTCTCTCTTAAGAGATATTTTTTATTTTGTAAAATTAATGATTCAATGGTAGTTTTTACATGATAAGTGATACTTTTTCTTTTGTATCTTTCATGACTGATCATAAATGAATTAATTGACATATTGTTGAAGTTCAAACATGTATCTTATTTTGGATGATTATCCTTATGTCACTGTATATATTAATATGTTTGTGTATTTTTTCAACATACATATGCTTTCAAGGAATAGTAATTTTTTTAATAAGAATAGTTTCTCAATTAGGCGTTCTATTCTAATCATGTTTAAACAAGTTTACTACCCTCAATTAAAAAAAATATATATTTACATTAGATTTTATAATTTTTTTAGTCTTTTCTATTTTTTTAGTCATAGAATTTATGAGAGAATTCATTTATTGCATATATTACGCTCATATTAAATAACTATGTTTCAAAGTTAAATTATTTTTTCATATGACAAAAAGGAGAGAAAGTGATTATTAATGGGAGAGTTATTGCACATAGGTAAAAAATTCTTAATGATTGAGTGTTCTATTTGATATGTTACTACTCATTGATTATGTTTACTTTGCTTTACTATTATGATATATACTGAATTAATAAACAATGAATATTTTGAGAGAAATTGTGTACTTATTTGTCTATTTGATTTTTAGTGTACATATGAGTTATCATGATTTAAACAAAGATGGTTTCGTCGCATCATAAGATGGTATCACTAGGTAAATTTATTTTCCTTAGGAGCATTATGTTGTGTGAGAGAGGTTTTTTCATATGAATATGTCAAAAGGAGAGATTGTAAGATTTATGAGTGTTAACAATATTCGTGAATAAAACATTTAAGTGTAACATAGTTTCTAGGCATGTTTACTTGCTCATTATTCAAATATGAAGAAACGTTTGAGCTTCAATTTGATGCGCTTTAGGTAGATACTCTTTACTTAACACATTATAATTAAGTTTATACACATAGAAAAATATGGTATATATATGCTGGTCGATCAATTGAGCATTGATCATGTACGATCTAGTTGCTCTTTGGTTGAAATTTTAATTGGAGTAGGTTGATAGAAGTTAGGTTTGATCGATTGAAAGTTTAGATTGATCGAGGATCGAGACTCTTTTAAATTGATTGAATACGTAAGTTCTTAACCTAAAATCCTTTTGTTTACTCGAATCAAACTTATAGATTGTCATATTACCCTTATTTATTACTACTATATGAATACTTTTTTGGATAGAACGGTGACTTAGCATTAGAATTTCAATTACCTAATTCTCTTTATTTTAGACAATTATACCTATTTTATTCATTTAATTATTTTGTATTTTCTTTCTCAAAACATTTTCTAAAACTATATCATATATTATCATGCGTGTTCTTCATTTAATTTATCAAACATTTGATGTGATTATGTTTGATTGATTCATATGACTATTTGCTTATAACTTTCGTTCTAGGGTTTACTAGATGATTTAATTTATTCTATTTAAATCTTAAATCTTCTAGCTAGGGTTTTCTATTGTTGAATATGCTTTAGAACACACTTTAAATTTATGCTATTTGTGTTAACTTTTCAAGTGCTTATTGAACGGATTTGATTGCTCGTGTGACTCGAGATATTGATACATTGGTCTGTATTCGTATGCCTATTTTATGATATTATACTTATAACTTTTGTTCTATGGTTTACTAGATGATTTAATTTATTCGATTTAAATCTTAAAAATTCTAGCTAGGGTTTCTTATTATTGAATATGCTTTAGAACACACTTTAAATTTATGCTATTTGTATTAATTTTTCAAGTATTTATTGAACGGATTCGATTGCTCGTGTGACTCGAGATATTGAAACATTGGTTTGTATTCGTATGCCTATTTTATAAAGACTATGAAAGAAGTGATGACTTATAAGTAGATTACATTGAGAGGTTTTATTTGTGAAGGGTAATCTAATATATGACTTTATAATTGAACATTTATTTTCATAATGGATAGTTAGTCGGTTTGATAAATCAGTAATTTTTCTCTAAATTTGTTGTTGTGGTCTAAGTTATTTATATCTAAAATATCATTTATCATATTTATCTTTATTTTTGTATTCCATTATTTACACACCGATTGTATTTCTGATTGGTTGATAATTTTTAATTAAATATAATTAGAAAAATTATTTATTTATCCCCTCAACATTAATTAGATTTATCACTTAGTAATTTATATTTTTAATTAAATGTTGAATTTAAATGTAAAAATTAAAAAGTAACGATAGTAAGTAATATTTTAAAAAAAATTAGTGTAACATGTAAGAAAAGTTGAAACACCGTTCCTGCAGTAAAAAAAGTACAATTATTTATTTTGACGCTATTATCTCTATTGGTGGCATTATAAATTTAACACATTATTTATCTTTTATGAAATTGGTGTATTATAATTAATTTATTGTTATATTTTTATATATTTTATTAATTTCTGACCAATTTTTCTTTCTTATAATTTTTATAAAAAAATTTAAATTGATATTAACAAGATATGATAAATATTTAAAGAGTAAAATATCTAAAAAGTAAAAAAAAAATCATAGATCAATTTAAATTAAATTAAGTGATAAATTAAATTATTAATTTAAAGTAAATAAATAATGTATTTTGTGAAAAAAATTAAATTAAATAATAAAAAATAACTTTAAAATTTATAATTATAAAAGTAATATTATTTATATTTATTTCATGTACATTTTACTGTATATAACTTTTTATTAAAAATTGTTTAATTAAATTATGATTATTTAAATCTATTTAATATTAAATATTATTAAATTAAATTATTATGTTATTTTTGTTACAAGTTTTAAGATTGATTCTTTTTTATTTATATATATAATTTTTCAAGAAAATTTATCCAATTGCACTTATTTTACGTCTCGAAACATGTCCTTATCTTTTCTGCCTGTTCTGCTATGACAAATGTGACAAATCGTATGCTCCGGAATATTGATTCGTTCTCTATTTCGTGTTTGACGGTGTTTTCCGACGTCGTTTCACTTTTGCGTTTCATACTTTTGCTGTCTCCTTATTCCCAATCTCATAGTCCGGTATATCTGCTCGAAAATAATGGTAACGAGAGAGGAAGCAAAAGAAAAATTCTATTAGAACGTGTTCCTCTTACTTGGGGCAGTTATAATAAATATGTCTCACATTCTTCTAGTTATTGTTTTCTAAACGGTGTCGGTTTCTATATGAACTAATGGATAATTAATTCAGAACGGCGTCGTTCACTACGCGACGTTTCTGACCGCTGTGTCTCGACGGAGCTAAGCCGGAGAACCCTTTATTTCGGCGAACCAATCTAATTTTTCATCCGCCAGCTAGTCACCGGTCCGTCGATCGGTGAATAGTCTCAATTTGTTGTTTGGGATCTTGAGAAATTCCAAGCTGTCGAGCTAGCTGTGCTCTACACCCAAAACCCATCGGCTTAGTTTGAGAGGTGAGTTTTCTTTAGCAAGTTTATTCGAATGCAAATGTAATACAATAATTTCGGTCAGTATTGCTCGAATTTTCTATTGGATTTTTAGGTAATCTTACTAAAAATTGGAAATTTAGTACGTTAAGGAATGTAAAGTTTCCAGGATTTTTCTTCACCAGGAAAACAGAGGAAAAAATTATCAGTGTGAAGGCTTTCGCTGCTTAAAAAAAAAGAGCTTTTTATTAGGGCAAGTTGGCAATTGAGATAAACGGGAGGAAGCTCTGACCTCTGAGGGTTTTCCCTCTGCTTGGTTACCAGAAAAATATTGAGCCTTTAGCTTTCTTTATCTATTTCTGCTGTTTTCTCATAAAACTGATCCTCATCTGTTGATTTAGTCTTATATCTGAATTTTATCCAAATTATTTCGAGAAAAAAGACATATTTGTGAAATTTTCATTGATTGAAAATGTAAGATCTCCTTCCTTCTAATCTTCTATACATAATTAAGACGTTGGCTTTAAGATGCATAAATAAAACTTTTTAGTTCAAATATTTGATCCATACGAAATTTTGACTCTTTAGTAAGGAATATGGAATCTGCAGTAGTCATTTCTATTAGAAAACAAAAGGAACCCAACGAAAACTTCAAACATGTTTCCAAGAGAATTCTGTTGTGTATCTCAGAAAAAGGATACTAGTCCTTCAGTTTGTTAGTGTTTGTGGCATCCTCTAAAGTAGTACTTAACTCTTTGGTGTTCTTATGTTTGCCAGTGTTTTTCCTTAGTATGTTTAACAGAAGCAAGAAATAACATCTCTAATGAAAGTCTAACGATATTTTTCTGTCTTTGGTCCCAGTGCTCAGCCATTTAGTACCATTTGAACAGAATAATGCAAGGAATTTGCAAGTACAAATTACAAATCCTATCTTTTTTGTGGATAACTTCTTGTGACATGTTTGGAAGGAAAGTGATGGGACTTCGTAAGGAAAATTATCTAGTGTACTCAAGTTTGTTTATTTCTTTTTAAGGGTGAGCTTTTATAGTCTAATTTTCTTTCTTCTTTGTGTCATCAATTCTATGTTTTGTCTTACTTTCTTAACTTCTTTTGTCCTATGTGCATATCAAACTGATTTGAGTTGTATTTTTGTTTGCTTACTGAATTTGGTGGAAGGATGAACCAAATATAGCTCCTCAATTCATTCTGTGGTTGTCACTCCAGTGTTCTCGTGCTTCTAAATTCTTAAAACATAAGCATGAGCAAAATGTTACTTTTGATTTGATTCTTTGGTATCCTTATTTCTTTTGATAATAGTTAGTGCCATTCTTATGATTCTGTGGTAGGTTTCACAGGGGGTGATAATGGAAGTTACATTGGTGGACCCACATGGGACGAATCCTGGACCAATTGATGCTTCTGTACTTTATGATCAAGAGAAGCATGTTTCTTCAGCAGTATGGGATGGACAGGTGTGGAGTGTACTGTATCATTTAGCTTTTACTTTTTTGTCCCTGTATATTTTGTTATTGAAATCTTAACTACATGCAGTACTGTTTTCATTGTTAACTGCAGGAACGTGGTGCACTTAGGTGTCATGAACACACTTCAAAGCTTGGCCAGTGGACACTTAATGCAAAACAGATTGAGTTAGTTGAGAAGGCTGGCTTTTGTTTTTTAAGATTGATTCCTGCAATAAGTCTTGATAACCCATTGATTTCTGCGTTAGTTGAGAGGTGGAGGAGAGAAACAAACACCTTCCACTTAAATGTTGGAGAAGTGACAATTACCTTAAAAGATGTTGCATTGTTGCTGGGACTTCCTATTGATGGAGAACCTGTAATTGGTACAACATATACCACTTGCAGTTCAATTTGTGAGAAGTATCTTGGGAAAGCTCCAGAAACCGGTTATACTAGTGGGGGAATGGTGAAGCTAAGTTGGTTGAAAGAGTTCTTCTCTTGGTGTCCTGATGATGCACCGGTTGAGGTGATTGAGCACCATACACGTGCCTATCTCTTGTATCTAGTTGGAAGCACTATATTTTCCACTACAACTGGTAATAAAGTTCCTGTTATGTACCTTCCATTATTTGAGAACTTTGAGCAGTGTGGAAAATATGCTTGGGGAGCAGCAGCCCTGGCATTTTTATATAGGGCCCTTGGTAATGCCTCTCTAAGATCCCAAAGTACGATCAGTGGCTGTTTAACACTATTACAGGTTACTTTGTGCCTTCCTATACACAAGTTCTTTTATACATTTAGTTTTGCTGAAATCTTCTCTAAAATTCTTCTGTTATTTCTTAAATATTTTTGCAGTGCTGGAGTTACTTTCACTTGAATATTGGTCGGCCAAAGCTCAATCATGATCCAGCACATGATCGCTTTCCATTTGTACTCAGGTGGAGGGGAAAACAAAGTGGTCCAACAGCCAACCGTGATGTAGTTTTTTACCGTAAGGCTTTGGATTCGATGAAACCTTGTGATGTAAGTTTTGTACTTCTGTGAAGATGCTTACATTCTAATTTGTAATATGAAGAATATGATATTATTGATATGGTCTTGACATGTAGGTGGAGTGGCTACCCTATAGAAATATGGATAGTACAGTAATTCCAGAGTATATTAAGAACAACTTCATTCTAGGAAGGTCAAAGACAATGTTGATATGTTTTGACAAGGCAGAAAGGCATCTTCCAAATCGCTGTCTGAGGTTATATGGCATGCTTCAGTCAATCCCAGAAGATGTGCAACGATGGGAGAGAAAAAGCCGTGGAGTTGATGGTGGCGTTGACTTGTCAGGAAAAATGGAGTTGGAGCTTAATGAATGGTTTGAGCGTCGATTCCATATGGTTGAAGGTGATGATAATGCTGATGAAAGTGATTACATGCAGTGGTTCATGAAAATTACACGTAGATTTGTGGGAAGGCCTATATCTCTGTCATCTGAATTTCAAAGAACAGTAAGGCTGATAGTTTCCTAACTAGGAGGAATTCGGGAATAATGTCTGGTGCAATAATTAGCACTAATGTATTGGAATGATATGTCATATTTTGTTTTTAAATTTTGCAGAATGCTGGTTTGAGGGATATCACACGTATAGCAGATACATTCTCGACAAAAGGGCTGGATCAACAACAAATTGAATTAATTTCTAGGATAAGGTATATTGCACATGAGTGCTTGAGAGACCAAATTGGAGGTCCAGCTGTTGTTTCAGCTACCCCACAAGTTGACGCTGGGAAAAGAGTAAGGGGAAAGGAGAAAGTAAGAAGAAGAGGTACTGGAAAACGTTTGCGTAAAGATGACCTGGTACACTACAGTGCAGCCAATGAGGACGATCAATCTCAGATGTGTTATGGAGAAGAGAGCCACTCACAGCTATATCCTCTAGATACTCCATTACACATTATTCATGCAGATGGTCATGGTGAGAGTTTGGAGCTATGCAATGCAGATATTGAGATCAATCATTCAGAATTAAATATAACTGGCAAGGTAGATGAAACTGAGATAAATCATGCAAGCACGAAAGTTGAGGGCAGCCAATTTTTCAGTGCCACAGATAATAACAATGTCTCAGAGCTTTATGATATAATGAACGATGTAAAGGAATCTAAACTTCCTGTTATCATTAAGGTTGATTCAGCGCATTGTATTGTATCCAAGCAGGTCAGTGACTTTGAGCTTGCCAATGTAACTAAGGAGTTTCTTAATTCACAGCTTAGTGAGACAACTAAGGAGGTCATCAACTCGCAACCTAATGATGCAAATAAGGAGGTCATTGGTTCACAGCTTCTCGATGCAAGTGTGAAAGTACACAATTCACAGCTTTCTCATGTTGTTGGCGAAAATAATCCAGAGACAGCAAAAGAAGCAGTGGAGGTTATTAAAAAAGCAGCTCTTCAAACTACTGGGGATGTGCAGCAGAATGCTGTAGCCTTATAACCAAATCAGTACCTATCATTCAATTATCAATTGGTAATTTTTTTTACTACTATCTTAGAATCATCTCTTCTACTTAGCATGATAACATTTTTTCCGGTGCCTTGCATTACCTTCTTGACAGATGAATTTGAAACACCGGCCAACTATGCAGGTAATCCAAGATTAATAATGTCTGCTTGCCCTCAAACCTGGTCAAAATCAAGAGTATTTAGGAGTAAAAGATCACCTATTTATTGTGGCCGGTTAACTGTCAGATTGATTATATTCATCTTCATATATGTACGCACTTACACTATAATGTTTTAGGGTGCTTGTTTCCATTTTAATTTCTGTCTAATTCATTCTTGTATGTTTTGGATTTATAGAGCTAAATCCTTTTTATCTGTTAGAGATACCAAGAAAGTAACATTGTAGCGGAGACTTGGGAGAAGTTGGGGCGTGCTCAGAAACAGATGTATATTGAGGTGAGAAGCGGCACAAGCTCTACCTCAACTCTCGGCAAATAAAATTAAACTAACAATAAAAATAACACCTTTAAAATTTATAATCACAAAAATAACATCTTTTATGTTTAATTCTACATTTTAACTATTAAAAAAATTTGATACATCATTTTATTTTGAACACCGTTCAAATTGAGTTACGATCATTTATACCTATTCAATATTAAATGTCATTCAATTTAACTTCCTTTTAATATTATTGGGGTGTAATTTTTGTTGATATAAATTTTAGGGGTATTTTTAAAAAAAAATTCAATAAAAATTTAAATGTAATATTTATGAAATTATAAGCAAATTGCATGCATAAAATAGAAATATATCCCACCTGAATTTAAAATTTTAAGCCTTTAACATTCAATATCTAAAAAAAACTTAATAATTTGAAAATATTTTACAAAAATTATATATATATATAATACTCTCATCTTATCTTTTTTCAATTAAAAATAAATAATAATTAAAAAAATAATTAATATTATTTTTTATTGCATATATGGTACCTTGAATATAAATTTTAAATCTATCACTATGCATGCATAATTGTATTTATTTATAGGTGTGTGAATGTACATTAATTAAAATTTTCTATTGTATTACACAACTTTTACCACTCTCTTATTAAAGGGAGATTGGCAAGAATAAATAGTCATTGGTGAAGTATCCTTTTAACAATCCTTTTGGTAAAATGACTATAAACTCTTTGTTTTACAGATGCATGTTATATTGGGATAATTTTACAAAATTTACTCTTAAAATACGAAATAAAATTGTCTTGTCTTGGTGCTCAAGTGCAGGCTCTTTATCTTACAAGCCTCTGCCTCTGCCTCCCACCAAAAAGAGAGAAAAAGTTATTATTCTTATGTAGTCTTGGTCATACCACCAGCAATTAAAGCGCGCCCAGGCCTATATCGTTTTAGGTGGTGATTCGTTTGAATTCTTTTTGTTGATTTCATGCATTCATTTTGAATCCATCAATAGTGGCTTCCCTCCCCTATAGAATACTAGGTGGGGGTGGGGCGTAGCAGTTGATCTAATGGTAGAATCTCACTGTTAATATAGACCAACTCTTTTGGTCACTTTAATCTTGTTTTTGTATGTATATTTTAATCATTTTGTTTTCAGTTGTTACATTTAAATCACCAACAAAAGTTTACAAATTAAGTGACCAAAGGGAGTAATTTTTTCTACTATTTTGCATTGTAATCAGAAAAAAGAAAACCAATACAGTCGCAGATTTTCATTTGAAAAAAGGGGACTATATTGTATTTAGGGCAAATGTTTAATTAGTTCTTATGAAAATTTGCAATTTATTTTTTTAATATTTTATTTTATTGTTGAAATATTTTTCAATCAATTGTTTTAGTCAAAATAGTTAATTTGATCCATATTTTTGAGTATGAAATTATAAGAGTAGTAAATAGTATCATGAATTTATAACTTCAAGTATTGTGTACATAATTTGAATTTTTTAATCAAATGATATGTGAAGATGTATGGTAAATAATCATAATGGAATTATAATTTTACAACTTAAATTTTCTAATGAAATTTACTAATTTTTGATTAAATGATTTTACACGTGAACGTTTCCCGATAAAACTCAAAACTACAGATTAATTATATTGACAAACAGTAACATTATTATTATTATTATTAATTGAAGGAGATTCTCAAATCGTGAACACTGAAAATTATAGGTGATGATCAGTACTTTCTTTCATATATTGACCCCAAAAAAAATTATAAAAAAAACACTTGCTTTCATATAACTTTTGACAATCAATTTATTAAATAGCTCTTATCATTCATGGAATGCAAAATTGTCGTTTTTTCTACAGATCTATTTTATTTTGATGTCATGATTTTCAGTGTGGGTTTGGGTTACGCAAAGCTTAGGGCTTCATTCAGAAATAAAAAATAAAATATTTCCTCCTTAAACCTGAATTCGAGGTCTAGCGTCTAGACCAAACAGCTGACAACTGAAAATGGTTTATATATATATATATATATATATATATATATATATAAAGGAAGCTGCCAAGATGTATTAGTTCCAATGAGGTAGTGTCCATTGCCATTAAATTTTGAAAAAAAAAAAATTGCGATAAAACAGCTGTATGTATTCTTCGGATTTACAAAATATAATGTGAGAAGAGAACACATGAATCTCTTATACTAGAATTGTTCTTTTCCCTGTGCCCATATCTTATTGATGATGCCAACTTATATTTATTCTTCAATTTTTCCCTAATTCAACATTTTTATTAAACAAAGATTTCCAAAGCCTTTTTTATTTCATTAAAAACCGAAAATGTTTCCTTGTTTATCCATCTGCTTCTATAATCATTTATCATGAATCTCATTACCAAAATAAAACCAAAAACATACCTGCAAAACCCTCTCTCTTCACTTACTATTCTCTCCCACTCACACCACATGTTTGATGTTGTTCAATCTTTTGACCCAACATGTACATTGCCTCCAAATAATCGAACTTCTTACTCAAATTTCATGACTCCCTAACAATCACAACCCCACCAATCACTTCAATCACATCTCTCATAATTCTCTCTCTTTCTCTCTCATACGCATACTCTCACACGCATGCTTCAAGCACATACGTACCAAAAAAAAAGGGTCATATTTCCATATGAATTTAATTATTTGTTCAAGTGAATACAACTTCTAAAACTGCTGACTAAAACCTCAGTGATCCCATACTCTCTTCAAACCTTAAACACAATGTCTAGTTCATTCTCACTCTCTTTCTCTATTCTTTTTCTTTTTCTTCTTCTGATCATTCTTTCACTCCTTTCTTTTCCTTCTGTTTCTCTAACCAATGCCAATCATACAAACACACAACCACACAATTACAGCAACCACCATTACTCCAACATCGTGCTTACACCTGAAACAGAGACTCTGTTCAAAATCATGGAGTCTATGTCCTCTGATCAAAACTGGAGAATCTCCCATCCAAACCCATGTCAATCAACCTCATCTTGGCCTGGAATTGAATGCAAATTAGAAAAAGATAATAAATTTCATGTCTCTAGACTTGATTTTGGCAACCCACCAAACCCAACTTGCAAAAAAACTTCTACTTTTCCTCCTCTAATATTTTCTCTTCCTTATCTTCAATCTGTTTTTTTCTTCAATTGTTTTACTCACACCAGAACCTATCTCTCTGTTCCACTACTAAACAGAGTAGTCCTCAATTCTTCACTTCAACAACTCAGTCTCCGATCAAACCCTTCACTTAGTGGTCCAATTCCACCACAAATTTCCAACTTAAAGTCCTTACAAATACTCACATTGTCACAAAACCACTTGTCTGGACCAATACCTGTAGGAATTTCAAACTTGAAGTCTTTACTACACCTTGATTTGAGCTATAATATGCTCTCTGGTACTATCCCAAATCAGCTAGGCTATCTCAATAAACTTGTAGGTGTTGATTTGAGCTATAATATTCTCACTGGCTCCATCCCAACCACAATTGGCCAACTGGGTTTGCTTCAAAAGCTTGACTTGAGCTCCAATTTACTTACTGGTACAATCCCACAAAGCATCGAGAAGCTTAGTTTATTAGAGTTCATGGCTTTGAGTAACAATAAATTTCATGGGCAATTTCCCAAAGGAATGGAAAAATTGCAGAGCTTACAGTACTTTATTATGGATAGTAATCCAATGTTAACAACTTTGCCTTCAGAGTTGGGTAAGCTTGTGAAATTACAAGAACTGAGATTGGCTGATTCTGGCTACTTGGGAAATATTCCAGCAAGTTTTTCACAGCTTAAGAATTTAAGCACTTTGTCTTTACAAAAGAATCATTTAAGAGGAGAAATTCCTGCTGGTTTTGGTGGGTTTTCTCATATTTACCACTTAAATCTGAGCAGTAACTTCTTGGGTGGTATTATACCTTTTAATACAAGTTTTTTGAAAAGGTTAGGAAGGAATTTGGATCTCAGTGGAAACCCAGGTCTCTGTTTGAGTTCTTCAGAAGCATATAGTGTAAAGATCGGAGTTAATATCTGTGGAAGAAATCAAAAGGGTTCTATCGTCAAGCCATTGATGCAATCTCAAGCTAATTCATATGAAATCTACAATCCCTTATTCCTTGTGCTTACTGCATTAGGTCTCTTAGGATTGGTTTAGATAATGTTGTCTTTAAGTTAAAAGTCTCATTATTAAATATTAGTTCCAGTGTGATTTTTTTACTCTAAATATATGTCTTGTAATTTATTTTCTTAACGGTTATGTATGTACGTTACTTGGTCTAAACAAAGAGGTTGTTTATTGTCTAATAAATACTCGAGAAATCTTTCTATGTTCTTATTCCAGTACATATTTTTGACTCATCAAACAGGAAAAAAAGAGAGCATAGTTTTAACATTGCAGAGCGGGTTGTTTTTCTTCAGAGACAATAGCTCTTACTTTCCCTCTTATTGGTAAACAATGAAAAAAAAACTAAATTTAAGATGATTTCATCTTTAATCTCCCATTTTTATGTTGTAAAATGAATAAATATATATATTTTTTCTTGATATTTTTCTGGGGTTAAGAAGGAATTATTTCATTTAATTAAACCAATGTTTTATTAGAATATATCATTATCCTAAATGGTTTAGATTAGCAAATTCGATCTCTGTTGTTTTTAATGGTGTAAGAAATTAATTTTGGATGCATATAAACTAGCTAAGCTAATTAATACAAAAACATGTTTGTCAGTGTTGTCTAAATAAATTATTGGCACGGCGAAAAATTTGAAAAGTATTGTGTATTGTCTTATCTTGATGTATAGAGTGAGCTGTACTGGTTCATATTTAAAAGAAATTTACTTTTACTTCTTTAATTTTTAAATTAAATATTAGTATATTATTATAAAAAGTGAAAGGCATAGAGCCATATATTCTTAATTCCATAATTATTGAAAAAAAATTACTTTTAATCTTATAAAAAAAATCAATTTTTACACTAAAATATCTATTTAAATAACTAGACAAAAAATGCCAAACTCATAAATTGTAAACGACACCTAGAGAAAGAGAAATTAAAGGAATTAATTAAACATTTTAAGTCAAAGAAAAGCGATTATGGATGAAAGAAGGGGGGGGTTTCCTTGGTTTATTGGGGCTCATTGAAATAATAATTATTATTACTTATTATTATTTTGAAATATTATAATTTTGAATCATAATATTCACACTGTTTTGAGCTATTTCTATGAATACGTAGTAAGCGAAAATATAATCTGGCGTCACTTAATCTACACGTGCATGCTTTCTCAGATTCCTATTTATATATATTTTCTACAAAATCCTCACGTTTAATTGAAAACCTTCGTTAAATTTAGCCTTTATCAGCCATAGAGCAGAAGAAAAAGAAATAAGGAGGGGGAAAAGTCTTTAATTTAGTTAAGGGTAAATTATAAGTTTTTATATTTTTATATATTTTGTATTTCATTTTTTTTATAATTTATTCACTTTACCATTAAATTTTAAACTTTGATTTCTTTATTTTTCTATTAACGTATCAATTTATTTTTTAAATCCACTCATTTTTTATTATACTTTACTATATTTTACAACTTGGTCACCTTATTATTTTTTTTATTTTAACTCAGTTACTTTATTTTTTAAATTGTTACACTTTAATACCTTTATTTTTTAATAATTTAATCTCTTTATTTTTAAAAAAATTTCACATGCAATTTATTTTAAAATTTAAGACCAATTTGTAATTAAAATTTAAAATTATAAGAAGAGTAAGGGAATTAAAGCATAAAACTTAAAAGCAAGGGAGTTAAGGTGTAAAAGTTAAAAAATAAAAGGAGTAAATTAAATGAAAAAAATAAATAGATCAAAATGTGAAAATTAAAAAGTAAAACAATTAAATCATATTAAAAATAATAAACAGGAAAATTATATAATATATAAAAATACATTGACAAATTATATAGTTCATCCTTTATGTATTAAAGATAATACTCTTTAATTCTCTTGGATCAAATATATTTATGAAATACAAAAAATAGGAAACGAAGAAAATGGGTAGGTTTTATTTTTTTAATTGTATTAATTAATTTGATTAAATATTAAAGTAAAAAAGTAATATAAAACAACAAATAAATTTTATTATCTCAGTGAATTATTAAATGTATTGCTTATAAATATTAGCAATTTTTTGATATATTTGAAAAAAAATTTGAGAAGGATATTTATTATCTATTTTTCTTATATATATATATATAAAAGAAAAGAAAGAAAAGAAAGAAAAGTGAAATATAAAAAAGTGGGATTTTCTTTTGTACAATGACTGTGATGAAACAAGAGCAACTGAGGAATGGGACTACACAAACCCTTTCTCACTTTTTACACATTGCATATATAATATTACTGACTTTACTATTTCCAAACAATATTATGGTTAAGTGTTGCATTTTTGTCTTGCTCTGAATCAATCTATCTGCTATTTACCTAACAACCCATTTCCACATTAAATTTGTAGTGTACTAACCCTATTCGACCTCATGACATATGTTCATATATATAATAACTCTTTTCAATTTGGGTAAATGTAGTGATAATAAATTACTTTATATATTTTGATGAGCACTAATGGCTATTAATTTGTCTAGTAAATAGTGACTTCAGGGCATTCACATTTTTAACTAAATTATTTCTTTGGGTTTTACCATGTTTTATACATAACGGGCATGAATGACGTGGAGAAGTACTACTTTAAAGATCATTTATATGTTTGTATTTTCTAGCATTCAATAGCTCATTTAACTTTATAAACATCACTTTACCCTACTCTCGTAAACATATTTACTTTCAAAAATTATAAAATATAACATTTTTTAAATTTATAACAAAAAAAAAATCGTAATAATATTAAATAAAATTTAATTAAACATTTTTTAATATTAAATAGATTAAATAATTTTATGTTAATTTAAACTAAGTTTATTATAACATTTTTTTTTAAATAATAAAAATATACAAGTGAGATATTATGATTGTTATTTTTGTTGTTTTTTAACTTTTTTTTTTGATAAATTATAAAAAATAATATCTTTAAAACTTATAATAAAAAATAACACTATAATAATATTGAATATAATTCAATTAAATATCATTCAATATTGAAAGTGTTAAAATATTCGCAGTTTAATTTGAATAATATCTAATTAAAAGTTGTGAAATGATGTATTATATTTTTTTAATAGTAAAAATGTATAAATTTGATATAAATGATACTATTTTTATAATTATATAAATTTTAAGTATATTATTTTTAATTAAGGGAGTACTGTGAGTTAATTTTTTTTAAATAATTATGAGTGCATTTTAATTCTATACATTCTTTAACAACTTAATTTGTATTTAGATATATTAATATTAATCACATATGAGCACTAGCTTTTTTTTAATTATTTTCCTCGGGTTTCTATTAAAGTGGTCTGTTGTGTATGCATATCTATGAAATATTTGCAATAATGACTTCCTGATAAATCCCCCCTAAAATGGGTAACTGTCTGAAAAAGAATCAAACCAATTTCACATTTTAAGAAATTAACGCAGCAAGCAACTAGAATCCAAAATCTCCCACACGTCCATCTCCTCATCAAAATATAAGATCAGAAAAAAAAGAGATACTGAAGGGAAATGTTTTTGCATTTATAGACATCCCATCTCTCCTTGTAAAACAACTATATGCCCTCTCAATTTTAAAGGGAAATATTCAACACTGTTAGGAGACAGATGTAATTAGAGTTTGTTTGAAAATCAATCTTATTAAACGTACGAGTTAACAATTATTATATATATATATAAATATAATATAACATTATTTTATATAACTTATAAAATGAATTTTAAGGACTATTTATTTACTAAAAATGTGTTTTAAAGTTCTTGCTTTTGAAAAATGTATTAAAGATACTTGTGGATAGTTATGTAGAGGTATTGTTCAACAAGTTACCTTCAACAAGATAGTATTGATCTTGAGTGTTTATAGTAATTAAAAATGACCTAAGAAAGAATCAAAATGATCTATGTATTTCAAAGATGTATGCACATGACCTTAGCATAGGACAATAGATTAATTTTTGTGTCAGCCGAAATCAAATGTTATTGTTTCGTAGGGGTGTTAACATTTGGTGAATGGAGAGCCTATACATATATATATATATATATATATATATATATATATGTATGTATCACATTAAGGGGATCTGTTATCTTTCTAAGAACACTTTAGCACTTGTAATTATCCAAAATTTGGTGCTCACCATGGGATTTAATTATTTTTAGTCTATTACAAAAATTTGAGACATTACATCTAAAAAATCAAGAGAATTACCATGTTTCATAGGAAAATTTACTTTTTTCAACATGACTAGTCATCATACAAATTTTGAATCATAAAGAAGTAACCACTAAAGCAACCTCATGCCCTATATCCTTGAGTTTAACCTTAACTATCATCTACCTCATTACATGGCCCATTTTTCACCCCATCCAGGATTGATGTATGACCCTGACCAACCATCTATTCAAGAAATATAGGGGACCTGAAGTTAAAGGACAATACCCCGTACAACTAGCTCTATGAGCCTAAGTTTTGAGGATGCATTCTTGGAAAGAGATGCCAAGATGGAAAAGCATCAACAACAAGTGGTGTAGTTACAACAAGCTTTCATCAAATCACAAAATGATAACAAGGAGCTAGATCATGTTTGTTTTTTGAAAGAAACTGAACGTTCACTCCAAACTATAACACCTTCCCCTAAATCTTCATGCTTGGAAAAGTCTCGAAAAGTGTCATATGAACCAAAAAGATACTACAATTAAAAAAACCTATACCTATGTATAGGAAATCAACACCCACAATTCCATCTCAATAAACTCTTTATGAACCTTACTACCCTAATTAGATTACTTTTAATTGCCATCTATAATCATATAACCCTGAGGCTTGTATACTTAGCCAATTACAAATAGATAATCCTGAAAGAAAATGGGATGATAAGTTTAAGAAAATGGAAGAGAAGATGGCCACACAATTGAAGAGTCAGGGGAAAAGGCGTTCTCAGAATGATATCGAGGCCATGTGTAATCAATTTTTGGCATCACCTTTTTCGAACGATATATAAATAATGGTCCCACCTTCCAAAATTTTTGCTCCAAAGTGTCCAGCTTATAAGGGGATGAAGGACCATATGGCTCATGTTATACATTTTAAAATGTAAATGACATTAAGATGTATTTTTGAAAAGAAGATGGATGCCATGTTTTGCAAGATATTTTCTTCCACTTTTGAAAACATGGCACAAAAGTGGTTCATAGAGCTACTTCCAAAGAGCATCGACAATTTTAATGAACTAGATAAAATGTTCATCACCAACTGCATCTGCAACAAGCCCAACTTGGAGGAGTCGCACCACTTATTTTCCATCATCTAAGAAAATGTTTAGACAATGAAGAGTTATATGAAAAGATTTAAAATATAAAAAAAATGGAAATATCACAGTACCCCGACTCCATAACTATTGAGGCCTTTAGAAAAGGAATCAAAATTGACATGCCACTATTCATAAAGCTTACCAAAACTAACTCATGTTCTCTTGATGTGGTCTATGAAAAGGCTCAAAATTTTGTCAACGTGGAAATGGAGTTAAAGTCATCAAGAACCTTAGTGTTTAGACCTTCAGATAAATCTATCACCAACAGTAAAGATAGTAGGGAAAGGAAGCCACTCGTTGATAGACGTCTGAACCCAAATCGTTTTAAGCCAACTATGGCACCTAGAGGAAGGCTTAGGACATAAATGAGGGTTTTGTATCCTTCTAGGGAACACCATTGTATGTGTCTCTCGTCGATGCAACGCAAATAATGGAAAGGATGGATCAAGTGAGATGACCACAACCTATAAGAGCTACTCAATGAGACCCCAACAAGTATTGTGCTTTCCACAAGGACATAGGTCATTGGACCAAAGACTATAGGCATCTCAAGTGAGAGATAGAACAACTTTTGTCTAACATACATATGAGGGATCTAGTGGAAGGAAATAGAGGTCAAAGACAAGAAAATAGATAGGGTAATCCTCGAAGGGTGTTGGTTCCCCAAAACCCCCTCGAAGGGAATAGAACATGTCGGACCAACCACCTCAAGGCAATATTTTACTAAATCATACTATTCTTGGTGGTCTAATAATGTCAGATCATATCTATAATTCACAAAAAATATATGCTAGGGAAGCCAAAGATACACATCAACCTATTTATACCTTGAGATAAGAGGGATCGATTTTCCCCATTATTTTTAAAGGGAGGGAGATCCTACCACCTCACGTTGACCCTTTGGTCATTACGATTAAAATCGCACAATGTGAATTGCACAAGGAATTGGTAAATAATGGCAATTCTTCAAATTTTTATACTTATTGATGCTTCTAGACATGGGAATAGACCCCAAGAAGATATCCCAAATATAGATGCCGTTAGTAGGCTTTAATAGCAGTGCCACCATGTTAGTAGGCACTATATAACTCTTTGTCTTTATGGAAGGAACCATTATACTTACAAACTTTGTTGTTTTGAATACATCCACCTCTTACAATGCAATTTTGGAGAGGTTATGGA
This sequence comes from Hippophae tibetana, assembly GCA_037013495.1. NCBI lineage: Eukaryota > Viridiplantae > Streptophyta > Magnoliopsida > Rosales > Elaeagnaceae > Hippophae > Hippophae tibetana. The sequence continues at coordinate 21,956,195 of CM072804.1, forward strand.
TCCATAAGATGAAGGTCATCCCGTCAACATACCACTAATTAGTGAAATATTCGACAATGGATGGAATTAAAGAAATAAAAGATCATCAGGAGAGAGCAAGAAGCTGCTATAATTCCACCATAAAGAATGTGGAACCTTCTTCTAGCTCAAAATAGCAATCAAAGAGTGAACCTCGAAGGCCTACAAACATGTATCACATGCATGGTCAGATAATAATAATGGCTTTGAAAAAAGTATGAGGTAATCCTCATCAGAACCTTGGAAGAAGAAAATTCATTGAACATTAGCTCTAAACCGCCCATAGAAACCAGAGATTTACTAATAGAACTCTTGAACAGAAATGTAGACCTTTTCACGTGAAAGCCAGAGGATTTTCGTAGTATTAAATCCGATATAATTGAACATGAACTAAATATGGATCACACTAAAAAACCAGTCCAACAACTAAATGTGAGGTTTGTAAAGGAAAATAGTGACATTATCAAAAACAAGGTCAATTTCCTTAAGAAAGTAGGGTGGGTTTGAGAATTGGACTAACCTAAATGGATCTTGAATGTTGTATTGTTATACTAGTTTGGACCTTTTAATTTTTGTTTTAGTCTTTCTATTGTATGCCCACTTTGACAAACAAAAATCTTGTTCCTTTTGATCTGAAATAGAGAGAACTTTACTTCGCTTAAGAAGGGAACAATTAGCACAAGATTAATCTGGGGTTACGATAGAACAATAGGATCAACGAGTTATTATGGTCCCTAAAACTATATGAGATCTTGTAGTCCCACAAGTAGATAGAGCCCAATCATCTATCAATAGATCATACATCAATGCTAACAAATTCAAACTTAAGCCAGGAGACGTTTAAATGGTAAAATCAAATCAGTTTGGAGGGTTAGTCAACGATGATCCAAATCTTCACTTGGCTTTATTCTTTGAAATATGTGATATCTTCAAGATGAATGGTATATGAGATAATGCGATTCGCCTTTTTATTTCCTTTTCTACTAAGGAATAAAACTAAGGCAAGGTTACAGTTACTATCTACTACATGGGATCAATTGGCTCAAAATTCATGGAAAAATACTTCCCACCTTCAAAGACAACTAAGTTTAGAAATGACATCACTTATTTTCAGTAATTTAAAGAGGAATCACTTTATGAATCTTAAAAACGCTACAAAAAATTGGTAAGCAGATGGCCACACCATGGTCTTTTACTTGGTTATAAGTGTAAACATTCTATAACTGATTAATGAGGTAGCCAAAGACCATAATTGATGCTATAGCTAGAGGAGCTTTAATGAGTAAAATTGAAAAGGAAGCTTTTTCATTACTTGATGAGATCCATCTAATAATTTCCAATGGCTTGTGGAAAGGCTAAACCCAAATAGAGTGGCTAGAATAGTAAATGTAGATGCCATAGCAGCATTGCAAGCTCAAACAAATTCTATATTGTTATATTTAACTAAGAAGTTAGATGGTGTTAATGTGGGGGTAAATATTTTAGAAAGTTCATTCATGATGTGTGATTATTGCAATGGACCTCATTTTACTTAGGCAAGTGGAAACTTTCTTGAAGCAATAAACTAAGTCAATAATCAAAATGGCCAAGGAAACCCATACTCAAACATTTACAACCTAGGATGGAGAAACCATCAAAATTTCTCATAGAGCCACCTAGTAAGGTTAAAATAAGTGCGTTAATAGGAATGATGAAAGACTTTGTACATTTAGTAAATACAAAAGTGGATCGTATAGAGTCCACTCATGAGGCTTTTATTCAAAATTTAGAGATCTAAATAGGGCAACTAACTCAAACCATAAGTCAAAGGCCTCAAAGTAACCTTCCAAGCAACACAAAAGTTAATCCAAAACGACAAGGTGATGAGCAGTGTAAATTAATAGCCATGAAGAATGGTAAAACCTTAGAAGAGAAGGATGAGGCTAAAAAGGATGAGGAGAAAAAAATGGGCAAAAAGAGTACTAAAAAGGAAGTGATTCAACTAAAGAAGAGAAATATCTACAAACCCACTATTCCATTCACTCAAAGGCTCCAGAAGAAAAAATTAGACAATCAATTTTCAAAATTCCTAGATGTTTTCAAAAAGCTACACATAAACATACCATTTGTAGATGCACTTGAACAAATGCTTTCATATTCCAAATTCATGAAGGACATTCTATCTAAGAAAAGAAGGCTTGGAGATAATGAGATAATAACCTAAACTGAAGGTTGTAGTGCCATCCTTGAGAAAAAAACCACTTCAAAAGCTTAAAGATATGGGTAGCTTTGACATCACTTGCCCAATTAGGAATACACATTTTGGCAAGACATTATGTGACTTAGGTGCAAGCATTAACCTTATGCCATTAGAAGTTTTCAAAAGATTGGGGTTGGTGAAGCTATACCCACTTTAGTAACATTGCAAATGGAAAATAGGTCAATCAAGCGACATAAGGGTGTGATAGAAGATGTGCTAGTAAAAGTGGAAAAGTTCATCTTTTCGATAGATTTCATTATACTAGACACGAAAGAAGATTGTGACATTCCTATCATACTTGCTCGTCCATTCTTAACAACAGGAAGAGAATTCATTGATGTACAAAAATGTGATCTTACAATGAGATATATATTACTGATGAACTAGCCAATGATGTACTTTATAACATGTTACTTAGTGATGCTTTAGAATATGTGCTTGTTAATTTTGTAAACACATATGCTGTTGAACACCATACCAATCACTTAGGAACACATATTCATGATGATAATTTAAATGAATCTATTAAACCACCCATATTCAAGACTTTGAAATATATTTCTATAAAAAATAAAATAAATTCAATACAAAAAAAAATCAACTTATTTTAATAATGAAATTGTGGAATCTATGATGCGAGTTGATATTGTTGATTATGTGAAATATTTAGAGGCTACACCTCTCATATGTGTATATAATGCTATTGTGGAGTGTCATGAGACAAGTTCTAAATTCAAATCATCCATTGACGAGCCACTATAGTTAGAACTCAAACCTTTTCCCTACCATTTCCAATCAAATGGACAAGAAAAAGTGTTTAATAGAGAGGTAAAAAGAATGTTACAAATAAATAAATTGGATGAGTTACGGTGGAGTTCTTATGAGAATGCCAAGCTATACAAAAAGAAAGCAAAAAGACAGCATGATAAGAAAAATGTGCACCAAGTTATTGAATTAGAATGAAAAGTGTTACTGAACAACTAAAGACTCAATTGGAAAACAAAAACAAAGAAGGGTTTCTTTTACAGATTTCAAAAGTTGATGATGACTCAAATTCATCATCTGAATCATCATCAAATTCTATGAATTTCAAACTTTTAGAGCTCAAACTATCTTGTCTAATACCCCTAAATGAGAGTTTTTTCTTTCCAAAGAATCTTGTGAATCTTTTAGCAAGTAACAACATCTCTTCCTCATTAGGATCAGATTTACAATGAACAAAAATGGTAATTGTATCACTACATGGACCACTTTTCTTGGTTGTCTTGAGAGCTAAGCTCTTTCCCTTCCTTGTAGCATTTTGATCTTGTATGGAAAATAGGTGATGAAGTTCAAAGACATATAGGTCACAAATTCACCCATTAACATTAAGTTCACCATGATTGTACATGGACTCAAGCACGATAACTTTGACATGAAATCGATAGGGTAGGGTAGCAATGATTTTATCAATTTGCTTTTCCTCGCTAATAAGTCTACCCAAGTGATAACTCTATAAAAGTAGAAATATTTGGTCCTTTTTGAACCACATATTTGTCTTTTTTTTTTCTTAAATATCATGAATAAGCTTAATTTGTGTTTAATATGGTAATGTAGGTGAAGAGATATCAAACAGATCAAAAATAGGCAAAAATTAGGACAATTATAGAATCACAAGGGCGTAGATTGATCAAATTTTTATCGTTGGATTGATCAAAAAAGGATTAGATTGATGAAGGGTACATCACTTGATCGATTTAGAGGTAAGGATTTTAACTCGTCAACCTTAAATTGAATTCCAACTTTCAATCTCAACCCTTGGATCAAAGTAATAAGAATCTTAATCTAATGAGGATCAATTTTAGCCTATTGAAAACATCATAGGAAGGTTATAAACAACACACAATTAAGAATCAAAATCCTAGTAGCTGTCAAGAAGAGAAAAAGTTCAAAAATATATTAAATGAGACACTACTTCATGAAGGATTCAAGGGAAGATTAATGCTAAAAATCAAGAGATTGAGTATATCTCCTCTTCTTCGCCTTTCTTTATCAATTGTATTATCTTTCTCTATAAAAATATGATCTTTAAGAACATAATTATATCTAGATAATTTATAAATCTAGGAGTCTTATAAATCCAATTATATATATATATATATATATATATATAATTATCTAATATTTTACCCAAATTGTTATTGCAATTCAATTATATTATTAATCTAATTTTTATGCTATTAATTATTTGGCTAACAATTGATCTATTGAAACAATTGAATATATTTGGGAGAATTATTTAAATGTTTGTCTTGATTATATAACATACATACTTTATAGTCAGATATATATGATTCTTATGTGTGTGATCTATAATTGATTAACTTAATGAGTAATATGCAATCTAATTGATATGAGAGTGTAATTAGGTTAATTACTATATGGTGTGTAGTGTACTTGAGAGAGGAATGTATGCTAGGTTAGATTCAATTGATTATATAATTAATTGATGATTATATTGAGGGAATTTTAGTAATTCACATGTTAGAAAATTGGGAGATTAAAGATTCCTAAATAGTTTTCTCATATATCTTCATAGGTTTTGAGCCTTGCGATTTAAAATTAGTTGTCATTTATTTTTTTATTATTCAAATAGTATTTATAATAATTATATTGGTGCTTGGTTATAAGTTATATAACTCTCTATGAGATTGATATCTATACTTAGGTATATTATATTACTGGCACAACTCGTACACTTGTAGAGTGCATCGTGTTGATCACCAAGTTGTAGAAATCGTTAACAATGTTGGAAAAACGAGTATAGAATTTGTCAAAGGTTTCATCATCTTGCATGATATAGAGTTCAAAATCTTCATTCAAATTCAGAATTCTGGATCTTTTTATAGCTAAAGTATCTTCATAAGTAGTCTCCAAAATGTCCTATGCTTATTTTGAAGAAATACAACTCTAAATTTGTCGATATTCATCTAGCATAATAGCCCTAATGATTGCATAAAGTCCTTTTCTATTTAGTTCATATTCCTTACTTTCATCTTTAGTTTAATCAATCATGTGTTTAAAAATCACAATGTTATCGGGTAGGGTGTTGCTTGGATACGTCTAACCATTCTTGATAAGGAACAAAACATGGTCTCTTTGGGACCACAAAAAAGCCCTTATTTGAGATTTTCAATAGGCATAGTTCATCTAATTGAAAAGTTGAGGTCTATCTACACTACCTTATTCTCCTGACTCCATCAGAGAGAATATGTGTGTGTGTGTGTGATAAAATGAATTAACAGAGTCAACACTGGAGTGGTTAAAACCAAAAGAATGCACCCATTTTGATACCAATTAAAAGAGTCCATGACCTAGTATACAACTAGGATAAGGAGATACAGACTCCTAAAGGACTCAGTTCTAACTCATGAGAAATATAATAGTAAACACTTACGCATTCCACACAACAGAAACACAAATAATATAATATCAGAAAAACAGACAAATTATAACATCAAGATATTGTATATCAAAATAGAAAGTAAGTAATCAACAAATGTTTTTTAATTAGACTTTATTATTTAGTATATAGAGACATACGCACATAAAACTTAGATTATACTAGCTCATTAATTAATCATGCATAATAAGAAATATAACAAGGTAAACTCATATATAGATTGTATCTATATGGTAACTTCCTCAGGTTGCTTAATGAAACCACATAGCAATAAATAATTCACTAAACAATAAATAAGTTACAACTCTGATATATGATAAAATCACTATTATCTCTATCAGTTAGGACCTCTATCCGAACTACGTATTGCTACTCTCACTTGCTGCTTCTGCAACTATTTGGTTCAACATGCAGATGATGATTTGATAAGAAAGATCATGAAATGACCCACTCAAATATAAGATCTCCAAAATGATTTCAAAAATAGATATAAATCTCAGTATGAATTTTGTTAAAATTTCAACACTAAAAAGATAGATACGAAACAAGAGAAATGAGGGGGGTATTTATAGAACTTGGATGCCCATGTCACCATCCACCTCGCCAACCACCTTGTTAAAGGTGGTGGCGAGGGTGGTGGCAAGTTTATTGGTGGGCTTATTAGTGAGGTGCTAAAAAGTCAAATTTTTTTGTTCCAAAAATTATAGAGTAAATTTCGTAAATACCAACACCCGAAACAAATCAACCTTGTGGTGTGTGTAAACATACTCGTATATAAAATGTACCTAACTATATGCGTGTGTGCATTACTGATCTGTAGTAACCAACGACATAAACAGACTCTGTGTTTTACACATGAAAAACCAATAATGACACCAAAACCTACAAAACTTATTAAACGAGGTAACTCCAACAAGGTAATATTGATCATGGGTGTCTATAGTGATTGGAAATGACCTCAACAAGGGACAAAATGATCTATGTGTTTCAAAGATGTATGTGCATGACCTCAGCATGGGACATTGGATCAATCTTTGTGTCACTCGAAGTTACATGTGATAGTTCCATAAAGGAGCCAACACCTGATGGATAAAGAGCCTATATATACGAACCTATATATCCGATTGAGAAGATAAGTTATTTTTCTAAAATCTCTCTAACAATTTTGTAGCATTTATAATTCTACAAATACAAATAAATGAACTTAAGAAACCTTTTGATAAGGAAAATAGCTTAAAGAAATATTTATTAAACTAAAAGACAAAATACCACATTTCATAGAGTAAAAGGACCTATTCTTAAAAATGTGATTCGTTGTCCAATTTGGGTATATACATGCACAGGTGGGGGTATGTATGAGAAGAAAGAGAGAGAGAGAAAGGTGACGATATCTATTTAATGAGAGAGAAGTGGGAGATGATGCTAATTAAGGGGAAGGGATTGAGACAGAAACGATATCTATCACATTCATAATATCACTTTATTTCTAACCAAGTTTTTCAAGATGTTCAGACCTCACGTGGGAAAGCTGTTTCTTTGAACAAGTACAGGTTCTCTCTAAACCTAACTTCTTTTTTATTTTATTTTTCTAATTCCTATACTTTGAGATGAAAAAAGTTATTTAAAAAATCAATTATTGCTAAGAAAAAAAGTTAAAAGAAAAAAGAAAACACTTTATTCTAGTTCATTTTTTATCCTGAGCTGTTATCTCTTTTTTACCATCTTACCCTTGCATGAGGCGAATATTGAGGGGATTTATTAGTATAAATAGACGATTTCATGACTGTGTGAATTATAATAGTTAAAATGAATTATTTATTCAATGGTGTCAGTCCAAAATAATGAGAAAAACTTTGTGATAGATATGGTAAAAATTTATCAAAAATGCTTTTAAATATTATAACAATAATATTTTATGTCAAAAGGATAGTTTATTCAATTTAAATAAAAAACTAACTATGTAAATTATGCTGTAATAGGATTAAGTAACATACTTAATATCTATGTAGATTAAAAAATAAAATTAAAAAAATTAAACAACTTCAATTATAATAAACACAAAAAAATTCGGTGAAAGAAAAAAAATACAAGTAATATATAAATAGCAAAAAAAAGTTGTATAGTTATATATGATATAACAAGGAATAGCTAAATTGTATGAGATACAAAAAATTATAATTTAAAAAAACTATATTTAAGTTAAGATGCAAACTCATTTAGTAAATTGTATGATATTACAGTAAAATTGAAAAGTATACAAGAATGATAAATGAGTACTAGTATGATAAAAGAAAATAAAAATATATATAAATAACAAATTTGAAGTAAACACTACTATATATTTTAATAAAATAAAGATGCATGTTTGTAAATACACTAAAAGTAAAAAAAAAAAATCTTGAAAGTTAGAGAAGAAGACGTGCCCCATCTTTGAGTATAACAAATTATAAATAATTTTAAAACTAAACCTGAGAACCTCAAAGTTAGGTGACATTACTTTTTAATAAATCAATTGATGATTTACTCTTACTCTTGCTTAATAGGAAGGTGAAAGTTTACAATATGATCAAGTAATTTTAGAAGGATAGTGGATTATTTTAAATTTTATCAAATTATGATTTCATAATTTAAATAAAGTGACCAAATATACAATCATATGTAAATAATAACGTGTATAAAATAAAAATAACATAGGATATTTTTAGGTGGAAATAACCTAGGTCACTCACGACTTAAGAAAAAATAACTGATTCACCTGATCACCTAACTTTTCATTATGAAATTCAAATGTATAAGTACAAATTCGATCTTATTATATCCTTCATACGATATCACCACAATGAACTTTACTTACGAGCCCTTAGTCTATTTTTATAATTTTCAAAACTAACATGAGTGGTATCCAGACCAACGTTCTAATTAACTCTTCATCAACTAGATACATTCAACAAAAAAAGCAACAAAAAGTTAGCATACAAACACAAGTGTTAGTGTGTGTCCTAGATGAATTTTAATAATAAATAAACCCTAAGAATATAGAATCAAAAAATATTTCAATGGATAAAAATCTAGTATAACCCTAAAACAACGATTTAAGAATATGATCAATACATAACTTCTATTAACCTAAATAATTGATTAAATAAAGTACGATCACATAAGTGAAGAATTGATGCAAGCAATAAAAAGTTCTAAGAAGAAGAAGCTATATGATCATAAAGTATTTCATAGATAATATAAATTGAAAGCCTATAAATTTGTGTTCTTTAGAATTATTTGTTGTGTAATCATTGAATCTATATGCAATAAATTTTATTTATAGGAAATAATAAAACTTCTATTCTTATGTAGTTGGTAAATATGTTTCCAATTTCAAATATGATTAGTAATACTTATTAATCAAGAATATTTCTATTTAAAGAAAAATTCTTTTTGAAGTAATTTTATTAAGATTTTAGGCTATCTCTTAGATTATAATTTAGTCTATAATTTATGTTATATATAGACTAACTCTAAATCAACTCTTAAGTTGAACTTTGGACTTAACTCTTTCAATTGTACCCCAATTGTTTTCCACATTGTACTATGGACATGGTCGACTCATGCCTCTATAATACAAATATATATTATATTATTAGTCGGTAATGCTTTTTATTTGAGCATAAAGTACGACCTATTACATAGCCTATTATAGTGCCTGAACCTCGATCCCCTACTCGTGCCTTAATCTCACCATCTAAAGCACAAGAAACACAACCTCAAGCTTGGACATATAAAGTGGTCGAGATTTTTCATAATGCTTGAGTCATGAGACATAATGCCTAAGTCATAAGACATAGTACCCGAGCCTTGGATCATGCTCCCACATTAAACCTGGATATTCCAAGCACAAGCTTAAACTTAACATGCAACAAGTAGCTTGAACTTATCATATGGTCGCACTTAGATTAGTTAATGACTTACTATTGTAACCTTTTGAAACATGCTAATATGTAGCCCCTATGTAATCAACATGTGTACATGTAAATGCCTTATATACATATGAACATAGTCCTAGACCAAAGATATTTACTCATTTTTATAACATCTATTTGTTTTCTCTTTCTAAATTGGGTAATCCCTAACATTTTGGCACCCACTGGGGGCTTGGGATTATAGGTTGAGCTTTTTACTTCTGATCCCATATTTATCAAGATTTACCCTAAGTTTTTGAGAGAAACCTCAAATATTGCATCCCAAATCTGATCAAAAACCCTACCCCAAAAATGGTTGGTATTCAAGTAGTGGAAAGATTGAGATTGGTCGGTGAACAACCTATGGTTGTACCAATGTACGAGGAAGAAAATTAACTTAAACATCTCAATGACATGCAAAAGTACACACTGGTCACCTCGATCATATACCAGGTAGAAGGCTCATACTAAAACATGAGTTGATCACCTTGGTAAAGAACTAGGTTGAATGATCATACTAAAGTACGGGCTAATCACCTCAACTAAGTATCAAGTAGAGAATTCATGCTAAAGTACAAGCTAATCACCTCAATTATGTACTATGTATAGTGCTCATGCTAAAACACGAGTTGATCACCTTGGTCACATACTAAGTAGAGTGCTCGTACTAAAGCACGAATTTATCACCTTAATCTCGTACCAAGTAGAGCACTCAAGCTAAAATATGAGCTAATTATCTTAGTCACGTACCAAGTCGAGTGCTCGTGCTAAAACACGAGATGATCACTTCGATAAAGAATAGGTAGAGTGATTACACTAAAGTACGAGTTGATCACTTTGGTTAAGAATTAGGTATAATGGTTGCGTTAAAGCACAAACTTATCACCTTGGTCATATATCAAGTAGAGCACTCATATTAAAGTACAAGTTGATCACCTCGATCATATAGAATGCTCACGCTAAAGTACGATCTGATCACCTTAGTAAAAAACCAGGTAGAGCACTCGCATTAAGATATAAGCTGATCATCTTAGTAAGGAACCATATATAATAATCATGTTAAAGTACGAGATAATCACCTTGGTATTAAAGAACTAGGTAGAGCACTTGTGTTAAAGTATAAGTTGATCATATTGGTCATGTACAAGTATAACGCTTATGTTAAAGTATGAGCTAATCATCTTAGTAAACAAACAAGTAAAGCACTCACATTATGGTACGAGTTGATCACCTTGGTCACATACTAGATAGAGCAATCGTACTAAAGTAAGAGTTGATCACCTTGGTAAAGAACTAGGTATAATGTTCGCATTAAGGTACAGGTTGATTACCTTGGTAAAGAACTAGGTAGTGCACTTTTTTTAAAGTACGAGTTGATCATCTCAATAAGGAACTAAGTAGAGCGTTCATATTAAAGTACAAGTTAATCACTTCAGTCACATACTAAGTAAAATGGTCATGCTAAAGTACAAGTTGATCACCTTAGTAAAGAACCAGGCAGAACACTCGTATTAAAAGTACAAGCTGATTGCCATAGTTATATACCAAATAAAAACTCATGTTAAAGTATGATTTGCTCACCTTGATCATGTACCAGGTAGATGGCTCGTGTTAAAGTACGTTTTGATCAACTCGATCTTATACCAGGTAGAGCACTCATGCTAACGTACGAAATGATCACCTAAGTAAAGAGCCAAGTAGAGTACTCATGCTAAAGTACTAAATGATCACCTTGGTAAAGAATCGGGTAGAGCGCTCACATTAAAGTATAAGCTGACGACCTTGATCATATACTAGGTAGAACATTCATGTTAAAGTACGAGTTAATCTTATGAACTGATCACCATGGTAAAGAACTAGGCAAAACACTCACATTAAAGTATGAGCTGATCACCTTGGTAAAGAACTAGGTAGAACACTCGTGTTAAAGTATGAGTCGATCGCCTTTGTAAAGAACCAAGTAGATCGCTTGCACTAAAAATGAATAGATCACCTCAGTCACATACCAAATAGAACGCTTATGCTAAAGTTTGAGTTGATCACCTTGGTAAAGAACTAAGTAGAGTGCTCATGCTAAAGTACAAATGGATCAACTTGGTCATGTACTAGTAGAGTACTTGTGCTAAAGTATGAGCTAATCATCTTGGTCACGTACCAAATAGAGTGTTAGCATTAAAGTACAACCTAATCACCTTAGTCACATACTAGATAGAAGGCTCATGCTAAAATATGAGTTGATGACCTTGGTAAAGAACCAGGTAGAATGCTCGTATTAAAATATGAGTTGATCACCTTAGTAAAGAACCAAGTAGAGTGCTCATGTTAACACATAAGTATATCACCTTGATAAAGAACTAGGTAAAATGCTCACTCTAAAATCATGAGCTAATTACCTTGATCACATACCAAGTAGAACGCTCATGCTAAAGTATGAGTTGATCACCTTAGTAAAGAACTAGGTAGAACACTCACGTTAAATTACAAGCTAATAATGTATTTAGGAGAGCACTCATGCTTAAGTTTGAGCTGATTACCTTGGTCACATATCAGGTAAAGTACTCACATTAAAGTATGAGTTAATCACCTTGTTCACATACTAGATAGAGCATCCTTTATAAAGTACGAGCTAGTTACATTTGTAAAAAACTAAATAGATTGTTCACATTAAAATATAAGCTGATCACCTTGGTAAAGAACCAGGTAGAGCACTCGCGTTAAAGTATGAGTTGATCACCTAGGTCAAATACCAAGTAGAGCTCTTGCATTAAAGTATGATCTGATCACCTCGATTACATACTAAATAGAGCGTTCATACTAAAGTATATAATGATCACCTTAGTAAAGAACCAGGTAGAATGCTCGCATTAAAATACTAGTCGATCACCTTGGTAAAGAGCTATATAGAGCACTCATGTTAAAACACAAGTTGATCACCTCGGTCATGTAGCAGGTAGAGAACTTGTGCTAAACATGAGCTCATTTGAGCTAAAGTATGAGCTAATTACCTCGATCATGTACCAAAATGAAGTAATTTCCTTGCATAATGTGGTCATCATGAGCAAAGTACAACTCAACAATTAGCTCTACCACCTATTTATGCTCGACAAGTAGTTCAACTTGAGGATAAGTTTAATGGGTAAAGTAGTAACTCAACAATTGATGATTTTAAAAAGTAAAGCCTGAGAGAGAAGAGGGAAATGGTACCTTACCTTTTATATTTGCTTACTATCTCTCTACACATGATCATTACAAGAAAAAAGAATAAAAGAGAAAAAGAAGAAGAGGAGATAACATAAGAAACAAAAAAGGAGCAAGAAAATTACCTAAGTCGAGGAAGAAAAAAATGAGTATGAAAGAATCAATTTGAAAAGAATTAGACTTTGTTAAACATAAGGAAAATTCTTTTAAGATCGGCAAAGAATATTATTGTTGATCTGAAAATCTTACCACATGAGTTAAGAAGAACTAAGGCCGAAGAGATTGGATTGTCTCTCTCCAATCAACTAATAAGTCGAAAGGCTCCTAACATTTATTGGAATGGGCAAGATCGGTTGAGATCCCTTTTTTTGACAATTCACTTGCCATGATTCTTACTCTTTCACCTCGTTTGAAAAACAGAGCTGATAGAGTAGAGAGACTTGATGTTTGAGTATAAATATGACTTACTGTCTGGCTTATCATAGTGCCCGAACCTTGATCCCCTAACCATGCCTTAATCTCACCATCTAAAGCACAAGAAATACGATCTCAAGCTCAAACATATGAAGTGGTCGAGCTTAGATTGCTGCCTCGCCTTTCATAATGTCTAAACCATGAGACATAGTACCCGAGCTTTGGATCATACTCGTGCCTTAAATCTTGACATTCAAAGCACAAGCTTATACTTAACATGCAACAACTAGCTTGAACTTATCATGTGGTTGCACTTAGATTAGTTAATGCTTTTACTATTGTAACCTTTTGACACATGTTGATGTGTACTCATATGTAATCGACATGTTTACATGTAAATACCATATATATATGAATACGACCTTGTACTAGAAATATTCACTCACATTTATAACAACTCTTTAATTTTTCTCTCTAAATCAGATTAATCCAAACTGTTTATTATAAAACAAAATTGTTACATTGAGCATTTTATTTTACAATTTATTGGAAACTACATAATGTTTATGAACATTGAACTATTTCCTTTTTTTATGCTATGAACAAGTAATTCTTAAGATTTGAATTTCTCAAGCATTTGTTTTAAAAGGTGGACTAATGGTGTTCTCAATGAACGTCTTCAATTGCACTAATTATAGCCCTGAATTGTATGGCTCGATTTTTAATTTAGTATGTGAGGTGGTAAAAAAGACACTTGAAGTATAAATTTTTATATGATTCAGGTTAATAAATGAGATGAAAATATTTTTTATTAATGTATTTATTTACCTATAAAAGAATCACATTATGTTAATATTGATAGTATTTTTTTAAAATTATCAAAGCATATCTTATACCTCATACCTCATACAATTTATTTATTAGCATTCTAGAAGACTAATTTGGCACCTAATTTATTCAGAGAACTTCATTTTGAGTAATAATTAACTTAATAATAGATAAATTAATACATTTAATCAAAATTGATTAAGATATAACCAAATTTTTTATTTAATATGTCAAAATAGATTAATCTTGATTTTGAAAATAACATATTAAGTTGATTAAGATTTTAAATATTGTAAACTGAATAGAAATAATATATATACATTATGAATATTTATATATATTTTTTAATTTTATATATTTATAATACAAATATCTTTATAATCATATAATTTTAATTAATTTTTTATTTAAATTGAATACGCTAAACATTTTATATTATTTTTGTTATCCGTGGAACTTCAAAATACATTATCAAGGCTGAATAAATTTTTACATATTATGCGATCTCTAAACATCTTCACATACTTGATTTTTTTTAAATATTAGTATTTTAGACAAAATAAAAATAAAAATCAAGCTTCATCCGTTGAACTTCAAAATACATTATAGAGGCTGAATAAAATTTCATAGTTAGCTCTTAAAGGTTATTTCACCTCATCACAATCTTAAGCACATCTTCTCCATTTAAAAGAAAAAATATATTTTTATTTACGATTTAATAAATTTTTTGAGATAAACGATAACCTTAATATAACACATAGTAATTATTAATATTATTTATAATAAATAATATTTTATTAAAAAATAAATAATTATAATCCTTAAACTAATACTCTTGTTTATTTTATTTAATATAAAATTAAAGTGGTATTAAAAGTTAAATAATTGTAATATCAATAATTATTAATATTTTAATTATTAAATATTTATTACATAATTCATAAAAAAATAAAATTTTGAAATAAATATTAAAAAATAAGTTTAACAAAATTATCCATGTTTTGTGTTGCCGATAGTCTAAGAAGACGAAAGTCTTTTGCAACCAAAGTGAGCCAAGGAGCCGAGTGACTTGCCAGCAATTTTGTTTAGGACCCCGCAATTTTTGCTGAAAACGTTTGGAAATTCTCTTAATTTACTAATAAGCTAAACACAAGTCTATTCATTTGTGTCGCTGCATGTTGAATCGGGCCATGGCATCGCAGCTACTGAACAAACTTCGAGCTCTTCACAGAGCATCAAACAGACATCATGTTATCCGTCGAAGATTTTCCAACCCAAGCGGAGTCGTTCAACCCCAGAATCTTACCTCCACAAGTGCCTTGTCTGATTCCCCTTCCCCTTCTGATCTCTTAACCACTTCACCAGCTCAAAACCCTCAGCTTCAACAATCCCCTTCCGTTCCTTCTTCTTTAAAGCAATACGAGCTTGCTAAGTTCAACGCCATTGCCGAGACTTGGTCAGATTATTCTTTTATTCAATTTAATTTATTACGCGTTTTGATGTGTTAAAATGAAATTTAAATTTGTTTCGGAGCTTTATTTTATTTATTTATTTATTATCAAATGACGGGAACTACATTTCTGAGCTAAGATTGAGCTTATAAACATGTTTTGATGTGATTGACTAGGGACATACATACATACATATATATATGGGGTAAATAGTAATGGTTATGAGTGTCGATGCTGATGAGTATTCTCATGGTTTAATCAGGTGGGACTCCGAAGGGCCATTCAAACCATTGCATGCTTTCAATCCTACGAGACTTGCTTTTATCCGCTCCACATTTTGCCGACATTTTGGGTATGTTTCTTTCTGCTTTCTTCTTTGTGCTTGCTCTTTTATGTAAGCGTTTTTAGATACATGTTTTGAAATTATAAGAGAAAAATAGACTAAGTTGTCAATTGCTTTCCATTGTGAGCTTCTGTGTGATGCCTGTTTGCTCAAACTACTCCTTCCCCACTATGGATCATTGGTTAATTATTTCCAATGGCTTTCAAGTGCTTTTGAGGAAATGGAGTTACTAAATTTGTACATTCAGAGACTTATACAAGCATAAATTTAGCCAGAATAAAGTCTTGTTAGTTTTGATGTTAATTAATGCGTAAAGACATGTCCTAACTTATAATTGATTCATATGAGTGGGTTCTGAATAGTTTTGGAAGAAGAAAGTTATTTCCATGATTCCATCTACCTTCTTCCAATTGTGATTATTTTTCCATGCTTAAGGAGGGATCCAGAATCTGCTAGGCCTTTTGAAGGACTCAAGTTTGTTGATGTCGGCTGTGGTGGTGGAATTCTTTCAGAGGTAAACTTTTTTTAGCACTACTGAAGTATTCCACTTTGAAGTAACTTAGATGCGCTAGACTTTGTTTTTGCTACTGGATTTAGGTAAGGACCTAATTTTTTTTCTTAAAGGATGCCGAGTGTTAATTTTTGTGTGAAATATTGCACATCTTTGACTGCATTCTCCTTAACGCCCATGTTTCCATCTTCTGATATTGTTCTTTTTTCTTTTATTGGGTCTTATGATATTATTCAAGAAAGCTTCTCATAAACTTCAAAGTGCATAAGATGAATGTATATCTCCATGGACACCCATGTTGCCATTTTCTGATATTGCTCTTTTCTCTTTTATTGGATCGTAAGATATTATTCAAGAAAGCTTCTCATAAACTTTGAAGTGCATAAGATGAATGTATTTCTCCATGGACATTTAGTTTCTTATGGAGTGTGGACTATGAACACATGCATTAATGCTTTTCTTGACCTACTTATTTGGGCATTCCTTTAATCTTTGATTCTTTGTGCATATAACCTTGCTAAGCTAGTTTACTATATAAACCACTTCTCTTTTTAGATGATGATTTATTCTTTGATTCTCCATTCACTTGTACCTTCATGACATTCCCTATTTATTTTTTTTGCTATTTTTCCTTATTTAGTCTCACATTTTTAGTTATACCAAAATCAAAGAGGGTTCTTCATCTGTCAAGTTGACTCGCAACTTAACATATACAAACTTAAATTTTCATCTAAGATCTTTATCTCTATCAGATTGAAGTCCATGCATTACTTGAATGCTGAAAGTACTGAGTTGACATAAATGATTCTTAATCTCCACTTTATCAAGATTATACAATAACTTGCATGAAATGGCAGAAGAAAAGGTGATATCAATTGTTTGTTGTTTTGATCTTAACTTATACAACTGACTTGACAGTGGGAAAATTTTCACCATCAAAGTAAAGATGCTAACTTATTCAAAGTACCTTGTTCTTATAATAAATCTTAAACGATTCCTAATTTTCATGCTTGCAAGATTACATATACTACTTCTTGAAAGAGGGAAATGCATTCATTCAGGCATCCTTTTTTTTTAATATAATTTTCTTGGCACTGTCAGTGATTTGGCAAGAACTCTTCCCTTGTCAACTAAGTAAATTTCATATACCAATCCTTTTAACTGTTGGACTTTGAATCTGCATGAAAATTTTGATTTGTACAGTATAACATCATTAGAATGTATTGATCAATTCACGAGTTGCCCTTACACAGAAAGTTTATCTCTTCCTATGTGATAATTACATAGCAGGAGGTTTTGATATGGTATTTACTAATTTCTTCCCAATGTCAGCCTTTAGCTCGGATGGGAGCCACTGTAACAGGTGTTGATGCTGTGGAGAAGAACATCAAAATTGCTTGTCTTCATGCTGTATGATAATTTCCTAATTTAACCAACGTACTTGCCTTTGATTTTGTCCTTATGGTATGGACTAACAGAGACAAATCTTATGTAATTTAACTGTCACTGCTAATCATGGACATAATCGATAGTAAGTTTATCTTGTTGATATGGCTGTTGTCTGCAATTGTATATCTCTGAAAATTTCCCATTGATGCAGGATTTGGATCCACTGACATCAAGAATTGAATACTGTTGTACAACAGCTGGTACATGCCGAACTTATCTTATTCTTGTATAGGCTGAGTTTGTTGAAAAATTTCTGTCTTGTTATTTATGCAACTAACATTTAGCCTGTTGCTTCTGTCACATCACATGGGTAACATATTTGAAGAGTGAAAACGAGTGACCCACTGGGAAAAGTAGCGGCACTCATCCTGGTTGCCTTTTGTAGCAACAATTGCATATGGAAATGTCAAGTAATACTAAACTGGAACCACCTAAAAAATTTCTTAGTCATCCCTGTGTTATCTTAAATGCTGGTCTTTCCTTTTAAGAAGGCCTATTTCCTAATCTTGTTGTATAGATTGCTTCCATGATGAAAGTAAACAATTGAATAAAACATCAAAATATTAATTACTTTGAATTCATAGATTCACTGGTCGATCTACAAATTATGGAGTCCCACGTCCCGACCTTCTGCTTCTTTCTCTGTTCAGCTGTTGAATATTCTCTACAGTTGTTGTGACCATGAGACGCTTTACTGTTCTTTCTGTGTTTCAAGTTTTATCTTCCCATATGACTCCTAATGCATCTCAAGCCACGTGTCTTAGCTGATACAATAGCATTTTGAGTGCCTAATATCTCTTTTATGGATCATTGGTGATGCGTGGTTTAGTGTCTCTTGTAATATACTGGTTTGGTCTTCCACAGCTGGTTAATTCCTTTGAAAGTTAATAGAGAATTCAAATAGATTCGAGTTCAATTTGCATTCACTATTCTCCCCTTATGGAAGAAAAGAAAGCTATGGAATTAGAAGGGGCAGTTACTGGTGATGCAGACCACAATATTTCATCCATAGACTACAGCTGGCCTTTGCAAATCCAAATTGGTAGGGAAGGAAGAAGGATTTTCATTAGAGAACTTTCAAAGTTAAAAATGCTAGAATGGAGGAGGAACCCTACGGCTACATCTTCTAGCTTGAATTTTCTAATTGAATGTTTTTAAGTAATTTATGTTCAAGGGTCTTGTTATTTGTTTGTTTCCAAGTTTTTCTGGAGTATTTTCTTGATTTTAGTTGGAAACCAAAAGCTCAGCATATGTTGACAATGCGCAGAGAAGCTGGTTGAGGAACAGAGAAATTTTGATGCGGTGATTGCTTTAGAGGTACTCTCTCTCTAACCATGTACAAGTTCATTTCCATTCTCGTGCAGAAATGAGAGTTGCTTTGGTACATTTTTTTGCTATAGTCTTTGTAGATGAACCTGCTGCTTGGTATCAAATCGTAATCACCAATATTTGGCTCATATATGGTAGGTATAAAGGTGTCGGCCCAGCTCGCTCAAACTCAGTTCATATTAAGTGAGTTGTAGCTCAGCTCAACTCATCTAATTTTTAAATAAACTGAGCTTGGCAGTTTATTTACATTTTTTTATTGAACCCATTTAAATTATTTAAACATTTAGACTATGTTTGATAACCATTTCAATTTCTTATTTGTAATTTTTGAGTTTTAAAATTAAATTTTCAATTTTAAAATATTTTGAAAAAAAAAAAAGTTATTTGATGACCAATTTTTAGTTTCAATTTTGAAAAATAGAAATTAAAAATTGAATATTGCTTGTTTGATAACTAGTTCCTAATTTTCAATTTTTAACCTTTTAAACTGAGCTTTATTGGGCTGAGCATAACTCGAAATCACAAATCGTAAATTTTTTAGAAAGTAGTTATCACCCATTTGAGGTAGTATCGTTTATATTTCGAAAGTGAGGCAAAAATGTTCTATTGAATTTGAACAATTATTAGTAAAATGAGTATAACTTTCTATAAAATAACCCAAAATTATAAACTGTCAAATTTATTAAAAACTAGACTTTTAGAGCTTTTTAATGGTATGAAATTATTCATAAATGTTTGTGAATTAGTGCAATTTATGTTTTAAAAAATGAGTAAATATTGTTCTTCCGAATCTGAACAATTATTAGTAAAATATGTATGACTTATAGAAAACTTAAAATCACTAACAATAAAATTTATTAAAAACTAGACTTCTAGAACGTTCTAAAGGTTTAAGAAATGATTTATAAAATTTTGTAAATTAATATAGTTTATATTCTAAAAATGAGTATAAAAAAATTTCTTGTGAACCTGAACAATCATTAGCAAAATGTGTATAACTTTTTATAGAAAACTCGAAATTATAGACAGTAAAAATTTTTAAAGCCTAGATTTTTAGTGATTTCTAATGATATATGAAATGAATTATTATATTTTGTGAATAAGTACAGTTTATATTTCAAATGAGTAATATTCAATAGAATGAGCATAATTTTTCTAAAAGTCTCAAAATTTTAAAATATAATATTTATTATAAAATGTACTATTTGTTTTTCTCAATGATATATAGATTTAATTATAAATTAATACAATTTAAATTTCTAACTGAGTCAATAATCATTTCTTTAACTTCAATTATATTATGTATGTTTTTTAAGTTATTATTTATATTAGAATTCTATATTTATTAGAATATTTTAATATAAATTTAGTTCAATTTTATCTTAAAATTGGTGGTTATTTTTTATATTTATTAATTTGATTAATATTAGTATTTTGTCAACTTTATTGTAATAATTAATATTTATATTTTGATAACTTCATTTTTTATCTTATTTGTTATCTTTTTAATTTAATATGTCTTTGTCAAATAAGTTAGTGAGCTACTCATGAACTCAATTAAGCTGCTCATTTAAATTAGTGAGTTAAGTGAGTTTTGGTTTTTTTAGCTTATGCACTCAATGAGTTAACTTTAAATTAGCTCAGTTGAGTTAGATTTAGCAGTTCATTTGATATCTCTAAGTAGGTATACCAGCAGCAAGATACATAATTACCTTGTCTGGTTGTTTAATAAATTGGAACTTTGCCTCCTTTTCCAATAAGGATAAGTGTATGGTGACGTTCTGGTTTTCTTACTCCAATGGGCATTCAAAAGCTTGAAATGTAATAATTATACGGCTACAACATTACGTTCCCAGTAGCTCTCAGGAAATTTGAGCTGTTTAGTGTCAAATTGGGTCTTATGATATTGTCGATGGCTTTATTTTAAATTCTTGACCAATCATTTGTGAAGCAAGAAGTCAACATCTCTAAAGGGATTTGATATTTGGAATTGATAGCCCTTTCCTTGCATTGTATCCATGTTAAAGTTATTACATCGTTAGCATACCTGGTGACAGTTACGAGTTGTGTGTTTCTTTGCTTTGGTAAATGAATCAAATGCTGGATCATTTTAAACATTGATTGCAATCAATAAATCTAAAATATTAACTCTCGATTTCATTAATACCTTTCTCATCTTTTCATCTTAGTTAAGTAGAGTCATATAGCTGCGGAATAAGTTTTGCAATAAGATCCCTATGCTAGTTTTGTACTTAAGATCACTTTGCTAATTTTGTATTTAGTCATATAATCAGCTTCCTTTGCGTTCGCTCCTGTTACCATGTTTCACGTTAAATGAAAGGCCCTTCCTTGGGCATACCAGATACATAGCCATAACTCTACGTTATTGCATTTTATGGAATGACCTTGTAATGATTGGAAACCTATCAAAGCAATCCTCTAAGCTCTAACTATTTTTTTTCTTGATTTTGAGCATACCCATTCTTTCTTAAACTATGTTAATTTAGTCTATAACTTTATGATTTCACTCAAGGTGATTGAGCACGTAGAAAATCCTGCTGAATTCTGCAAGTCCCTAGCAGCACTAACCATTCCTGAGGGAGCTACTGTCATCTCAACTATCAACCGATCTATGAGAGCATATGCTGCCACCATAATTGCAGCAGAGTACATTCTCCAATGGGTACTATGATTCACTTATACCGCAATTCGCTTTGTGAATTAATTCATCTTTACTTCAGTTCTAGATATCTTAAGTAATTAATTTGATCGCAACTTTACAGCTTCCTAAAGGTACGCATGAATGGTCAAGTTTTTTGACTCCTGAGGAGCTGGTCCTGATCCTGCAACGTGCTTCAATATCAGTAAGCTAAAAGCTCGCTCATTTATTTATTTATTTATTTATTTTATTTTTTTTTTTTTTTTACATTCTGCTACTTTGTAAATGCAATTTCACGTATGCTTTTGTCAGGAATTTGTTCAAATACTATGCAGGTAAAAGAGATGGCCGGTTTTGTATACAATCCTCTGACAGCACGTTGGTCTCTATCTGATGACATTGGTGTAAATTTCATAGCATTTGGAACCAAAATAGCCAGTTAGTAAATATAATGGTAGACCTTTTTTTCTCCCTCTCTATTTTGCTTGCTGATTGAAAAATTTAAGCAATTGTTTTCTTTTATTTATTTATTTATTTAATTTTTCCATCACGGGCACATAAATCTAATGTGATTGTTGATGTTTCCTCTAGGGCGAGATACTGTTTCGGATGAAGAATGAGAAACAGAAAAGAACATCCATTCCAGGAGGAAAATGAAGACATTGTAATGGAATTTATTTATTTATTTTTGGCACAGAAGGCCTCTTGGGGCTATTTTTTATTTTTATTTTTGTCGAATCAACTTCCAAGTATAGTAATCATTGGTCCTGCAACAAGCAGTACTTCATGAATTAATTTTTTGGAAGTGATTGTTGTTTTCCAATTTTTTAATATGATTTTATTTTTAAATTATTCATTAAAAAAAGATCATTTTTGTATAAAGTTAAAAAAATATGTTCACCTACGTTCTAAAGGGGATTAAAAATGAAATTTGATGTAAAAATAAGATTATGTCATATAATTAATTGTGTTTTTATGAATAAGAGTTTAATTTTCCTATTCAATCATACGGTTTATCAATTCATTCTATTAGCCACATTTCTATTGTTCATGATTAATAAATAGAGTGAATAGTTGTTATAGTTTCGTAGGATTTAAGTATGAAAGGCTGCCTGACATCTGCATGAATTGTGGTATTTTAGACCACTCAACCCAAGAATGCCACTTGACCGAACCATTGAAGTACAGAATTTCTAATGATTTTCTGATCACAATCTTGGGAATTGGTTTGGACCAACAATATCCATTCATCAACTACTTTTGGCTACTTGAAAACACTAAATCTCAAACTGCTTTATCCACTCCCAGATACCATAAATGGCAAAGGACAATTGTTGGTCCTTCATGGAAAACTAAATGGATGCCTAAGAAACAAGCTACTCAACATCTGGAGGATGATCAGGAAAGTCATTTTTTTACACCAGTAGACATGCAAGAGAACTTTACAATGAAAGCTGACATGATTTACAAAGACGTCCAAGAAGCAAAATGATTGCATAAGCATTGGGTCTCACTCTTGAGATTGATATGTGTGTTTGTCCAAAGCGTTTGGACTCGATATCAATCTTCTCTATTGTTGAATATATCAATCAAGGTGAGCAGTATCAGGCCCAATACTCAACTGATTTTGTTCTCTGAACTATTTTAAGTTCAATGTGTCTTACAGGTAGAATGAGACAAGACAGATTGATAACATTACTACACAAATCCCGCTCGAACAGTGGACCTGATAATGCAATTATAAATTATGATCTTAAATTGCTTAATGATATGTTTGAGGGAGTTACTACTCATATACTACTAAAACAACAACAACAACAACAACAATAAAAAAAAAAAAGATGTTCAGGTTCTTCGAAGGAAAACTCTCAAACAAAGGCTGTTGATCATCTTTTACCAATTCTGAATCTTTAGTATGTTTGAATGATTTATTTGGTGATGAGACAGGTAAGATGGTGAACCAATGAGGTAGATTGAAACTAGATTGAAACTCTACGGAAGATCAAAACGAATCATTTTTAGATTAGATGAGATAATAATCTACATAAAATATCAACAGATTTGATCGCATAATGAAAAATCAGAACAGATCAATCCAAATCCAAATCTTTTTAAAACTAAAATCACTCATTTCCAAAATATTTTTCTATTTTTTATAATTATTTATTTTGAAAACTTTACAATATGAACTATCATTTATAAAATTTATTTCTCTTATATTTTTGTAAATCTAACTTTCTTTCTCTTAAAATTTTAATAAATCTATCTATTATTGTTTAAAATTTGTATAAATATTTATTTATTATAAACGTTATTATTTTTTAATTTATCATAACTTGTTTAAAAAAGTAAGAAAGTGTTTTCCCACAATATATAATGTTCTTTTTTTTAATTTATCAATCTAAAATATATAATACATTACATCAAATAATACTTTAGTTTTTAAAAAAATGAAAAATGAAAACAATTCAGATCAACTTATGGATATCTATTTATCCACAGATCAAAACATATCATATTAAATTGGATCTTTTGAAAATCAGATTGAAATGGATCATTATTGGATCATATCTATTATCATCTCTAATGATTATATGTGGTAAAGGATGCTAAGGTAAATGATAGAAAGGGTGGGCAAGCAACCCAAAAATTCCCCCTTTAAAGAAAAATGATGGTATTAAGTTGAAATGGCCGAGGCCTGTTGAGGTCTCGAGCAAAAAGAGCACTACAATATTTCGTTTGCAAAATTAAACCAAAAAACATTTGTCTAATTGAAACGAAAGCCAATATTGCATTGTCTAATGCACTAAAAATTATTTTAAATTACAATAATGGTTTCATTCTACTAACAATGGGAGGAAAAAAGGTAGATTTTGCTTGTTTTGGGAACTTGATGTACATCTTGATATCCACATGCTTACACATTTTTGTTTTTGTACGAACAAATGCATGGTATTTTGGTAATGACAATATGATTATGTGTTTTGCTTACATACCTACGTACTATAAGAATAAGTTAAGAATCTGGCAACAAATTAATAACTATATAAATCAATTAACTAATCATTGGATCTTAATAGGAGACTTAAATAATGTATTACATGAATCTGACAAACATGGTAGCTTACTTTTCAACCATAAAAAATATAATCAATTTGTTAATTTTTTGTTGAAAAGTGATACAATTAAATTAAGGAGTGATTGATCAAGCCATACTTGGTTGGTGATGACATCATCAAGAAAATTCAATCTTTCTTCATGTCTGGTAAGATCAAAAATTCATGGAATCATATACTTATATCACCTTATTAGGTAAAAGCGCAAATCCAACTCAGGTGAATAATTATCATCCAATCAGTCTTTATAATGTCTTATATACAAAGTTTTTTCACGGATCATTGTTAAAAGTTTAAGATGTATTCTTAATCAAAATATTTCTCCCATACAATCTGCTTTCTTATTTGGACATTAGATTGCTGAGACTATTTTTATTGCAAAAGAAGTAACAATGACAATTCAAAGAAAGAATAAAGGAAATTGAGGTCTCATGGGGTCAAGTTGGATATGAAAAAATCATATGATTATATGGAGTGAAAACTCTTAATTTACAAGCCATGATTTTGTTATAAATTAGCACTTATGGAAGCAAAGATTGGGTCCAATTTTGGTTGCA
Organism: Hippophae tibetana; assembly: GCA_037013495.1. Lineage (NCBI taxonomy): Eukaryota > Viridiplantae > Streptophyta > Magnoliopsida > Rosales > Elaeagnaceae > Hippophae > Hippophae tibetana. Next base: position 21,981,702 of record CM072804.1, read on the forward strand.
CAAATATATAGTAATTGGTAACAACAAAATAATAAGCAATGAGAAAAATAAATGACACACAATGATTTAAGTGGTTTAACTTTTCAATGTGAAAAATCTACTCCATTGTCGACGACGCACTGAAAAAAAATCCACTAATAATCAAATAGAGATACAAACACCAATATTCAGAGATATTCACAAAATATACAAAAATTCAAAATATACCCAGATATTTTTTGAACAAAATCAGTAATCAAACCCAGCAAATAAATTACAAAATTTTGCTGATATTACCGAATCGAGGGAGAACGAGATGGTAGAGGTCATGACTAGTGCAAATGGAATCGCGATTGGAGGAGAAACTGGAACAGGTTAGAAAAACTACACACAATTGCTGAATGAAAATGGAGGCTGGTTGATGGATGCGAAAAGAATGGGTTGATCGACTAGTAAGTATGAATGAGGAATTTCTCTCTTATTTTCTTCAACTGCAAGTTCCATGTTCTCTGCTCTTTTATCCATCAGTTGCACTCTGTTTCACACAGCTTCTAAATTCTATTTTACAGCCACATCTATCCCATAAAAAACAACATATATATAACTAAAAGGCAGAGGGTTTTAAAATGGGTTTTAGGCCTGTACTATTTTTGGGCCATAATTTAACAAATCTCCACCTTGGTTCAAAAACTTAAACAAGTTCTTCAAATATGAAATTCCTCGGATTACCAAATAACCGTCGTCTGATAACTATATTTTATATAGTTATTTTCACCTATTTTATTAATTATAATTGCTATGTTTTCAAGGTTTTTAGTTAATTTTAGTTTAATAAATTAGTATTTACTGTTTTTTTATATATTTTAATAAAATTAAATAATTTGTATCGAAAAAACTTAATTAATTGCAAATTTATGTCTAAAAATATAATTTCAAATAATAGAGTTCTTAATTACAATTTTTAAAAGTAAAAAATATAATTTAAATTAAAATTGGGCTTAATTTTAATTATTAAAAGTTTAAAAATTTAATTTAAATTAGAAAATGGCTAAACTGTAATTAAAGAAAGTTGAAAATGTAATTTGAAATAAAGTTGTGGGTCAAAATGCAATTAATAAAGTTTAATGCGCAGATGAGAAGAGCCACGCGCCATACATTATGTGCCAAAAATGGTCCCTCCGATCAAAGAAGAAACGGTTGAGATTCGTGCGTGCCATTCACGCTCAACCAAATCGCGTGGATGCAGATTCTTTCACGCGGCTCGGCGCCCAAGTGGGGCCCACTGCCGCGCAGGCCGGCGTGCAGGTGGGACCCATTCTCTGACGCGTCCAGCCGCTGTCCCTCACGTACGCGCGCCTCTGATCCCGTGCACTGATCTCCGCGTACAACCGGATTTTTATCCAATAAGAAGCTGCCACGTGTCCACTCTGAATCCTAACCTCGAATCAGCAACTGCCACGTGTCCCGCTCTATTTTTTAGCTAATCAGGTGATGACACGTGGCATGTTATGATGAGCGCGGAAGCGCAGGATCAAGGCTGTGTGTAGCCGTTTTCTCCGTGCTTTGTTGTCTCCTGTGCTGTTTCCCGCATCCAATGAGAAGCTGCCACGTGTCCGCGTTAATTCCTTTCAGCGAATCAGACGCTGACACGTGGCACACATAATGAATTTAAAAAATGCAGAATCGACACCCCTCTCTCACTCGTAATTTATTTAATATTTTTGATTCGATTTTCGATACAATTTTGTCTACCACACGTTTTAATTTATTATTTTTCCCACACTTCTCTGTCCCCCGCGTGTATTAAATTTTCATATTTTTGATGTATTATTTTGGGTATAAATAGGAGATAAGATGATAGTGTTAAAAAGTTTTTTTTTAGTTTGTAATTTTTGTGGTGTTTGTGTGTTGGCGGTGGAACACACAGAAGCCATTTTTGGTTTTTGTTGTGTTCTGCGTGTGCCAAATATTTGCTCTAATTGATGTTTTAATTTTCCATCTTCTTCATCTTATTTTTCTGTATCTGTTATAATTTTTATTTTAATTTTATGAAGTAATTTAATTTTTCTAGGGTTGCATTTGATCTAAATATATGATGCTTTTATTTTAATTATTTTTGATAGATTTATAAGACGTTCGATTTGTTCGTTCTATTTTGTGCTTAATGCTTTTTGATTATTTACGAATCTTATCGAAACGATCCGTGGCACATGAATAAACTTGGAAGAGGCATTTATGTGTATATTGCTCGTAAATAGAATGACATGTATGATGAAGGATAGGAATATACCCTAATTGTATGTGTGGCCATTTGAAAACTTAAAACGTAATGAATCTCGGTGAATCTAATTCTCATAGGAATATAGTGAATTAATTTAACGAGGTGTGTTTGTACGGAGCTCGGAAGAGATGTATGAATAAAATTAGAAGTTTTCGGTTGACAAATTAAATGTACTAAAAAAATATAAATCAAAAGAAAATAAAATGATTTGAGTTGATGAATTTGGTGAAAAATTACAATCCTAGATTTCTTTTATTTTGTTTTTAAACTCTTTTCTTACATTTGCTACAATTAACGTACGTTTTGAATAAAATCAGATTGAGATAATTTTACTACTCAACAAACTATAGTAACAAATCTCCGTGGGAACGATACTTTACTTACAAATTTTATTACTTGTGACCGTGTATACTTGCACGTTTTTTGTGTGTTGTAAAACACACAACATCGTCCAAAGCCCTGAAGGGTGATCATCTTTTGCAAACACCAATCAAGTCCAAACAATGCTTGAACTTGTTAAATGGAAGTGGTTTGGTTAAAATATTAGTTGGATTCTCTATAGTGACTATCTTATTGATAAAAATAACACCCTAAGAGACAACGTCACGAACAAAGTGATATCCGACATCAATATGTTTGGTTCTTTCATGACTTATTATATGAAACCAAGATATTTTTAGCTAAGAATTTTAAGATGAAAGACTTTAGTGATGCCTCTTTTGTATTAGTTATATAGATATTTTGAGATCACTTTTGAAGTATTCTAGAATTATCACAAAAGAACTATATCGAAAAGGTTATTAAGAGATATGACATGTAGAATTGCAAACCAGTTGATATTCTTGTTCTTAAGGGAGACAAGTTTAGTCTCAATTAGTGCCCTAAGAATAATTTTGAGGAAAAGTAAATGCACAAGATTCTTTATGCATCAATAATAGAGAGTTTAATGTGTGCTCAAGTATGTACGCATCCATATATTGCATACATTATTGGGATATTGAGCAAATATTTAAGCAATCTAGGAATAGACCATTGAAAGATAACTAAATGAGTTTTGCGATACTTAGAGAGAACAAAAGACTACATGCTCACATATTAGATGCCAAATAAGCTTGAGATCATTGGGTATATGGCCTTTGATTTTGTTGGATGTTAAGATTGTATGAAATCTACCTCGTGCTATGTTTACTCACTAGTTAAGGGTGCTATCTCCTGAAAGAGTGCTAAACAATTTCTTATTATTATCCCTTTATCCTAGCAGCATAATTCATAATATGTTATGAGGTATCCAAATAAGTAATATGGATGCAAAATTTTGTCACAAGGTTGTGCTAATAGATGATATTGAAATATCATTTAAGTTATTTTGTGTCAATAAATCAACAGTGCTATATTTCACTAACAATAGTAGCTTACAAAGTTGAAGCATATAGAGATGAACTTCTTGGTTATTAAGAAAAGAGTTCAAAGTGTACAAGTATCTATAGAACAAATTGGTACAAACTTTATGATTACGAATTTTCTTACTAAGATATTTCCACCTAAAATGTTTCATGAGCGCAGTGCTCGTATGGATGTCATGTCATTTAAGTATATTCAATTTTAATGGGAGTTTATAATTTTAAATGTTTTTTTATATAGACACATTTTCAATTATTTCAGTTTATAGATATTTTGAGGTTATTTTCTATAGAAATAAAGTTTTTGTTTTTTTACACTTTGATTTTAATATGGTTTGATCTCACTAATATAATATGAGATTTTAATGTATACAGACCTATGGTTTATGTTTACTTTAATGATAGATTAAAATAGAGATAATACATACATATACATATATATGGTCCCTTAATCATATGTATTATTCAAGTTATATCTGATATCACATCATCAGATAGAACAGAGAGAAAACTAAAGGGTTTTTTAAGAAAAAAAATGTAGATCTTTTATTCTTGGTGATATAACATAAATGTTCCTAACAAATTTTTAATGATTTGTACATAAGGTTATTTTGTTCTAATATAAACTTCAACAATTATTTGGACCAAACATTGCTGCATATGTCGCTGCTTTAAATCCACTTAAAGAAAATCCAATAAAAAGAGGAAATATAAATACAATACATTGGAAGCTTATAAGCAGTTATCAGGTTTAGACCTTTTGGACAAAATTATGGAAAGTGAAAATTCATGATTGGACAAAATCATGGAAAGTGAAAATTCATGAGAGGCTCAAAGTATTTATTTGAAAGTTTTCTTTAATCCCAAGAAAGGAGCTTAAAAGATTTATAATTATTGATGATATTAAATGTCCTTTATGCTATAAAGAGACTAAAGATTTGAACATCTCTTCATTCGATGTGACGTGGTGAAGCCATCGAAAGTGGGGACTAATATGATCTTTTACTCATAAACTAAATATATTTACATATATCAATTTAATACCGAATCCCTCAAAAGCTTATTATTCCAAATTTCATAACACCCTTTAAATTTATAATTATGTAGTGATCATGATCGAACAAATTTGGTGGTGAATGAATGAATTAGATTTTAACAGTGCCATATTTGAACTTAATGTGTGCATTAATAAATTAATTCTGAGAATTGAAGAGTTCTCAATGGTCTTAAGAAGAGAGGGTGCTTGAGAGTGACACTATTCAGAAAATCTTAGTATCAATCCCAAATAATTTGTAATCTCCTCCAAAAAGATGCTATAAAAATAATGTTTGATACAACTTGGTCCAATGGAAGGGCGAACATTGGATTTTTAGAGTGAAATAATTCATTCTTGGAGTACAAAAGTCAACACTATATTAACTGAGGTGCCAGAAAAACATTAGCTTTGAAATCAATTATAAATTAGGCGCACAAAAAAAATAATATACATTAAGAGGATGAAAAACGCATCATAGATACACTTATGTTGAACCAAGGGCAAGGAGTATCCCAACTAGCTCGAGTAGTTTTAAGGGATATCAATGAAGAACTATCTGATTTTGCAATGCTTTCAACTAGAAGAATATAAAGAAATCTAAATAGAGTAGCTTATAGTTTGGTGCAATGGACCTTATATCATGAACTTGAGGATGGTGATCCCAACAGCTTTATGCTTTTAGAATTTGTTAAATAATTTGAGATACAGCTGGAGGTAATCAACACACTAGTTGAAAATACATAACAACAAAATGGTGAGAAGTAACAAGCATCCAAGAACATGTGTCCACATAATTATGTTTATTTTTAATTATTATATTTTTTTGTATAAATTAGATTGTAAACATTCATTTATTCAGAGAATAAAACCATTTCTTACATGATATTAGAACATAATAAGTAATTATCTGAAAATCCAGTTCATAGAAATTTTTTCCTCCTTCCAAATTTTGTTTCTTTTCAAAATCAATTTCGAATAACATACACAATTTCAAATTCATCCCATTATAATGTCCAAAAAATTCCGAGCAATATGCAATTTTTTTCAAGCCAAGATGACCATCAACGCGTCCTCACGTGCCTCATCGGAGTCACACACGTACTCATTGAAGAAGACGACTCAAATGACACGTCGTTTAAACCGCTCTCTGAAGAAAATGACGCATTGTTATCCAGTTCGATATTCTAGTCGGTTAGGTCTTCCAACTGATTTAGTCGCTATCCAGTTCAGTCATCATCTGGTTCAGTCTTCCAACCGCCAGATCAGTCATTCCAAACACTAGTTCACCAACTTTATGACCGGTTCTCGAACTAATATTTCTGGTTCTGGAATCCTTGATACATTTCCTATAAAATACAATCCATTTTAGATCATTATTTTTCATAAACAGTCATTATTGTCTAAAATATGCTAAACCTTATCCTATTTTTGAATTTTTCACTCAACAATCATGTCTGAAACTACCAATACTAGCCATACTTTACCAAAATGGTATGATGATCCTAGCCATTCATTATACCTACATCATTGAGACCAATTGGGCATGGTTCTAGTGGCTCAATCCTTAAATCAGGAAAACTATCATATTTGAAGTCATGTGATGCTCATGACTCTCACCACTAAAAAAAGAGATATTTATTGACGGCACAATCACGAGACCATTAACAAAATATGAGGCAGAAACCAAACAATGGACTCACTGCAACATTCTTGTCAAATAATGGATTCTTAATACCATATCGCCTAAAATTGCAAAAAGTGTCATGTATAATTATACCACATATGAGCTATGGGAAGAATTGAATGAACATTTTTCACACACTAACATCATGCATCTATTTCAAATCGAGCAAAAGATCCATGACTACATACAAGAAGGTATAAGCATTGGAGAATACTACACCAAGTTGAAAACCCAAAGGATACTCGAGATGCACTATGTCCCCTTCCATATTGTGGAGGAATCGCCGGAAGGGAACTACAGAAATACCAACAAAAGTAGTAAGCCATAAAGTTCCTTATAGGGCTTAACACAGTTTACATAGCAACACAAGGAAAAATCTTGCTTATGAAACCTTTACCTACAGTAAATAAGGTATATTAACTTGTTGTTCAAGATGAAAAGTAGAGAGCTATCTCCATACAAACCATAAGAAGGATGCCAGAAGCTTCTACACTTATCGCCAAGGATAGTCATCCATAATATCCTTACAAGAATTATCCATCATGGAACTCACATCTCAAGTGCAATCGATGCAACAATATCGACCACAATTCTGAAAACTACTGAAATCGCCTCAAATGTGATTTCTGTGGTCTCAATGGACACAATTTTAAAAGCTGTTGAAATTTCCTCAAATGTGATTTTTGTGGTTTGAATGGACATGACATCAACATGTGTCGGAAGAAAAAGGCAATTCAAGACAAGAGAAATGCAAGTTATGGCTTCCCTTCCACCCAATATCATGAGCTCCTTACACTTCTCAATCAAGCCAAATCAGGTAGCATGGTAAGTCAATTGACTACTCCTTCAGGTAACACATCATGTGCGAGTGTTTTCCATTAAAAAACACATTGGATTTTTGATACATAGGCAATTGATCACATGGTCTGTTCCTAAAGCCTTATGAGCTCTAACATTCCAGACACTAATCAACATGTGCATTTACCTGATCATTCTCTTGCCCGTGTCACACGTATCGGCACCGTACATTTCTCTAATAATTTCATACTCCATAATGTATTATATGTTTCCTCCTTCAAATTAAACTTGGTTTCAGTAGCCAAACTCACTCAAACTACATTTTTTCATGTTACCTTCACTAATAATGTGTGCTTTGTTCAAAATAAATGCTCGAGGAAGACGATTGGGATGGGAACTAAGAAAGCATGACTCTACTACCTAACTATTTCGAAAAAGGCTGGATGTTTCTTTATTTCAAATACTGTTCCAACCAACCTTCATCTCTGGTATCAACGACTTGGTCATTTATCTGATAACAGTTTGCGTGTACTTTCTCTTTCCATCAATATACCCTTATGTTTTATTAGTGATTGTTCTATTTGTCCACTAGCTAAGAAAACTCGTAATCTGTTTCCTTTAAGTTCTATTAATACAAAAGCACCTTTTGAACTGATTCATGTTGATATTTGGGGTGACTATCACATTCTAGCACTTAATGGAGCATGTTATTTCCTCACTATTGTTGATGACTACTCAAGATGCACATAGGTCTATCTCTTAAACACTAAATCTGATACACACACATTTCTCACCACCTTTATTAATCTTGTTGAAATACAATTTGCATCCAGAGTTAAAATCATTCGTAACGATAATGAACTAGAATTCTCTATGACCTAATTTTTTTCTACCAAAGGAATCCTGCATCACAATAGTTGTTTCTACCCCTCAACAGAATGGTGTTGTTGAACACAAACATCATCACCTTTTCAATGTAGCTAGCACATTGCTCTTCCAAGCCAACCCTCCTAAATAATTCTGGGGAGATGTCATTCTTACAGCCACATACCTCATAAATTATACTCCAATACCTATTCTCAAGGGTAAAACATCATTTGAAATCATTTTTCACAAAGTTCCTAGGTAAAAACATCTTTGTGTCTTTGGTTCTCTTTGTTTTATGTCTACACATCATGATCGACCCACCAAGTTTGATGCTAGATCACATCGATGCATATTCATTGGGTATCCATATGGGATAAAAGGTTACCAAGTCTACAATCTGGAAAAATGTAAAATTTTCATGTCTCGTGATGTTATCTTTCATGAACATGTATTTCCTTATTCCATTTTCGCTGTTAACACTTCAAATCTATTCACTCCATCAGAAAATACTATTTATGATGACATGCCTAACATTCGCCAATCAACCACTCCAAATACATCATTTTATCATACACCATCTGTCCTTCCAAAAATCGACTCACATACCCCTAATCTTCCATATACATCTCCTGAAACACCATCATCAAATTTCTCCCTGCATGTGACTCCTTCAACACCAATTACATATAAACTCCACTGATCCACTCATGTTCCTAGCTACCTTCATAAGTATCATTTAGAAGCTTCCTTGCCTTCTCGGTCCTTCCCTTCGTCTAACTCAGCATTGTCTGATAACAAAGGTACTTATCATTCTTTATCTCATATACTTACTTATGACCAATTATCACGCTACACATCGTGTCTTTGCTACTTCTATTTTCATTCTCAGGGAACCAACCACCTTCATTGAAGCTTTCAACGATTCAAAATGGTGGCTTGCCATGAAACAAGAACTGGATGCTTTTGAAACTAATGGCACTTAGGCGCTCCAACAGCTTCCTCCAAAAAAGAAACCAGTTGGTTGTAAATAGGCCTACAAAATCAAGTATAGTTTTGTTGGCTCTGTGGAACAATACAAGGCTCGGTTAGTGGCCAAAGGATACGGTCAAATTGAAGATTTTGAGTACCAATAAACTTTTGCACCAGTAGCCAAACTTGTCATCGTTCGTTTTCTTCTTACCATTGGTGCTATTCAAAATTGGCATCTTTGCCAACTCAATGTCAAAAATGTCTTTCTCTATGGTGATCTTCACGAAGATGTCTACATGTCTCTTCCACCTAGATTCTGATGAAAGAGGGAAACATGAGTATGTAAACTACACAAATCTTTTTATGGACTCAAACAAGCCTCACGACAATGGTTCATCAAGCTATCAACAACACTTAAGCTAGTTGATTTTAATCAATCCAAGTATGATCACTTACTATTCGTCTGAACCTACGGTAATTCCTTCTTTGCTATTCTTGTCTATGTAGATGATATAATCATAACAGGAAAAAATCTACAAGACATTGAAGAAACTAAGAATCATCTCATGCGACAATTCAAGCTAAAGGATCTCGGTGAATTAAAGTATTTTTTGGGCATAGAAGTTTCACGATCCAAGAAGGGAATTGTTCTGTCACAACGCAAGTACGCATTTGAAATATTGGAGGACATGGGTTATCTTGGTGCCAAATTTTCCAATTCACCTATGGAATAGAATTTATCCCTCGACAAGGTTGAAGGAGAATTCATCTGTGACCCCACATCATATCGAAGACTTGTTGGGAGATTAATATACTTGACCATCACACAACCTAACTTAATATATGTTGTGCACATTCTCAGTCAATATATGGACAAACCACGACAACCACATTTGGAAGCAGCTTGACGAGTGTTATGATATGTCAAGAATACACCAGGATAAAGTCTCTTTTTCTCAACAGCTAGTTCATTACAGCTAAATGCTTTCTGTGATGTAGATTGGGCTAGATGCACAGACACACGATGATCAACCACATGATATTGTATGTATCTTGGAAACTCACTAATTTCTTGGAAGACTAAGAAGCAAAACACAGTCTCACAATTGAGTGCAGAAGTAGAATATCGTTCTATGGAGGCAGTCTGTTGCAAAGTAACCTAGTTTCGATAAATTTTGAATGATTTGGGTATCAAACACTCTCAACCGGTTAAGTTATATTACGACAATCAAGTTACCCTTCACATTGCATCAAATCTAGTGTTTCATAAACAAACCAAACATATAGAGATCGATTGTTATCTAGTGAGAAAAAAGATTCAAGTTGGAGTGATAAAGACTTATCATATCTCTACATCAAAGCAACCTGCATATATCTTTACCAAATTCGTAAATTTTCCACAATTTTTGAACTTACTTAATAAGTTATGAATAATTAACATATATTCTAACTTGAAGGGATTGTTAAAGAATTCAAAATCCAGTTGGAGGTAACCAACACAACAGTTGGAAACAACCAACAACAAAATGGTGGGGAGTAACAAGCATCCAAGAATATGTGTCCACATAATTATGTCTATTTTTGATCATTATAATTTTCTTTTTATTTTGTATAAATTAGATACTAAACATTTATTTATTCTTTAAATAAATGAATGTTTAGTATTCATTTAACAATGACAATTAACTTAGCTGTCTTGTTAATGAACTGGTACACTACCTAATTCGACAACAATGACAATTAACTTAGTTGTCTTGTTAAGTAGGAAAAAAAAAGATTCTATTGCATTATACGTTAATCATATAAAAGAAACTAGATTAGATTTTTTATATAATAATTACCACCATCTAAATTATTAAAATTTTACATTTTGATACTTTTTTCAATAATATACTTTATTAGTATTCATATTAATTTTTTTATTCATTGTTTTCTAAATTCTTGAGTGTACCTTAAAGTATTAAAATTATCTAAAGGATATCTATTTGATTAAAAAAGAAATATATGTATAAATAATTGAATGATATTTTAATCGTTTAAAATATATATTGTTTTTATTCTTTTTTCTCTCTCTCATTCTCATTCTCACTCCTTAAACTTAATATTTAAGCTTAAGTTTAAGATTTAATAATTAAGATTTAATGCTTAGTGTTTAAGGTTTATAATTTAAGATTTAAAATTTAACGAAAAAATAAATGAGAGATAGTTTTTTATAAATAGATAAATGTGTGAAAAAGAAATGAGTTAGATAAAAAGAAAACAAAAAGAGAAAATAATAAAAAATTTAAATCATTATGTATTTTCTTGTGAACAAAAAATATTTTTGATTATATAAATAATTATAATATATTATTGAAGAACTAGACTAATAATAAATGCCAAATAATAATATAAACACCAAAAAAGTATGTATTTGATTTTTTGCCTTTTGAATGACATTTTAATTTCACAATATAAACATAACATCTTCTTACTTAGAGTTATCAAACAAGCTGACTCAATATGACACGATATGTTAAGCATTTGTCATGTTGACTCATCGAACTGATATTACACAATTTATTTAATATTTAACACAATACACATGTAGAAAATAATAACATTGCATGATTTATGGACAATGACTTATGATGTGACAAGCAAGGAATGAACATAGTCTACTTCTCTTAAAATCAAATTCATACAAAATACATTATATATATATATATATATGTGTTCATTAATATCATACAATAGGTGTTATTTGATGATAATTGATGTATTTACATATCAGATATGAGATAAATTTTTAGACTAAATGGCCATGAGTCGTGCTAACTTGTCAAGCACAATCAATGTGGCACGTAAAGTTCTTCAGCTAAGAATTCGAACACGACACGACTTGTGTATAGATTACGGGCTACACAATATGTTATCTAATATGTCACAAGTTGATACAATATAGTAATTAACAAACTGTGTGATAGTAACCCGTCCACTTTAACATCCTTACTCCACGATTGGATTCTCATTAAATACTTTTTTATATTACAAGTTATTGATATTAAAGTGCATACATTTAATCAAAATAATAAAATTTATTTTTAATTAAAATAATAAAATTTATTTTTGATCTCTTTTTTATTCTCTTTATTGGGAGATTATTCTTATATCATATTTTGTTATTTTCATATTATATTTATTATTAAATTTAAAAATTATCAAAAATATTTTTTTGTCTTCAATATATAAGTAATGATATTGATATAATAAAAATTATTATTATTATAATTATTTTTTATATAATAAAATATATTATGATAATATTATTATTTTAATATATTTATTTTATATTAATTAAAATTTATTGTAGATATTTTTAATAATTTTTAAAATTAATAATAAGTATGTTGGAAAAATAATAAGATAAGATGTGATAATAAACTAGTATTCGAGCTGGATGGCAATCAGAAGCTTGTTATCGGCATTCGAACAAATTTACTAGAATGAAGCGATCTGACGTCATTGCATTATCCATCCGATTGTTATCTTCCTCCTAACTTTCTAGGTTTGAGACTCCCGAGATTACCGAATAGCCGCATTATACATTATTATTAAAATATGGCAATATGCTAATCATAATGTAACAATAATATTTTTTTTATTATCCTAATAAAAATATATTAAATATTAATAATTTATATAGTGTTACTACGGATACTGATCACTTAGACAACGAGTTGAAAGACAAATTAAATAATTTTTATATTTTTTGTTTTGTTATCATTTTTCTAAAACATATCATATCACATGTCTTGTAATAATACATGATTTCTCCGCATATCATATTATAAGGCTCCATTTCTCAGATGGTTTTGTCTTTTTTATCTGATCAGTAATTTAGTAGAAAAAATATTTATTATTTTTAAAATATATAATAAAGTATTATTTTTAATTTATTTAAAATTAATATAATTTTATTTTAAGATAAAATTAAACATTCATTACTTAATAAAAAAATAATATTATTAATAAAAAATATATAGTAATAAATAACCTTCTTCATTTTGCTATCAATGTATTTTACCAAATTTAATTAATAACTAAAAGCTTATTAATTATGTTACATAGAAATAATCTTCGAAAATTTTGCACTTTGAAATAAATACCACACCACCAAACTCATTTTAAGTTCTTTCCCTACCGAAGTTGTTACTTAGACTAGACTTTTTTTTTGTTTTATAATTATTATTATAAACAACAAATTATTAGTTGTTACATATTCTTCCCAAATGAAAGTGAAAAAATATGCAACGTATTTTTACAACTTATGAAGTGTGAGAAGGAAGAAACATTGTATGAACATTCAACATGGTTTCGTGTTCGATTTTACTACGTCATTAGTCATTAATGAATAAATTTAAAGATTACTTATTTTCTTTCCCTTTAAATCTCTGGAACAATTTTTTTTTTTCATTTGTATGAATCACTGTGCTAACTATTCAAGCCAATAGATATTCCTCATATAATTTTGTAATAATTATAATATTTTTTTAGTGAAAAAATTATTTATAATAAAATAAGATATCTTGGCTAAAAAACAAATTATAATTACCACCATTTTGTAATTTCGTGCGATTCAAAAGAGTGAGGAGAAAATGCTAAGCATCGCAGAAGAATTTCCTGTCAAAGCTCGAGGCCGTTTGGCTGTGCTATCGGCACATCTGATCGGCGCTTCCTTCGAACCCATTGAGGCGTATCCCAGTCTCGAGCAAAACTGCGTCTCGGCTCAGACCTCGGTCGCACCACCAGGAAATCTCAAGGGATCGTTAACCGTTATTGACGATAGGACCGGTAAAAGGTACCAGCTCCATGTCTCTCAAGAAGGCACCGTTAAAGCCACTGATCTCAAGAAGGTACCTTTTCGTTTCTTTTAATTTGATTTGTTCTTTCAATTCACTGCCCTTTCCGTTGATAGTAAAATTTTGAGCAATAAGAAAACTTTGAAATCATTTTTTCTGGGTTGTCATTATTTGTTATGAGATCGGTTAAAAAATATGATTTTTTTTCAGATAACAACGGGAAAAAATGACAAAGGGCTCAAGCTTTATGACCCAGGCTATCTAAACACTGCCCCTGTTATTTCCTCCATTTGTTATATTGATGGAGATGAAGGAATTCTTAGGTATAGAGGCTATCCGATTGAAGAGTTGGCTGAGAGCAGTACCTTTTTGGAAGTGGCTTACCTCTTGAGTAAGTGATCCTGTCGTTATTTTTGTTGGTTTGGCAATTAATTTTAATCAGTTACCTTATCTGTTTATCTTTCTATCGTATTTTCCTCTCTCTATATCTAGTTGTTTGTTTGCAACCATTATTTGTTTCTGTATTCAGCTTATGATATTAAATTACTTTTAGTTTCTTTATTATTTTATTTTTTTGGATTTCTTCAGTGTATGGGAATTTGCCTTCTGAAAGTCAGTTAGCAGATTGGGAGTTTGCAATTTCTCAGCATTCAGCTGTTCCACAGGGAACATTGGTGCGTTTTTCTATTAATTTCGATAGAAATTCCATGATTATTTTAAAAATGGTGTTCAAATTATTGCAATTTACGTTTAAATCATTATTTGTTTGGATTGTTAGCCTTCTTTTAACAATATTTGTTAGGACTAGCTGAAAAATAAACAAAGAAGCCTCTTTTGAAATCGTATTTTCATTGTCTATCTGATTGAAGGATAATAAGGAATTGTTAATGGATCAACTTTTTATTTATAAGAAATTAGTTGGATCTTCATCTCAACAAAATTGGTAAATGGTTTATGGGAATAGCACTTTCTTTAGTATGAGAAATTATAAATTTTGATAATATAATTTGAAAAACTAATATGAGGAGGTTGTATTTATTTTGCTTGGTGGAGATATGCGTTTTGCATTTGGGCCAATGTAGATGATGAATCATTTGTGAAGTTTAAAAATGACTGAACTGTCTTTATTTCGATTTAGAGAAGTTTCTAGTATTGAAAGAGGCTTTTCCTTTGTTTCTTTAGGATATTATACAAGCAATGCCTCATGATGCACATCCTATGGGCGTTCTTGTCAGTGCAATGAGTGCTCTCTCTGCCTTTCATCCTGATGCCAATCCTGCCCTAAGAGTAAGTTGAAAATCAAATTTTAAGTTTTGTGCATTACAGAATCTTTTTATATTAAGTTAATTATAATGGCATATTAGACCTCTGTCTTATATTGTTGATGTTTTACCTAAGAGTATGGTCTTATGTCGCACTTAACATCCCATTTCTCATTTGAAGTTTAATTCTTCAAACTTTGGCTTAAGCGAGCTTCTGGCTGGTTGCTCTTATTTTATGGCACATGTATCTTTGTTGAGAATAGAAAACCATCACGAATGGTTAAAGTAGGAAAGTTACCAACTGAAGCTCCTTAATTGAACTCCCTTAACCTGGAAGATGTTACTAGAACTTTTACTTTGGTTTGTTCTTGGTTGCGTCAACTAATTTAATTACTGAAGTTTTCCTGGTGTCCTTTTCTAAGTGATTCTTTGGGGAGTGTTACTACTTATTGGGTGGTTGTTATCAGTTACCATGTTCATCAATGTGTAACTTTTTTACTGTCAACTGTATGAAGTTTTCGGGGATTTATTTTTTTTGTCTGTGCAGGGCCAAGATCTTTACCGCTCTAAACAAGTGAGAGACAAACAAATAGTGCGAATTCTTGGGAAGGTTTGCCTTTTTCAGTTTTCTATTTTAGTATTAACTGTGCGTTTTGGTCCTTGCTTAAAAATGTTCTTTGAGCATAAGTTTTTGCATCTTGAGAGGGCCTGTGTAACTAAATTCTTCTTATGCCTGCCTTCAGTTATAAGCTTTTCATGTCATTATATATGAAAATGTCACTCTACTAACAAAGGATTCTTATACTTTTCAGGCACCAACCATTGCAGCAGCAGCTTATTTGAGAATGGCAGGAAGACCTCCAGTTTTACCTTCTAGCAACCTTTCTTATGCAGAGAACTTCCTCTACATGCTAGACTCATTGTATGTTCAAGGGGATCTGTTCTCGTCATTGCTATGAAATGTTGACTTTTTTTATTATTATGGGTGTCTTTTTTGCTCTTGGTGCATTGTTTCCTCTTACTCGTCCATAAAAACTTCAGAAAAATGTATTTTTTAATATAAAAGTGGACTTCTACGTTATAAATTTGATGATGTTGAAATCTGATGTATTGATTCATAGTTATCATTTTCTTCTTTCAAACTTGCAGAGGCAATAGGTCTTACATGCCCAATAAGCGGTTAGCTCGAGTGCTGGACATTCTCTTCATACTGCACGCAGAGCATGAAATGAATTGCTCCACAGCTGCTGCCAGGCATCTGGCATCAAGGTAGGCATTAGGCTACAAATCACATACTGAACATTGAAATTCAGAATTGATTTTTTTTATGATAACTCTGGCAATTTACTTTTAGCGGTGTTGATGTTTACACTGCACTTGCTGGAGCTGTTGGAGCACTCTATGGCCCTCTCCATGGTGGAGCTAATGAGGTATGCAACATCTGTCTTGGGTTTTCATCAGCTTTCAAGCTTGCCTAAAATTATCCATGATGGTGATAAAATAAGATTACCAGTTCTGGGCGAAAAAATCATTCTTACGCTATCCCATTCATAAAATTCTGGCTACATAATATTGCATATCTGAAGTGTAGTCTTATTTTTGTTCCTTTGGTTTCTACAGGCTGTGCTTAAGATGCTGAATGAGATTGGTAGTGTTGAGAACATTCCAGAGTTCATTGAGGGTGTGAAGAACAGGTGAGTCCATAAAAACTCTCTCATTAACTGGACACGTGACACCCTTCTTAAAGTATGCTATGTATAATTTCTTCCTCCAAATTCTTATATAGTTTCATTGTCCAGAAAGCGGAAGATGTCAGGTTTTGGACATCGTGTATACAAGAATTATGATCCAAGAGCAAAAGTCATCAAGAAACTAGCAGAGGAAGTATTTTCCATTGTTGGCCGAGATCCTCTTATTGAGGTTACTTTTTAATCTCTACGTAATTTTTCTATTCATGTTTCATGCTCCAACCACCACCACCATAACTGTGTTATACTTTCATGTTTTATTTTATTGTAATTCTTGCCATTCTTTGACAATGAGTGAGAAGGCTGGAATAACTTGAAATTTAAATATTGAAACTTTGAGATTTTACGACTTGAGTGTTATGGTGGTGAAGTTGTGGATAATTCCTTGGAAAAACACTCTGCTCTTTCCAAGGAAATATGTGAACTTGTTGACAAGCATTCACAAGATTCCATATTCAATAAATGTTTCTTTCAATTTGACCCCGACATTATTTCTTGTTGCTCATTTAATCATTTATAACACACTCATTTTTACCAAGACCAGAAGATGCTCAATTAGAGTTCCGGTATTTCCAAAATTTATTATTTGTATCGCTGATATGCCTGCAACTATTCGTTATATTCATCTTATGGCTTTTTTAGGTAGCTGTTGCGTTGGAAAAGGCTGCACTATCTGATGAGTATTTTGTTAAAAGAAAGCTATATCCAAATGTTGATTTCTACTCTGGTCTAATTTATAGGTAGGAATTAAACTTTTTCCTTCTAATCAGTATATGATTTGTGAATTCAATTGGTTAAGAAGATAATTACCCCTCATAAACCAGGGCAATGGGATTTCCAACGGAGTTCTTTCCTGTTCTGTTTGCAATCCCTCGAATGGCTGGATATCTTGCACATTGGCGTGAGTCCCTTGATGATCCTGATACAAAGATAATGAGGCCACAACAGGTATTCCTAGCTCTTGATAAGTATTTTCTTTGTTTAAACTTCTTAGGAGAAAAATGTCTTGACTTTTATCCCATGTAAGTTAATCTTGGTTCTTGCTTGTTAGTAGTTATTATTTACTAGTAACTCCAAGGAATTAAACATCAACTATATGCACCGCTAATATTAATAAGAGAGATTATTTATAGGTCTTCGACTAATTTGGTCCTATACCTGTCACCATTCCCTCTAAGTTAGGATTGACCAAGATCACCACGTCAATTTGCTCCAAACCAACCAATAAATCATCTTAGCAAGAACCTTCTTCCTTCACATCCTTTTTGTCTGTTCTTTTCTTGTCTCTCTGGAGTCTTTGTTATTCCCAACTAAGAACAAATTTCTTGTGACACATTCTGATTTCAATAATTATTTGTTTTTGTCCTGGTATTTTGGTCCAATTATTGATGAGGTCTTAATTTTCAGGTTTATACTGGAGTGTGGTTGAGGCAT